>SNQJ01S0009223.1:89536-103833 GCA_010110895.2 Picea sitchensis | reverse complement strand
GCTTTAATGAAATTGTGTGTTGAATGATACAAGTATCATAACTTTTCAGAGCCCGGTAGGACCATGAAAAAACATCTTGGTATTCTCTGAAAAGTTTGAGATAGGCCTTCCTTTCTTCTTTAGGTACTATCTTGCTAAGATTAATATTCTTGGGGTTTTCCAGGGTTCCTAGATTTATAGTCTCGTACATGGGACACGAACTCCAGGCTTTGTGTTTGTTGACCCTTTGAATCTTTCCCTTAAGTCAAAAAGGTTTTCTAAATTGGCTACCCCTTTCGGTATCGTGTGAAACCTCACTTTGTCAGTCAATCGATCTTCTTCAGTTCCTTGTGCATGGGGATCGGTTCCCACTATTTGTTCCTGAAATATTTCATCGTCGATAGCCAGATCCTTAAAATTTTCCTGACTGGTTAATAATTTTATGATCTGTTCATCTCCTTCAAAGACCTTCCAATTATAAATATTGTTGGGCACCAACGGTTTGTAGAGTAGATCCATAGTGAACCGAGAGGCTTCATAGTATTCTAAAGGGGATAGCCTTGAGGCAACAGTGGCCAAAAAGTCAACAAGAGTGTTGTTTTTTCTAGGGATCACTGTAATGTTGAAGGCTTCAAAATGTTCTATTAGTTTGTGCACTTCATGTTGGTAATTCCTCAGGTGGGGAGAGTTGCAATGTATAGTGTTCCTTACTTGTCTAACGATGATTTTAGAATCTCCAAAAACCTTTAGTTCTTTAACATTTAAGTGTATGGATTTATTTATCTCTTGTACTAGAGCTTCATACTCGACGGTATTGTTTGTGCACTCAAATTCTAGTCTGCAGGACATGAAATTTCATTTTCCTTTGGGATCAATGAGGATACACCCCGCTCCTGATACTTCTTGTGACTTAGACCCATCAAATTAAAAGTTCCAAACTTGTGAGAAAAAACCATCAGTTTCTTTTTGCCTACCATTTTCCTCCTTTCCTCCTATCTTCTCTGTGGTTTTGAACAAAGGTTCTGATAGAAGAGGATTTCTTCTACCACTGTCGGCAAACTTTCTTGAAAAGTCATTTCAGAGCTTCGAGTGAGAGGGACATCAGATGAGAGGGAGGATAAATTCCCGAAATAAAATTCATAGGAATAATTTCCTAATACGGGGAAATATGTTGAAGAGGGTTCGTTGAGGGTTTCTAGGTTGGTGACAGTATGTTTTAGATATCTTTCCCTATCAGTCCTGATCATATTGGTGTGTCCCTTTAATGGAAACCAAAGGTGATCCCAGTCTGTACTAAAGTATCCATTTAACTTCTCATACCAATCTTGACTAAGTAGCAATCCATAAGCTTCTAGGATATCTACTACAATGATGTCAATTACTTGAATTTTTTTTGGTAAGTCACCGTCCTGATCATGACATCTTTGAGCTCTCCCATAACCTTCACCTGGGTTCTGTCTAGTTGTATCACATGTTTATCACTTTTGAGAGGGGTTGTGCTTAATTTCATGCATATAGATAATGGCATAACATTAGAGGATGCCCCTGAGTCAACCAAACAATTATGGAGGTTTATGTTGAAGACTCAAATGTCAAGAGGAACGATGGGACAAAAAGATTTCTTTTTTTATCTTTAGAGCACGCGTTCAAAGTTGGTTTATTTCTTAGATATGAGAGGGATGGATTTTTTCCTTGGTCAGTGCTTATTGTAGGATTTTCTACTTACTTCAATGCCTGTAACATAAATTCCTTTTGTCGAGGGATTATACACATGTCCATGACCGATATATTTGCCTTCAATTTTTTCAAATCTTCCACTATGTTGTAGTCTAGCTTGGGCAATTCTCGAGTATGGATGTTTATAGGATTTCTTCGGAAGACAAAAAGTGTTTTAGGGTGATCGGACATTGTTTTTCCTCCTGAAGTTTGGGCAGTAGTATGGTCATTTGAGATAGGCTGACCCCTACTTCATGTTTGCATAGCCAAGACCTAATCGGGTGGTTCTTGAACCTCAAATAGATCATCGAAGGGCATTGTTAGGTGAGGGTCCCATATCAACATGGATGTTTCTTCTGGTGGATCATCTTTTTCCTGATCAACAATATTCATAGCTGATCCGCTTGATTGTTTGGTAAGGGAAACCTTGTCTAGAAACTGATTGGCCATTAAAATCATGGCATGCACCCATTGTGGGTAGTCTCTTTCAGAATGTTTCTCTTGGTGATAGGTACAGAAAGTGTCGGATGATACATTTCTCAGATCGATGTTTAAGTTGGTTGGGGGAGGTTCAATTTCTTTGAACGATCGGTTTATTTTAAAAAAGGGTTTATAGGGCCTTTGACCTTGGTTTCCTTCGCCTGCACTTCTTTTCATGTCTATGATTTCGTTTGACAACTTCTTTACCATTCCTTGTAGGTATTATATGTCTCCACTTCCTTTTTCGGAACCTTGTTTTGTTTGTTTCCCTGGGGTTTTGGTCAACAAGAGTCCTCTCATGGGAGGAGGTTGAACTTACTTATTAATTAACGAGACCTCACCTTCTTTACATCCCTTCATTTGGAATTATATTGTTTTGGCTTCCTCAAAATTCTCATCTAAGGCTGTTTTGGTAGCCCTCTTCACAAACATGGAAATGGAAGTTGGGAGAGCATTAGCGTATACTTCGATTTGCAACTCCCAAGTGGGTTTAGCTTTAGGTTGAAATTTGTTTAAGATAGTGGTGAATCGTTGATTGAAGTCTTTAAACCTCTCCTTTGAACTCATGGTGATGGTGAACAACTCGGCCATCAAAGCTCCTATAGTGGTTTCTTCTGCAAAATTATCTAAAAAATCCTTTTGAAACTTTGTCCAACTAGTTATGGACCGTACATGCAAGTTAAAATACCACGTGGAGGCCAAATTCTCAAAATTCTAGGGGAAAAGACTGCATACTACGTCTTCATATTGGACATTCATCAGTCTAATAGATAGTATGAATTTTTTGATATGCTCTTTAGGCAATCCTGAGGTTTCAGAATCAAATTTAGGGAGTAACTTTTTTGGATGTTGGGGAAGGTTATGTACTCGTTCGGGGATTGCCAAAGCATCTTTGTTCAACCACGATTGATTATTATGAGGTGGGTTTCCCCTTTCTTAATTATGCTCATTGTTATCTTCCATGTAATTCGACTCCGAAACTAAGTGTTCTGAGTTAAAACCTTCCTCGTTAGAAAAATCGTCAGGCTTAGAGCAGTTACCGACTGGTGTTTCTAGGATTAGATTAAGGGGATGTTCGATTTTGGTGAGGGAAAAATCTATCAGGTCTTCTACTGTGTGAACAAAAACTTGGTTGTGGGTGTCGACCATTGATCTTATTACTTGTTTTCTATGAGGAAGTAATGAAGCCAAGGGTAGTGCTCCAATTTTTCATGCGTAAGATCTTGTGATTCTTCTGAACTGGTTCAACTCCTCATGGGAAGAGCATAAGGTATTTCAGGGAATAAGTTTTCTTCCTCTTGTTGGGGTGAGTTAATCATTTCATGAGTACTCAGTGTGTGTGGGATGTCTTGAGAATGACTAGCCATGCATGTGGGTTGTTTTGAATCTACAATTTGTGTGAAATATTACATCAAAAATATTGCCAGCCATTCATTCTTAGGCCCTCCTTCTAGCGCCAATTCTGTTGAGGGGTCCTAAATCCATTTAACTCAACAACATGAACCAAACCAACCACCAAGGCCAAATTAGACTCGACAACGTTTGATATCGGAATGGTTCTCCATATCTTGTGATCCAGCCAATTAATCGATGGGCTTTACGTAGTGATTTATAGGATATCTTCTTGCAAAAAATCCTCCTTCATCTTGGACGTTCTCTTTTTGTATTTTCTCTTATAGGTGAGTCCGATACAAGATATGTGTTGGTGGAAACCAACTGAATAACAAAGGGGGAAAGCTTAACTACTGAAGAAGGATGAGCTTGGGATAACCCTCATGCTCAAGCATGCATACAATGATTCTTACACCTACGACATTCCTAGTACTAATACATCAACTTGCTGGTGTTTCAATTATTGACTGAGATATAATTATCAGAAGAGAACATACATGCAATAAAATGATGGCAAGAAAAATATTTTCCTCAGCTCTAATCACTAATCACACATTAACACAACGATTTGTTTTACATCATTAGTGTAAGTTTTAAACCTATGAAGTAAAGCAATGCATATATATTCTTAAGAAAAACGTAATTTAATCAATCGCTCATTCACATAGTACACAGAGATTTATACCGAAACCCTCAACCGAGAAAACCTTTCTTATATTAGTATATCGAATTTCACCATTCACTATAAAATATATATACAATGTTTTTAGGTATTCCGTAGATACCAAAACTCTAATGCCTTAATCCGGGATTAATTTACAAAACCACTAAAAATAGCAAAAACAACCCAAAAAAAAAATCCGGCCACTGCCCGGAACCCTGCCGACCCCAGGCTATCGCCCGTTTCCGAACCCAATGCTTAACTAGGGGGGGCATACCTACCCCCCCCCCCATAGGAAAGTGCCCCATGCACACGACACAAACATAGCACTACTATGAGGGATCATCAGACACAATTTTCATATCTGATGCGCCCCCCCACACACATGCAAAGAATATAACACTATATAATCTAGGGGATTATATAGTCAAAAATCCAAGGCAATAATGCCCATTGTTACTCTACACCAGGAGAACTCTTTTGTGCTCACAGACTTTGTCAATGAATCTGCAACATTCTTCAAAGTGTCAACCTTTTCCAGCAACACCTTTTCCTCGACCATGTCTCTCACAAAGTGATACTAAAAATAAATATGCTTTGTCTTCGAATGATAAGCTGGGTTCTTTTCCAGGAAGATTGCACTCTAACTGTCACAATCTAATCTCACTGCTTATTGTACCAACCCAATACATGAACACAATCTTTGTAACCATACTACTTCCTTGCTTGCATGAGTGGTTGCCATGTATTCAGCTTCTATAGTTGAGATGCCACTACATCCTGTATTTTTCTCATCCAACTGATTACTCCTCCAAATAGGTTAAACACATACCCACTTGTAGATCTCCTGCGATCCAGATCTCCAGCCCAGTCTGCATCAACAAAGCCATGTATGTCCACCACTTTGTCCAATCCTGGTCTTCCTTGGTAGCACAATCCATAACTAGTAGTGCCACGAAGGTACCTGAAGACCCTCTCTACTATTGTCCAATGTTCCTTCCCTGGTTTTGACATATACTTGCTCAAAACTCCCATTACATGTGCAATGTATGGTCTAGTACAGATCATTGCATACATTAAACTGCCAACTGCACTGGCATACAGAACATGGGACATGTCCTCTTCTTCTTCCTGTGTCTTGGGATACTGATCTGCAGATAATTTTACACCTATAGGAATAGGAACCTTGACTGATTTACTTCCATGCATATTAAACCTCTACAATATCGTCTCAACAAATTTTCTCTGTTTCAACCAGAGTTTCCTGTTTGCACGATCTCTTTTAATCTCCATTCCTAGAATGAAGTTAGTAGCATCGAGATCCTTCATGTCAAGTTTGGAGGATAGCTGCGATTTCACCTCCTTGATAACATCCATGTTATTTCCTACCAACAACATGTCATCAACATACAACNTTGAGCTTCCATAGCTCAAAGTTTTTACCGTTGAACTTCTCTATCTCGATTCTATATGAGCTCACCATTCCTCTTTCTATACTCGAATCTCGACTGCAAAATCTCCCACTAAATCCAGGTTTTTCACAGACCCAAGATAAACTTAATCTATCAAGATCGAGCCAAACCCTCAACAACAAAAGCATCCCTCTGAAGCCAAAAATGAGCTCTGATGCCACATGCAAGTTTTAAACCTATGATGTAAAGCAATGCATATAGATTCTTAAGAAAAACATAATTTAATCAATTGCTCATTCACATAGTATACAAAGATTTATACCGGAAACCCTCAACTGGGAAAACCTTTCTTATATTAGTATATCGAATTTCACCATTCACTATACAATATATATACAATGTTTTTAGGTATTCCGTAGATACCAAAACCCTAATCCCTTAATCCAGGATTAATTTACAAACCCGTTAAAAATAGCCAAATCCGCTAAAAATAGCGAAAACCACTAAAAATAGAAAAATCCGCTAAAAATAGCAAAAACTACTACAAGGGATTGTCAGACGTAGTTGTCATATCTGACACACCCCCACACACACATGCAAAGAATATAACACATACCCAACAATTAGAGAGAAGAATTATAAAAATATTGAATAAGATAACTTATCAAGAGATAAAGTCAGAAGTAATTGCTCTTTATGATCCAATCACACATGCCTTTGATGAAAAAATAGAAACTTGTCTCCGATCCTAAACATGAATTCTCAATTAAGGTAGTTCCGAAATAGTTCTTTACCATTCCAAAAATGAGGGTTTTTTCCCAAACCATCGAACCATTCTAACATGTCAATCCTCTTATTTATAACAAATTATTGACTAAAAATAACTATCAAAAGTGCAAGCAAAGTAAAAAAAAACATCGCCACATCGCCACATGGCTCTTTCATCTCTCATTCTTCTAAGAGTCATCAAATGGTTTCAATTGAGTGGATGACTCTCCTCATACTCCGACCATTTAATGAAGAGTTCCTCACATGTGTTGGCATACGAGAATCTATGTTGGTCCATTGGGGTCGAAAGGATATCCTTTATTTCCACTGCCCGTGCCTGATACTTGACTACTTTAACACTTAACTTTTCTAATAATGTATGAGCCTTGACCGGGTGCTCCATGAACTGTTGTACTTGACTTGGCGCCATGTTCGCCACCTTTTCTATCTCCAGAGTCCACGATCAGTCTTGTTCTCCATGTAGTTTGACTATGTCATGTAAGTCAATAAAGTCCTTGGGTGTGCCAAATTCTGGGAAACCAATGTATCTCATCACCCGATTGATATTGGTCCAGATCCTTTCGCAATCGACCCATTTCTATTGGATCTCCTAATGAGGTTCTTGGGCCATCTTCACCCAGTACTCGACCGACTTGCTTATACAATCGATGTTGTTGTCCCTTAGTACCCGAATTACGTGCTCTTCGACGTCTCGACCCTTTTGAACCGTGCTGATATAATCAATTATTTCCACCACTTGGTGGGATTTCTCATACCATATTTCCACGTCCTTGAATGTATCTAGTGCCATAAGGGTGTCTTCTTGGAAATCAGCTATTCCTGCAGTGAGAAGGTGTCGCTCACTCTTGAATTTACTATAGGCATCCTATAATTCGCTTCTCAAGAATATTGTGGCCTGCGTAGAGTCCTGATAATATTTTACCAAATGGCACAGATGCTCCAACTCCTTTAGCGCAATGGCCAAGGCCTCTTCATCTTTCCTTTCTCTATCCAGGGTGGCATCTATGATTTCCATCCCCACACCGATAGGATCGGATGTCTTGGCATGCTCCTTGCTAATCAATTTCTCCTCTGTGGTGATGAGGATGCAACTATCCAGAGTAAGCCTCCTCTTCTTAGTGGTTCTCTTCATGATGGATTTCCTCTTTCGGTTGTAGGGTATGGCTTGTATATCAACGACCGCGTCCAATGTTTCGGGAATTTGTTTCCCTCCCCAAGTAAGAGTGTTTCCTAGGCTCTCGATGATGTATATCTATTTAAGACTGGATTTTTGAACCTCTTCTGTATGTCCTGAAAGCTCAACCTCTAGTTGTTTCTCATCGAGAGGTAAAGTACTGGCCAAAATTGATGAATAAGGGGTAGGCTCGGTACTTACTTGATAATTGGGTGTCGAGATGCGATTTCTTGTTGTGGAATTTCTCCTTCTTGTTTGCCTGATCCTAGTTCATCCTTCGAGCTTCCCATTGGAGTTCCCAATGTATCAAGTAGTTCAGTGTCTAAGACACTTTTGACCTCCTGGTCGCTCTATGGAAGGCTTTGAATTGGAGCATCGGGAGCTGGAGAATATACTTTCTTGGGTTCCTTTTCCTCTGTAATATGCACTGGATTCACCAGGGAAACCTCTGAATTGTCCTCATAATCATAGATAGTTATTAAGTCATGCAAGGGGTTTGGTGAACTAGTCCTACTCGGTGTCCTTGATATCTCAGGTTGAGTTGAAATTCCCTTGGGTGATCCGATTTGTAGCAGTGCGCTTTCAGGATTTTTCAGCCCGGTGTTTCCTTCAAGTTGTATTGGCTCTGAGCCACTTGGCTCTCCTTGGATTTCGATTGGGTTATCGGCAGGAACCCTTGTCATCTCTATGAGATCCGGGTCATTCTTCAACTGATCAATGACTCTCTATGCCTCTTCCATCAGGAGAAATCCCCTTGCCCATGCCTTTGGTGTCAAGGACAAACCCCTTCTTTGCACCTATGTTGTATTTTCCACTTTGATTTCTTCCCTGGCTCTAAGGGCCTCTTGAGCCTACTACTCTATTGTTTCCACCTATTCATCCATGCTCATGGCCTTGAACCTGGTCATGTTTGGGTTGGCCATCCTTTGCACCACCTCATCCCAGTCCTGGACATTCTATGTGAAGACTTCATCTTCAAATTTATCGTGAGCATACGACCAACATGATGATACTTGCGATGCATGTTGGAGGACCAAGCCTTTAGGATCATGCTTGTGGAATCGGCTTGTAGGGAACCTAAATTCAAGTTGGCTCGACCCTTCTTACTTGGCATGAGTAGTATCCCTTACTAGATAGAACCCCACATGGAAACCATAGGGTATGAAGGCTCGTTTCTTGTCTTTGACCAATGTGGCGTTATAGCCCTGTAGGATGGTCTGATAGCATATTTCTCCCACGACGAGTGGGTCTGGGACATGATTTGGTAGAAGTTGTGGTAATCTGGTGGCCCTGAACACCCTGATGTAGGTTGAGCACTCGTCCAAGTACCAATGGCCTACTTTGGATATCATTTTCTTGGCTGTCGTCGATAGCTTTGGGTATTCCTTCTTAAAAAAAAAAAAAAAAATGCGGGGGATGAATTCATCGCAAATGAGGGAATAATATTTGTTTTCCCATAGCACACTGAAGTAGATGTGGACCGAAATCTCTGCAACATGCCAACTCATATTCATGTCGAAGAAGACATTCCTAGAGCACATGACATTGAGAAGGTATCAGGCCATGTAGAAATTTGGTGCCTCTCCTTCCTTTGGAGTTTAAGCCTACTACACATAGATGATTAATTGTTTGGATATTATTGCTCCCCAATTGAAGCTGCTCCCAACAATTGCAACTGTGTATGTCAAAGGCATCCATGCTTCTGAAAAATTGGATCAATCCTTTTTTTCGTATAGCCGACAACTGAGAGCCATCAAATAGATGTATGGATCCCTTAGGTTGATTGTCCCATACCATCCATTTCTCTGATTGGTGAATTTTTTGTCTTCCCTCCACCATGAATCCATCAATTGACTTGTGTCATGGAATTCATAGAACTTCACCACGAAGTTCGTGTTGAGCTGCTCCTCTGAATCGCTGAGCTTGTAGTATTTTTGGACCTCTATTGGGAGAAAAAATTCGACGCACCCGCCATTCTCATCATTGATAAAACATTTATGACCATCCATGTGGTTGACATGCCACTTCAAGACCTATATGTAGGGGAAAATGAGGGTTCTTCTCACCACCCTGTGTAAATACGACCATCAGATGTTGGGGAACAACTGGTCATCGATCACCCTCCTGTCTGGGTCATTGTGTGGAATATACTCTGGGTATTTTTCTCTGTTAATCCTATTGAAGAGATCCCCCCACTATGGGAGTGCTACCTTGGATCTGGTTCTTGCCCCTTTATCGCCAAATATCGGAGGCTAGATGAAAAATTTCTTTGTTCTTGTTTTGACGATAGTCTCCACCCTAGGGGAATACTCCAATTTCCTTGCAGTCCTTGGAGAAGAACCTTCGCCTATCTCTGGTTATTTCATCTTTTGTGCTCTTGGAAAGTGTCTAGTGGTTGGCTTTCTTAGAAACATTGTTCCTGCAACTTGAGCAGAGTTTAGAGACTATGTAGAAAACCGGATGAACACATATAAATTATAACCAACGACTTGATAGATTTGGATACATATCTCTGAAAATTGTTAAACCTATTTTTTTGATAATCACGAGGGTCAGTATAGTCTTCGAGTTGCTCGTTTTTCTCCTTCGGATGCTCTGGAATTATCTTACACGCAGAATGAATTTGTTCACAACGGTTCAAGAGATTTAAATAGGGAATATCTTACCATGTCACATCAACCATTCAATTTTGGTTATGAGTGAAATTTAAATAAATCTTCTGCCAGATCTTTAGAGGAGTTAGAAATTAAATTCATTGTGGGTTGATGGTGGAGGTGCAGGTAGTGATGTGTTCTATTGGAAATTTCAAAAATTTTGTTTTAGTTGGCACATGAGGTAGCGACTAATGCGGGATCAAGTATTAATTAGCTCAATAAATGTCCAAAATCTAATCGTATCTAACGTTGAAAACGTCCTGTCATGTCCCTCTTTCAGTGGGTGGATCGAGGGTCAGGATTGTGCTATGAAAATTTTCATTGATATCCTCCTGGGAAATCTCCAACAACGACCGATATTACCATACAATGTCGACGTGGAAAATCTGACTAGAAGGTGTGACTACGTCCTAGGGAACCAAGAATGACTCGGGATAGAACTATATCGTGCAACCTCCTTACCTGGTAAAGACACCTGGTGTTCAAAACTAGTGACTTAATTCGTTCGTATTAATCAAAGTCATGACTTTCCTTAAGTTATTCGTTTTAAAATCAAATCCTAGGTTACCAATGACAAAAACTGTCAAGGATCGATGATCGACGATAAACCTACCAAAGTGATCTCGGATTGGCTCCCTCGAAATTTTTTGATGCCGAAAACACATCGAGGATCAGGGATAACTTTATCATGGTCAAAAAGTTTATTGTGATCCTTCTGGATTTTCCCCGATCCTGATAATATGTGTTGGGCATCGGCTATCGATGATTTATTTTCATCCTTGTTAACGTTTGTCCTCATCGTATTTTACCGATGCCGAAGGGGATCGACTAGCTCTCGAACCTTTATGTGAAAAACTTATGCAAACCAAAAATTCCTTCTGCCAATGTCATTGAATATCGATGCTCGATTACTATTGTTTTTCGAGTGGTTCCTTTACTTACTTGAATTATGTCCAACAACGAAGTTGAGCGCATTAGGTGCAGTGTTTGGATGCCGATTCTTAATTCAGGTGTTAAGGTCTTTCAGACATGGGTTTTCATAAGTTCAAACAAACATGAATAGGCGATGAGAGTCATGAAAATAAAAAAAGAAAAAACATTTCCCAAAATGAAATCGAGTTAGGTAGTGTAGAAAACAAGTGGTACCTAAAAACTGACGAAAATTTGATAAGGCTTTTTTAGGGTGTGTTGAGTGCTCAAGAGGTTGTTGTAAGTAAATATTGTATGAGATGATATATTACAATTGAGGACCCCAATATATATGCTTGGGTAGAGTGCCCTTTCATTAATGGACATGTATTTTCCATTATTGTATTTTCATTAATTAATTAATTATTAATTATTAATTATTAATTATTGATTATTTATATATTTATACATTATATTATAAATATATTATTTATACATTATATTATAAATATATTATTTATACATTACATTTAAGTTGATGATTATTTCCTCACATGCACGTCTAATTAATATATATCACTCCATCCTGGAGCAGACAATGTGAGAGCATCTCGAGTCTATCCACTCCTTTTTAGGAGAAAGACTATGCCTATTCCATTCACCACTAGAAAATCCCTGTGAGGGAAAGAGTCGTTTCCCTTGGTCAAATCAACATGACCAATCTAGGAGAATGTTTTCCCGATGATGTTAATTGGAGAAACATCAACACACTCACTATGGAGTTTCCATTGAAACTGTGGCCTAAATTGTTTCTACAAAATATTTTTCCTCGTCTTTTGTGCTCTCAAATCCCAATTCTAGATTCTTTTCTCAACTATGGAACAAGTACAATGCTAAAGAATGGGACCCTTTCACCTTCTAGGAAATCAATATTTAACATAGCATGATAGTTGTCTAGGGTTAGGGTTTTTTCATGCTTGAACCCCCAATTAGTTAGGGTTTTTGAACTTCTATAATATTTTTGAAATTCCACACATGGATAGTCCCACATGTGTGAGTAATGGTGAATGATGTGGCATCCACTTGGTACCACGATGGTCAACAAGGTATGTTAACTTGTAGCAGACATAACTTCTGCACACGAGCTCCAATTGAGGTGATTTATTCACAATTGGAAAGGTATCATTGCGTATAACAACATTGAGGGTTTGGGAGATATGCTAACAATTTTTTGACTCCAAAAATTGTTATTTGATACCTCAAAATGGTTCTAGACCCCAAATATCCAAACTGGGACCTGCCACTAAAATGGGCCTTGCAAACCAACCTCCAATTTTTTCACCTAAAAACTACCAATATAGATGAAAAATGATATAATGATTCATTCTAGATCATTAAAAATATATTTTCATAAAAATTAATGATTAAAAAAAATCTAAAAGAAGAAAAAAACATCCACCTATTAAATAATGGATAGGAGGTGCAGTTTTGATCATTGTCTATTCATCTAACTTGAGATGCCACCAATGGTTGAAGGATGAAGCAAGGGATCAATAATTGATGGATGAAGGATGAAGTTTTTTATCCTACAATGAGGTTTTCAATTGGCTCAGTGTCAATCTAGCACCAAAGGATGAGGTAGTGGATCAAGAGAAATTTGAGTTTTGATTAGTGTCACTAGCCATTACTTTAATGACTTCAACCTCTTGATAAAATGCATTAAATTGGAACTTTCAACGAATATAATTGAAATTCATTAGTCTCCATAGACATTTTTTGAAGAGGAAACAAAAAAATTATTCCCCAATCATTTCTAAAGAGGTCCTCCACATCAATTTCAAGTATGTCATCCTCTAAGCATACACAGTTTCAAGCACATAATTCTTGAATTTTCAATGTTTAATAGATGAATGGATTCTCTGTCTTTTTCATGAAACCATTCTAATCGAGCTTAACCATATTTTAGTCAGAGGATAACAAAATGATTTAGAAAAAAACTGTTTAATCCTATTTACAGTAATAATTTAAGCATATTTTGTCCAACTATCAGGCGATAGATTACAATATTGACCCCATCAATGCCACTATATGAATATATTCATATTTGTCTCAACATACTCCAAGACCAGGTAAATAAGTTATTTTTCATTCTTGGACACATACTCCACAAAAAGAAACTTGAAAATTCTAGTATAATTCCTTACTAGAAAAAAATAGAATCATATTATAGAATAGCCTGAGGTGTTTGTGGCCAAAGATCCTTAAAGAGGTCAAATAATAGAATTCTTAGATAATTTTCTAGATGAAAATATTTATATATGTTTTTGTCTATTCATTGTCTAAGGTTTTCAACATTAGAGATGGCTTTCTAGGTTTTATTTAGTGGAAGTTTTATATGGTGTTGCTCAAAGAAAATGTGCTTGAAGCTATGAACTATGCTCATTGTCTATAAGGAAGAGATAAAAGACATTTTAGTTGAAAGGAATAAAATTAAGGACAAATCAAATAAAATTTCGAAGGTGCATGATTGCCATGTATTGAAAAAATTTTCTGCTAGAAGTTTATAGGAAAATGTTAACAAGAAGTTCTTCCTTTGTAAGCCATAGTTACCAAATTTGGACAAATTAGGATGAATAATTTGAAAATTTGGTAGTTCGGTTCAATTCTTACAATAATATGCCCTATTCGATTTGATATAGGACTAATAGTTTAGCAAGTCATCCTCCATTTTCACTTCACTCATTTGTAGGTGGTTCTAGGTTATCAAGGTAAATTGGTGGTGCTAAAGTTTATGGATCAACTGAGTAAATTGGATCAGCAGGGACTAGATAAACTTTATTAATAGGATTTGGATATTGAACTTTAGGGTGAACCACTTCTTGTGTAGGGAATCATAACCACAAGTTAAACTTTATTACTAAAAAATGCACTCAATCTATAACTTACTACTCTAATCGAAATGGAAGGAGGTCAGGGTGACATGATAGGCTCTGTTAAGCCCTAATATTGGCTCATTACCACTTAATTGGGGCATATTAGATTAGTAATGTTATTTTATTTATGTCGGCTTTAGGCCATTAGTTGTAATTTAGATTAGTAATGTTATTTTATTTATGTCGGCTTTAGGCCAT
>SNQJ01S0009223.1:16685-77580 GCA_010110895.2 Picea sitchensis | reverse complement strand
TTTTCATAAAAAATGAATGCTATGATACAGAGGAGGGAACGAGTGTCACAAGTAAGAAAAACTAGTTCTAGCAGTGGAATGTTCCTATGCTTAATGAAAGGAAATGCATGCGGGAGATGGACACTTGGGGTGATGTTCCTTCCAGGGTATAGGGTGTCAAATTGCGAAGGATATAAATGATGATTTTCTTGGTTGAGGATGCAAAACTACTTAGGCAACGGTTTATAATACAAAGAGAGAACTGGCTAAAGGCTCAATACTGCAAGCGAGGGCATGAGATGTAATCACAACTTAAGGCCAAGAAATGTCCTTTTTTATGTCTTTTAGTCTACTTGGTGTAAAAAAGGGGTAAACTTGTGCCAAATAGACGTCTTTTCAAATCCAATTTACGAGTGTGAAAAAGACAAGTTCACTCGGCTATATTTTCTATTTTTGATAAGGAGTCGGAAAATATCTTAACTAAGACTCATGACCTTTCAAATCCACTTTTAACGAGTGTGAAAGGGACAAATCAATTGAAAATATTTTCTATTTTTGATAACGAGTTGGAAAAGAACTTAACTAAGACTCATTTTTGGGAGTTCATGGGTAATAAGGCCGCATGTGCATGAATGAGAAGTGAGGCTCATTATAAAGTCATGTATCGAGTTATAATGGACTCCCAATCCCAAGGAAGAAAACTCGGCATGGGCACCAAATGAAAAAAAGGATCTAACTAGGGTACCCATGTTTGGTAAGTCTCTACCATTTATTAACGACACTACTTATAGAAGATGGAGGGTTATGCATCGTAATAAATGGGTTCATACCTAAGGTGTAAAAGCGATAGTTGACATGGGTTCATACCTAGAGCATGGGTATGACGCTTTTGACATCTCACAAACATCGTTGTTTGCTATCATGATACTCATCCAGCGCCCCAAGCATAGGTGTCGTGATATATGTATATCGGTTGTATATGTATTTTGAGGGTTTTAGCCCCAATTTTGTAATATAAACACCATATTTTTGAAACATATATAAAATGGATCTTTGACTCTACTTGTATCTTACAATGTGTTCATTGATTTAATGGTTTTCTATGCTTTATTAGTGTGACAAATGCCAATCTAAAACATAATTAGCGTAGGCATCAGATACATGATTAGAACTCCTAGGAATGTGAAAATATGTAATAAAATCAAATTGTCATTCTAAGAGACATGCCCTTAGGAAACGATGGAGTAACGTAGGATCACGCACACAGTAACAACCATTCAATTGACATATGACTAATTGAGAATCCAGGTGAACCTCTAGAGAGTGAACACCATGTGAGACAATGTCGCGCAAAAGTTCTATGACGACTCTATATTCGGCCACATTATTTGTGGATGGCCCTAGGCATATGCCACCTGAAGACACCAGTAGACCCTCGGGTGAGTAAATTACCCAAGTGGCAGAAGCCAAATTCCATGTATGACGACTGGCTCCGTCTATGAATCCTAGATAGATTGAAGACTCCGTTGACATCTTTCCACAAAAGAGAAAACTTGATAAGCAAGCCACAGACAAGAAAGGGTAAAATAAAGATGTATATACACTAAATTTACATTAGTATACAAAGGGTTTCTGCCCAAGGCTAGGTCTCAAGCATAATACCTTTTCAAGTAGAGACCATTTCTGGGATCAGCCAATTTATTCCCTTCATAATCTTCTAACCCATAGGCTCCCTTTTCTAGAACACATCGCACGATATAAGGACCGTGCCACATGAGTTTAAAATTGCCTGCCCCTAGGGGTTCTTTGGCTTGGTCATACAAGAGGACCAAGTCACCCTTAGTATACAACTTGGGATAGATAGACTTGTCATATTGAACCTTGACACGTTTCTTGTTTTCCTAGATAGCTGTAAAGGTGTCCCAACGCTGCTTGTTAAGACTCTCTAGGTGCACAAGGGGTCGCTCTAAATCTGAAGTGTCATGTAGGAGATCAACTGCCAACTTGAGAGAATGGATTTCGCATTCAATAGGAAGTATCGACTCCACACCATGCACTAACTGGAAAGGATAAAAATGGTGGCAGTCTTAACCAAGTTTCGGTATGCCCAAAGTGCAGGATATAACATGATGTACCAATCAGAATTACTCCGACTGACAGTTTTTTGCAAGATGGTCTTGAGAGACTTGTTGACAGCCTCTACTTTCCCATTTTCCTGGGGTTAATAAGGAGATGAGTGACCATCTATAAACCCCAACTTAGATGTTAGTTCTACCATCATTTCATTCTGAAAGTGACTGCCATGGTCAGTGAAAATCTCACTTGGAATACCGAACCGGGCGATAATTTGGTTGAACACGAATAAGGTTACAGTCTTCCCATTGGATTTCACAGTAGACATGGCTTCATCCCACTTGGTAAAGTATTCGATAGCCATGATAATGTGTTGATTCCCCCCAACTGAGTTTGGGTTGCAATCGACGAAATCTACCCCCCATTTGGTGATGGGATCGACAGTAATGACTGGGTGAAGAGGGGCTGGATGCGAGTGCATTTTCCGAGTGAACACCTGGTAGGGGTGACACTTCTTAATAGCTTCAATACAATCTTTAAAAATTTTGGGCCAGAAGTAACCGACTCACAAGATTTTTTGGGTTGTTGCAAGCCCAAATAAGTGGCCACCACAAGCCCCTTTGTAGCAATCGTTTAGGACTAAATTGACTTCTTCATGAGTTAAGAAATGACGTAATATACTATCTATTCCTCGGTGATACAAAGTGTCACCAACGATGGTATACTTTTTGGATTGGTATCTAATATGTCGTCGATCATATCGTGGGAGATGCTGAGCGAACTTCAAGGTTTGAAGATATAAAACAATGTCTCCATACCAGGGGTCAGACGATGAGACTAGGAAAATGTGTTCATATGTGAATGAATTGACATGGATAGCATCCTTGTCTAATCATGGGAAATTAGATATTAACTCTCCAAAGACTAGTGATTTCATGGACTTGGTCGAAGCAAAGTAAAGATCAAATTCTTGTAAGATGAAAATCCATTTATTATATTTCTCACCTATGATACACCTAGTGAGGACGTACTAAAAAAGATTGACATCAGCTACCACAGTAGTTTTTCAAAGCAATATATAGTGTCGTAAACATTGGACTGGTTGAACGACAACCAAAGCTAGCTTTTCAACATGAGAGTAATTAAGCTCATGACCAACTAAATTTCAATTGAGATAGTAGATGAGGTGCTCATGGAGCTCATCATCCTCCTGAAGTAGAACCATACCAATCATCTCTACAGACACGAAAATATACAACAAGTAATCTCTACTATAATCAAGAGATTTCAGTAGAGGGGTTGATACTAAGGATTTATTTAAAGCATCGAAAGACTCTTGGACTCGCTCATCCTAGATGAAAGGGGTGTCTTTATTCAATAGGCACATGAAACCCTTAGTGATATTGGCGTAATTCACTAAAAACCGACACAAAACATTAGCTTTCCCCTTTAAACCTTGAAGTTGTCTAATCGTGCGTAGGGGAGGCAACTGAAGTATTGACTCAACCTTAAGAGGATCTACCATTATCCCAGTCTCGAAAACTAAGAATCCTAAGAGATGACCAGAATTAATGAAAAAGATGCATTTGTGAGGGTTTAACCGGATTCTATAGTAATGACATATTTCAAAAACTAGCCGAAGGTGAATAACATGATCCACTCTCTTGTGAGAGTGAGCAGAAAGATCATCAAGGTAGGCTTCGACTATGTGTTTGAGATCGTGAAAAGTGAAATTCATGGAGCGTTGGAAGGTTGCTCTGTCATTTTTAAGGTTGAAAGACATTTTCTGGTATGAAAAAGTACCCCAAGGACATATGAATGTCGTCTTTTGTTGGTCCTTAGTTTTGATCTGGATTTGGTTATATCCTGAAAATCTATCCATAAAGGAAAATATTTCACTTCATGCACACTCATTGAAAATATGATCAATGAAAGGCATGGGGGAGTTATCTTTAGGAAAAGCTTTGTTCAGGTCGTGAAAGTCCATACACACACGGATGGTTCCTTTCTTTTTATTCACGGGAATGGGGTTGGATACCCATTCGGTCAAGGGAACTGGGTAGATGAAGCCAACATTAAGCAACTTCTCCACCTCTGCCTTAATAGCAGGGGCCTTCCTAGGATTAATAGCTCTAAGATGTTGCCAAATAGGTTTAGCATCTGGATAATTCCTAATCTCGTGTTTGACAATACGGGGGTCGATCCCTGGCATCTCTTCATATGA
The DNA here is from genome assembly GCA_010110895.2 of Picea sitchensis. Classification (NCBI taxonomy): domain Eukaryota; kingdom Viridiplantae; phylum Streptophyta; class Pinopsida; order Pinales; family Pinaceae; genus Picea; species Picea sitchensis. The sequence continues at coordinate 73,304 of SNQJ01S0009223.1, read as the reverse complement.
CCAAGCGAATACGCTCGAAATGCTTTGAAGAGATTGGTGTAGATCAAAATTTCTTCTGGCAAACAATCCACACCTATATTTTCGTTCTCAATCTTGCCAGGGGTACGAGATATATCGATTGATATGGTGGGAGAAATACTTGCCATATTTCCTTCAGCATAAATGTCATGTGTATAAAGTGGAACTATGTCATGATCGACTATCTCACTCAAGGTAGACCAAAAATCATTTTGTTCAATTATTTCAAGACTTGGGAGAAAATAAGATCGATGCATATCGTCCCAAGGTCTCTCAGAACCATTCCTGGCTTCAAGGATGGCCTCGTCTGAAGGAAAAGTATCGTCCAAGAAATCATGTGAATAAGATAATGAGGTAGCCCATACAGGCCTAAGAACATGATCCTCCTTGTCCATCTGCGGGGTAACAGGATCGGAATCGGTGGAAGAGTCAAGAAAATATTGATACATAGTCTCTATTGTTGATAGTGGCATGGCCATTCCTGCATGCAACAAACCTTCACTCGACGAAGTTGGAGAAGGTAGGGTCCATGGATCACTAAGATAGGAAGTGCAGAAAGGAATGGACCTTCCAGGTAAAGCAGGCCTACTAGACATGGCATAAATGTGATGAATTAGTGCCGAGAAGTCAAAGGTACCCATGAGGAAAGAATACATTCCAACGCCAATATTCTTAGTTGCCGACTGAGAATTGCCGATTACCGGGATCGACGGTCCAACAGATGCACTAGGACTGGCATACGCAAAGGATAATTGGTCGATCGCAATGATCTCCCCTTGATGAGGAAAGCAAAGTGTATGGAAAATGAACGATATGACGACGACCATAGCATAGGTCCAATTGTGACTCAGTAACAGGTTATAATCGAGAGGGGCATCTACTACCTCCACTTCCACCTCTACCATCCTCCCACCTAACTAGACTGGAAAGGGAGGGAGAATACCATGAGGGTGGAAGGAATGAATGTTAAATGCAGTCAACATGTTCGATGACTTGGAAAGGGTCGGAGAATCGATAGCTTTCCAATAGACCAGGGACATCACGCAAGTGGAAACACCTTCATCAACGACTGCTCGTTTGATATTATATTTGGAATACTCCATGTGGATTTGGAAAGACACATGGGAGGGTAAGTGAGGCTTCACGTCTATGACATCAAACTTAATAACTTTCGAGCCACAAGGTTCCAGAGCTCCTAAGGCATAGAGTAAGGCATTCCTCTGTGATGGACACATCTAGAGTGCCTCCAAAGCCGACATCGTGCAAGGGGTTTGGCCTAGATCCTCAACAATAGAGTAATTCTGGGAGACTCTAGCATTAGGGTTGTGGGTAGAGTGCTTGAGTACTCCTTTCGGAATATGGGGTGGTGGCTTTGGTTTCTCAATCTGTAAATTTGTCTCCGGAGGAGGAGGGGGAGATTCTAAACTGGTACTGGATTTTGAAGAGGCATAATCTCATGAATGGGTGGCTATATTGATTTTTCCGTCGACCATATTGTTACAAATACGGTTGCCATATTGCGTTGTTGGGTTTTGACTTCCACTAGGTGCTTTTTCAATGTTCAAAGAGATTGGTACAAATTTTACAAGGAAACTTCACCTTAGGTTTCTCTTTCTTTCCCTCTCCAACATTATCATTCTATTTCCCATTATTATCTTTGTCCTTGGGTTTATTATTATCCTTCCCACCCTTATGATTATTTCAACCTTTCCTTTTCTTTCCATATGGTTGTTGGTCACCATTTGGGTTTTTCGACGATTGCACAGAATGTACATCTATCGACTGGGTGGGTTTGGAGGATCCATATGGAGTTGGTCCTCCGATAGGCTTCATTGCCGAGTCTACCGAATTTACATTGGTGGACCCTACAATGCCATCCACATGAGGTCCAGGTTTTTTCCTAAGATCGTAATTCGACCGCACTGCATTCAGAAGAAGGTGATATAGCATCCTAGGATGAGCATATATTAAATCTAATTGTTGGGCTCTAAAGATAGTCTCTTCCTCGTTGTGGACCCCAAAAGTAGCAACATCATTCAATATAGGAGGGTGTAAATACTTTATGCACCATTATAGAAGAAAGGTCAGGGGTATAGGAGTCTTAATCAACTGCCTTCATCTACGCCATTCCTGGATATGATCCAAGATGTGAATAGTAGTATCCTGGCATAAAGTTGCCAAAAGCTTGAGGCCAACATCATAGCGAATGGGTAATTGGAAGTGGTTGAGAAAGGCTAACATCAACTGACTAAATGACTCGTATGTCCCCCTAGGTATCTCAATGTACCATTGAGAAGCAACTCCAATGAGAGTGTGTTGAAACAATCGTAATCTGATAGAATCTTAGTTCAAGGAATTCGACGAGCACCAAAGGTGAAAAGTAGTGATGTGTTCACCAGGGTCCTCTCCATTCTTACCTTCAAATTTTGGAATGTATGAAGGAAGTTTTGTGGGGAATGGGGGCCATGTGGGATCATGACTCACCAATTCATTCGTTATCTTAGACAAATCTGGCATACTAAGTGTGGCCAGAAAGGGGAGATGGGGTTGCAACATCTGGCCCCATCCTCATGCGAAAGACTGTGAGTTGGGAACTGTATTCTATCCAAGATTTGGGTAAGAACCAAAACATTATCCAGAATTATAAGGCCCTCCTTTGGGCTAATTCGTAAAATATGGATTGGGCATCATTCCAATAGGAATGTTCTGATAAGGGTTATGAAAATTGCCCCCAGTTGGATTAGATCCAAGCTGAGGATTGTGAAAACTACCTCCAATTGGATTGGATCCATGTTGGGGGTTTCCCAAAGTGTAAGACTGACCTCCTCCAGGTGGGAACCCAAAGGATTGAAGTGGATTCATCAAACCAAAAGTATTGGTCGGAATCGGCACCGAGGGGATAGGGATATAAGGCGAAACTTCTCCGCCATCTGGGTTGTTCCATCCAGCCGTAGAAGGATTAGACCCAAAGTTAAGAGTAGCAAAACTTCCTACATTAGGATTCGCTTAGGGAATATGAGAACCACCAAATGGGAAAGGAGCATAAGGAGGTGTAGTTCTCCCAAGTCCAAGTCTAGCATTAGGGCCCGCAGCTAGGATGGCAGTTGAAAACTAGGAAGTGAAGCCATGCATACCATATGAAAATGGACTAGAAGCCATGGGGATATTGTAGCTCGGCGAGTGACCAAAACCCCCAAAAGGGTTTGAGGCAAGGGATGAAGCATTAACTATAGGCCGAGCTATGATACCGGTGTAAGCCTCGAGCATTGCAAATGTAGTGGTTGTAGGTGTCAAAGGAACGCTATTAACTATAGTGGGTATGGGAGTAGAAGAACTCCCAGTGTTCTGCAGACTAGATTCGGTACTCATCCTTGTGGGACCACAAGTTTGAAAATTGGATGTGTGTGTACCACTTCTGATAACTCTACGCCTTTTAGGAGGCAAGAGTTCAAAAACTGGTGGTAACTGTAACAGCCAACGGGACCCTCAAGGAAGCTGGTTCGACTCCACAATGACTTATGATTCTAAAAAATGAACAGATATCCTAAGGCCAACTAATAGTCAAAGAGCATACCAAAAAGTCAAACGACCAATATGCATGCAAACAGGCTAAAGTGGCTAAGTGGCCTCCCTCACTAAAGAAGGTATGTCTCAGCCAGGAGGGACCTGAGACTCCTCGCTAAAGTTTGGAGGTAACAAAATCAATTATAAGGGCCCTCGTAGGCTTAACAACCAATCGGTCAGATCCCCCCGGAGAGGTAATCCTCCATAAAGGTTGTGTGTCATCTGACCCCTATTTAACTCAGGGTACAAGCAGAATAGCCCCTTCAAGTAACTTATGAGATACCTAAGTCAAGCAAATGATCAACCACTATATAACCGATGCATTGGTGAACAATTGTAAGTCTATATCACCGTATGGGAAAGGTAGAAAAGCCCGAAACCTTGAAAGCACCGCCTCTCACAGAGGTATGGATACTAGCAACATCCCCAATTACAAATAAATCCACAGAAATATTTTTGACGCTAGGTGAGTATCTAGGGGTTATCCCTTCAACTAACTTCATGCAACCTCATGCTTAACTTTGGTGTGAGCGGAGCCTCCTGATCTTACCAATTATACAATGGACTTCTCAACTCCTTGTCTCAGACACATATGTTGATTTAATTACCTTGGAGAAGTGTACTCACAAAATTCTATTCAAAGGCACTAAATCATACGCTAGTTTGTGCACCCTAAAAATAAAATCGTGACTAATCAATTTTAGTTTAAAGCATAAATTTTATTGGTCATGATTACTCAAAAAGATATGGAAGTGAAACTCATGATGTTATGACTCTAAAGAAAATAAATATGAATGTAATGAAAATCCTATATTTAACTTTTCAATGAATGATATGCTAATAAAAATAGTGCAATCTTCAATTTCAACTCTATAATTCAGAAGTAAAATGCAATGTTTCACTAAATGCACTAAGCTAATGACAAAGGTTCAAAGACAAAACCATCAACCAGTGCAAAATGCCTATTTTTTTGTATTTTTGATATATAAAAAGAAAATGCATGGACTGATGAACAACCTAATATATAGATTCTACTGTGTATAAAAGAAAAAACTTGAGCAAAATACCAAGCAGTCAAGCAAACATCCCAGAGACCAAAGACAAATCAAAAATGGAAAACAAAGAGAAAGACTACACCAAAACATTCAACTCCCAAAAGGTTTCCTGTCATCCCAGATAATTCCAACAATCAACATAGAGACCCACAAAGACTCAACAACTTTCAAATTCCACCCAGCAACCACTAAACCAAGCAAAAAGGGCAAGGGGAAGTGGTATATGGGATTGTTCAAGAGAACAGAGCGTATATATGCACCTTGTAGAAAGACAACAAGCATGTATACACGATTGTCAAGGAAAAAAGGGCATATATGCTTTAAAACAAGGCCAGGTAAGGGAAAAAGGATGGAAACACAGACTCAGAGTGAACAAAATCTATCAAGTAGCGATACGAAAAGAAACACAAAGGAAAAAGAGCAATGTAAGAAGAAAAGGTACTTCAACCCTTAGAAGGAATATCTTTCCCTAGTAAAGTCGCCATTTATGTTACGAGGGAAAAACTCTCTATGGCCAAGGGTAAACCACAATAGACAGGTATGACTGCAGAAATCAACTCAATTCCAACATATGCTATATAAATTTATGTGCAAGATAAGACAGAGGCCTACCTCAATCCAACGTTTAATGATGTTCCACCATTGTGCACTTTGACCCAAAGCTTTATACCTGCAATGAGTTATTGACGAACGAGCAGAGAAAGTATATAGTGATAATATAAAAGGGTTATCCCATTAAATATCACAATCCATTAATAAACATTACAAACACACCCATGGATAATAATCATATATTTTCACGATACCAATAAGACGAGAAAGGAGTATTTCTATTAATAATTGATCAACAGAAGTGACAACATTATAGACTTCTGTGTCAGCACGGTTCGAAACCAAGAAAACCAAGTTCCTTCCAGCTAGGTCTCCACCACTTCAATCCTCCACCAAAGGCAAGCTCATAGGAAAGAGGCAATGAGGTCCTCTCAACAATAAGGGAAGAGCTTGGGGGCTGAACACTGTGTTTAGACTTGAGGGACAAGGGGATGCAGACTCAATATGAAGCAATTTCTCCAGAGTAACTTTTCTCTCAAAGTTGAATGCTTTCTCCTCTTTTCCACAACTTGAAATTGTGCTCTTATAGCCTTTGGAATGCAACTGAAGGGCTGAGTCAGAACGTTTCCAATATATGGAAGGCCAAGGATCATAGATCTTCTATCGTGACATGGAAACCCAACTCCATTTTTTATTTTCTGGCACAAATCTCAATATACGTGGGCTACATTGGAGCAACAAGCATATACGCATATTTCATAACATATAGGGAGCGTATATGTGGAAAAATTCATATTTTTAGCTCTGGATTTATCAAAAAGGGATGAAAAGTCTGCAAAGGGAAATGGAAAAATGCCCTTTGTGCGATGTAGCAATGGTGAGCCAAATCTTTCTATAACACTACCCATAATGAAACCAATGCTGTCATATAAGTTATTACACAAGGGAGTTACTAGTAGGGAACATACACAAAATAATATACACATAGTAATCTACAATAATATACAAGCATGCATACATAAAAGGAGACAAGGGAGAAAAGTAGCAGTGGAATAAAAAATAGGTAGTCTTTTACTATATAAGATAAAGCACCACTTTTTCTCTCTTGTTACATTCATTGATCACATATATTTATACATTGATTCTAGTGTTTGGTAGTTACAAATTCTCTAATTACCTTGGTGAGTCGACTCAACTACGTATTCAACTTGTATGAGATATTGCATTGGTCAACTATCTGGCCAATCCACTTATCTACTAGGCCATCCAATGGTGGGTATTTCATCTCCCACAATTCATAACTCTTCTATCAAATAGCCATGGTTTTCCTAAAACAATGTGACAAGTAACACAAAATAGAATGCTATCACTATAAAATCCAATATTAAAATCAGTTAAGAATTCTTATCTCACAGTGACACTCTATATTCTTTTGGACGAAGTTTACTCTTTAAATTCAATTTATGAACAACCTTCGTAGATATTGAATTTTCCAAACTACCACCATCCATGAAAAAATTACAACACTTACATCCTATCTTTCATTTCATTCTAAATATGTTCTTCCTCTATTCTTATTTATCTTTAGCAATATGAATTGGTCCCTCTTGCCTTCTTTCTTCCCTAATTTTTTTTGGGAATTCAAAATCTATGTGATCTTGCACTCCACTATGACTTCAATAGAAAATGATTTCAAATTTTATTTTCAACTTTGCTAAGTTTTAGTTTTAACTTTAGCTCCAATACTTCTGATCGTTCAAATCATTCTCACTTCATCTATCACTTTCTTTTCTCATTCTTCTCTTGCATTCTCCACCTCTTCTTCATGATCATTGTCCCCTACTTGCGTAGTACTTCTTCTTTGTGATACCTCCATGGAATCCATTCTAGACATCACTCTCCACATCATCACTACAATGTCATCATTGTTATCTTCTTCTTGTTTTCTAATCCGTCTATGGACTCTTCCTCTCCATGCCATATTTGAAATTTTCTTCTAGATTATTGAAACAACTCTATATCTATTAACTATTCACTTTCATACCATCCATAATATCCTTTGTTACTCTCTTAGACAAGTCTACCTACCATTCCACTCTACTAGAATTGGTTTCTACTTAGGAGTTTTAATAGTAGGATCAAGTTGCTCTAATATCACTTCATATAGTTCCAGGGGTCTTGTAGATCATAAACACATAGTGATAGAATTCACAATAAACCACAAAACTCTAAATGAATTAATTTGAATAAGCATTTCACATGCACAATCTTTTATAAAATAAAAAATAAAACAAATACATTCCACAGTAGGCTCTGTTAACTTTACTAAAGTCAATATCCAATTTGAAAAGTAAATATGTAGAAGACATTTTTTTGTTTTTTTTTTTGTTTTCTAAAATTGAATTATGTGGATCCATTATGTTGTTCTCTATAATTGAATTATGTGGATCCATTAAAATCAACAATTTTTATGAAATTTATAGGGTAGATAGAAGAATATGTTCTTTATATCTTGTAAAAAATTAAAATGTTAAATAAAGTATTTACTATGCACATGTCAAAATACTAAACCTCTATTTCTAGAAAATTCTATGTAAGATCTCTAAACTAAGAATGTCTTGGTTGTGGCACTTAAACACAATCCTTTTTTTATGAAATTTGGAAATATGATGTAGGGATATATCCTCTACAACATGTCCAAAATATGAAAGTGCTCACATCAAAATACTAGGCCTCTGTCATCATAGAAATAAAATATAGAAATTGTTGACACGAAGTTTAATTTTTTCCCATCTTTGAAACTAAAGCTTCATCTTTTCCTAAGTCATGGATCCGACCTTAATCAAAAGGAAGATCTGTGCTTTCCATTCCTTTTCGGGTTTTCAAGATTCATCTTTTCTCGAAGTATCATTTTCGACTATCTAATTTTCCTGGTGCCGAAGTCTCGAAAAAATTTAACTTTTTTAAAAAAAGTTCAAAGGGGGAAGAAATAAAGGTTACTTTCATGCCGTTTTCCATGAACACTCTTTAAACCTGTTATTATTTAAGTTCCTAAACATATTATCTTTCCCTTAATATTTCATGATTCAGGTTTTTCTTGCCACTAAAGTGCTTTCCAACTCTCAACCCTTAGACTCTCAATCCTCGTTTTTCTGAAAAATTAAAAAGTAATTAATTATTGACCTGGTTTAATTAAATCCCTAATACGTGTCTTAGCGCCTCGCTAATATTATCGTGATTTCGCGATCTGGGGATTGCTTGTGACTTATCCCTTGACAATAGGATCCCCGAATTTCTGAAACATGAAATCACATTTTCTCTAAACAGTGTTTAAATTTCAGGTTAATTCGTTTTTAAACAAGATTAGTGATAATTAAACCGCCTTTCGCATTTCAGAATTTGAAGAAGGTGGTGATTTTTGAAACTCCAATTTCGAAATCTCCGATATATGACAGTATTAATAATGAATAAACGAAGATATTTTTTTACATGAAAGCATATCTCCAGGCATATCTTTCCATTAAAAAGAATTAATTTTTCACCGTCTGTGTCTGTACACTCGTTTTAACGCGAAATTGGAGGTTAATAAAGTCTTATATTTTGAACTTCATAGTTATCCTTTACATCTGCAACAAGTCATGTTTTCCTGGTTTTAGACATATTTCTCTGTGAACAGGTCTTTGATACAAAACAAGTATCATGGCACCTAAGAAGGCACCCAAGAAAAGTGAAGATATTGTAGAAAGCTCGAGTCCAGACGAACATGTTATATCTGATACAACATCCTATGCCATCTATTCCATAAAATCATGGAGGCAGATTTTCGAGACTTTGGAATATGAAATTAAAAATTTCCCTCATGACGCCGAAAACAAGCTTCGAGATATAGCGGAGTCTGAGCTCCACAAAATAGGTACACGACCATGACTTATGGATTATAATGACATAATCAGTTGGGCCTTAGAGTGAATTGATGTACAAATGAGGAGCATTCTGGACAGCCAAGGGGTCATCATTGGCTCTTTCAGACCAGAACATGTACAAGTAATGTATAAATTATCCCCCAGTCCCAAGTATGTTTATAATCAAGATTTAGTGAGTAATTTTCAAAGGAAAGAATGTTTTGAGGCCGACCAAACCTATCTTGACATAATTAAAGACTGGTGGAGAAATGAGGGAAAATTCAGGGCTGACAACCATGGCATTTGCGCCACAACCTCATTGAATGAGTATATGATTTATGTGGTGATGATGTTATGTAGAATTTTTGGTAAGAAAAGTCCCACCCATTTCCCTGCAGATTGGGTACCTCTTTTGCATGAGGCGGTAGAAGGTTACAACTTCAATTGGGATAAGAGTTTATCCTATAACATGGCAAAGGAGGTCATGGAATATTAGATTGCAAGATCAAAAAACTGACTAGTATCCTTTTATATGTCGTCATACATCATGGATTCCATATGCTTCCCAACTCCTTTCCCTTTGATGAATTGGAGTTGGAATCCGACTTACCTGGAGCTGATTCATGAATATCATTCTAAACTTTGGGAAGAAAATGCCAAGGATTCATTCTATGAAATTTGTCATTTCGTGGTAATACCACTACATCAAATGTTGTATAGCTATGTGCCTCCCCGCATTTCATAGTTAGTCACAGGTAACCTCAGGGCAGTTGTTGACTGGTTCATAGAGGATAATTTTTCATACATTAGAGTTTTCGAGTTTTCAATCCCCCCACACGCCCTCCAAAAATTCCTCCCTGACAGACTGGTGTGCAGGGAAGTGGCTCATCAAATAGTAGCAGGTGGAATTGGGATAGAACTAAAAATGGCTCAAAATAAATTTTGGCTAGTTTTTCCGATTCAGATTGGGAAATTTTCATTACTCAACTTAGGTCATTCCAAAGTTGAAGCGACAATGCTAGAGGATGTTAAATTGGTAAACCTCAAACATAGGAATCACGATCCTTACCAAATAGTGGGAAAACACATGGCCCACTGTAATATGAAGGCCTATGAGCATGAGAATTCCCCTTGTGATGATCTGTTCAAAGGGACTAGGACCTATGAGGAAGTATTGCAAAGAGTACAGACACTGCCGTCTGACTTACAAGCTAGTTTTCAGACCTTCCAGAAGCACAGACAGAGCGGCCTACCAAAAGTGCTACAAGGAGAAGCAATTACCCTTCCTCAGGAAAAAGAAGATACTCTTCCAGGTTCCGGACAATAAACACAAGAAAAAGCCAATCCTGAAGAATTTCCTTAGGAGACTGAAGGCTCTTCACAAAATGAAGAGGCCTTATAGACAAAAAATCCAGAGACGGAAGTAGAGAGGAGGCCCAGGACACCTCCCGAAATCGGTAAGTCCACTCCTCCTTCATCACCTGTTGTTGATGTCGTTATAGCTGAGGCTATGGGAGGAACAAGGTCTACAGAGCTAGGAAGTCCCATAACTTCCTTAACTCCTTTACAATCCACCCTTGGACTCCCATAGATGGGAGATATATATGTTGGTGATCTCACCCCTATTTCCAGAGATGAGATCCATCCTTTCGATTATTTTTTCAACAAGAAGAGGAAGGCTATTGTAAGGAAATAAATGCATATGAGAGAAGGGGGTATGGTGAAGAATCATAGGGTCTTGATAGATGGTCAGAAACTAGAAGAGGAGTATTTCGCTATAGAGATAGCAGGCTCCATGGGAGCCATGGCAACAACAAACATTTTTGTTGTGGAGAACATGAGAACAAGGATAAATAAGAGTAACCACATGATAGCTCAATTGCACGATCAGTTGAAGAATGCTGAGAAAAACATTAGAGAAGAGGTGAATAAAAGTCTGGAGCAGGCCAGAGCTGCTGAAAGGCAAGAAATCCAGTCACTCAAAACTAGTCTGGACGAAATGAACTAGAGGATACAAGCAAGTCAGGTATAGGTTACTCAACAGAGGGAGCTTGTTAAACAATCATAGGCCAAATTGAGTTTGATATAAGTTCGGGTCATGGACTTAAATTCTTTTCAAACCCTCTCGTTATAAGCCCATACAAAGATAGAAGTTGAACAACAACAATTGATCTCCAAAATAGAGATCATCCGGCATTATTTGCAAGAGGTAAGAAAATCCCTTGATAACATTATTTTACTAGAAAAAGAGGCTAAAGCAGCAAGGAATACCTTTCAAAAGGAAGTCGCATGTTCAGGGAACAGGGAGATGCCGAAATATTTAAAACTTTATGTCGCAGAACAGATAAGAGGAGACAATATGCTCAAAGCATGGGAAACAAACATAGTCGAAAACAAGAAGACAATCAAAGAAATCAAAGATGACTATGAGGGAATATTTGATTCTTTGGATAAGAAATCATTAGGATTTGAAAGAAATGACTTCTCTGGACTACTAGGGAAGATAAAGATTGTGAAAGAACAGTTGGACTACAAAGAGAGCTTACAGGAGGTTTAGGTAGAAATTTCACAGTTGAGTGAAATCAATACCAACCAGATACACAGGTGGTCGGTATAGCCTAATTTAAGGTGCAAATTATCAGATCTGTCGATAAAGGTTTTGAAGACCAGTTTCCAAAGGTACAATGGAAGTTTTATCTATTTGAAACTAAAGATTTCCTGACACCACCCTGAATTTTTGTTCATTTTTTATAGAAGTGTGTTGAATGTATAGCTTCAAAATATGGAGAGGCCTCAACTAAACAATGAAGTATCGTTCAGAGTCTTATACTTTTGAATTGATAGACCAACAAAAAATTAATCATGCAACGGTTAAGGCTGTAGTTTTGTAACTATTTTTCCTTCTTTTTCCCTAAAAAATGGGAGATCGCTAACGATCAAGTAGTGATGATATTGTATAAATAAAAGGAGAGAAGACTGACATAGGGGATTTTTTCCTCCTCCAAAAAAAGGGCATTGTGACGAAGACATCTAAGGAAACTCTGAGTTAATAGAAAAGCAGATTGAAGATTCCATATTTTTTCAAGTCCGAGTTATGTGTTCCCCTGTGTTTTCATTGTTCTTTCATATATTTTATTAATGAATGCTTGACTATAATTTAGTACAACCTCTACTATGGAAATAAATTATTCTTGTTATTTAGATCATTTACAGTTTTTCCTCTGCATCGGTTATCAACTGATACAATACTTGCAAATGTTTGTTTTACAACATCATATGCTTCATTAATATTTTCCTTGCTTCATAGTCTCCTATTACAACGTGAGATTCCTCTTAAATTTATGCCTCACCTTTTTAGTAGTTTTATGTTTTTCCTCATATCATACATGCTCCCCTTCTTTGAGTTTTAACTTAGATACAAGAAATGGCCTTTGATTCAGTCATCTCATTAATTCATGTTTCAGATCGTTCTCTTTACATTGTGTGTTAGAGATAACTAAGCCTAAAAATAAAATACATAATTTTATCTCCCTTGTCTCTTATCCTTCATGACAGTACCAGTTACAAGGCAGCCCAACATCGAACCTGGTATTTCAAATCAAACCAACATCACCCTAAATCTATTTAATACCATATTTCAAACAACAAATAACCGAGCTGAGTTAGAACGTTCATGGGCAACAATTGAGAGAGATATAATCATTCAGGAAAACTGGGAAATCCAACAGAGACAGTTCAGAAACCAACTTTAATCTTCATCTTTTAAATAGTTGTCTTTACTGTCCACTTTTCCTCTATCTTTTTAGATTCCTTGATAGTATACTTTAGAGCCTTAAAGGATAAACTCGGGAACAACATCTTTTTGGCACCGTTGCCAGGGATGGAGTAACAAAATCCTTTTTCCCTGGGAAGAACGACATTGACACTTTCCTTCTTTGGTAGTGAACAAAGTTTGGAAATCTTCTAAGGCTACCTCTCTCTTTCACTTGGCAACTCCACACTATTTAAACTGGCTCTAAGCTAGAAGAACACTAGGAAGAATCGAGACGACAAGCAGATTTCGCCTTCTTGCAACCTAGAAAACATTCTAAAATTAAGAAGATACTTTCGACACACTGACTTATCAACGAATAAAGATTGTAAACTTAAATCCACATAGTTTGACTCTAAAGATCAACACAACGAATCAAGTCCCATAACAGGGAATACTCCGTTGGTAAAGTTACAACCCCGGAATCGAATTTGTTTCTACCTATTTTTAAGATCGAGGCTTTCTCGGTCGTTTCCCATACCAATAGAAAACGAAGGTCTACCTTGCTTCCTGTTGCGACTAACTCCCCCTTGCTTCTCGAGGTTCGTTTTCCCACCTCTCGAAACTCCAACAATTATCCTATATATCTCGGTTCGACTTCTGTCAACTCTCTTATATCTTCACCCGGTGATTTTGAAGGAACCTGTCCACGTTCCCCAAGCTCCTTTTCCTCAAATTTCATCCCCGCCAATAACCCTTTTCTTCAAACCCTCCCTTGTAACCCCCAAACTTTTACTGCTAAAGCCATGATGGTCGCAGCTAGAGCGGGTGGGGTAGGAGGCCCCACCACAGGTGGTCTAGGAGGAGGAGTAGGCAGTCAGGTACCGCTTCCTTGGATATTTGCAAAGGTTACTACAAGATATTCTCCTTTGGTTCTACCAGTCCCTCTCCATGATTTGCTAGAAAATTACATGAAAAACCTGCCCAAATTCATGGGAGAAGGTGATTTAACGACAACAGAACACATAAATGTTTTTGATCAATTCACTGACATTTTGGGATTAGAACATGAGGATGTTTACTCCAGACTCTTGGTTCAAACATTTGAGGGGAAAGTGAGAACTTGGTTTCAAGGCCTACCAGCCGGATCAATACCTTCGTACGAGGAACTTGAAAATGCTTTTATTAGACAGTGGGGTGAGTGGAAATACCATACCTATTATCTAATAGAGTTTAGAGCTCTGTGAAAGAAAAAATCTAAATCAGTCCTCGAGTTCACCCAACGGTTCAATAAATTATATAACAAGATCCCAACCGAGATTAAACTCTCACAACCTGCAGTGAAAGTGACTTTCGCTGGAGATTTTGACCTCCACTTTGCCCTTTTACTAAGAGAAAGAATACCAATTTATCTTACCAAGATGCAAGATGATGCCTTGGAGATCGAATCTAACATGATGGCATCAGGGAAGCTAAAAACCAAATTTGAGACTGGAAACAAAGAAATAAGGAGATATAGGGAGAAAGGAGGACCCTCTAGATCAGGGAGATCCTCAGAAGATAAAATAGACGATATGGCTAGAATCATCAAAGAACTGTCAAACAAAATATCAAAAATGGAATTGGATCAATCTAAAAATGAACATTACCCTAGAAAAGAATTCAGAAAAAACCCTAATCCTCAAAACCATCAAAAACAAGTTAAGAATGAAGATCAAAAAATTCAAACCCCTTTTAAAAGTGAAAACTTTATAGGAGGACAAGACGTAGAGGATTTTGAGGAGTTAGAAGAGGATATGAACAATCTTGGTGATGAATGCTTACAACCTTATATAACGGTACATGATTACGAAAAATCTCTCACTACAAAGTATCAGACTGAGAGTAATAAGAACAATAGTGTTTCTAAAGATTCAACTTATCATGGAGTAGTAGATGGTATAATGGCCTAGCTCCACCAGAGGTACAACCTGAGATCTAAAAACACATCTTCCACAACCGCTCCAGTTAAAAAGATACTATTGAGAGTTGAAACTGACCAAGCAGTTGCAAAAAGAACTGAAAAATAGACCGCTAACGTATAGTCTATCAAAGAAAAGAAAATGGAGATGTCACCCTTAAGCACACTAAAATAAACACCCCTATTACTGAAACGAAGTCCCCCCAACCTAGGAAAGTTGAAAAGAAAGGGTTGGAGTCTCAAACCATAGAAACTATCAAACCCATTGGAAGTTTTAATCTAGAGAGTGAGATCAACAAGATCAAAATCCCTATTCCCCTTGTTGAATTGGCCAAAAACTTGGTATACCGAAAACAAATTGCTAAAATGATTATTTTTTCGGAAAACGAAATCCATGTCGATGCCATTAACTTAGAAGATGATAAGACTAACATAGTTTTCAGCCCACACTTTGAAGGTTCTAGAGACACCATTGCCCCTTTCTACATCACTTTGATGGTTTTCAATCATCTGCTCCATAACTGTATGTTATATTCTAGGGCCTCTCACAATGTAATGCCTAAAGAAATCATGGACAGACTCGTCCTAGAAATCACCAGGCCTTATGGAGATTTATATTCATTTGACTCGAGGAAAGTCAAGTGTATAGGCATGATAAAAGACTTAGTCGTAAATCTTGCACAGGTGCCTACAAAAAGTGTTTTAATGGATGTGGTTGTTGTAGATATACCTCCAAAATACGACATGCTCTTGTCTCGATCCTGGGGTTCTAAACTTGGAGGTTTTCTTCAACTTGATATGACGTATGCAACAATTCCAGTTTTCAGAGGTTAGTTCACGTGATTGTACAGGGAGACCAGATTAGTGTTTACTGTTAGTGATCCTCTCAGCCCAAATAATTACCCTATATATATTGTTGATCAGGATTTGGGTAATTGTATATTATCTATAGATGATGATGTTGATGCATGTGTAGAAGAAATTTGTACAGGAAATAAAAAAGAAAAAGAACAAATAGAACAAAATGTATATACCACTGGTGTTTGGAAAATGTTTTTTGACGGCGCCTCATCTTCTCTTGGAGCTGGGGCTAGAGTAATTTTTGTAGCTCCTGATAACCAATTCGTTATCCTTTTCTCTTATAGGCTGCAGTGGAATGTTGACCACACTAATAACGTATGTGAGTATGAAGCTCTAGTTTTAGGGTTAGAGGCTACTAGGAGGATGAAAATTAAAAACTTGGAAGTTTTTGGTGATGCAGAGTTAATCGTGAAGCAAATAAATTGCCAGTACCAGGCCAAACATCCTAGATTAAGGTCATATCAAAATTGTGTTAGGGACCTAATCGATTTTTTTTTCTCTTCTATTAATATTCACTCCATTCTGAGAGCTAGAAATCAACAGGCGGATTCCTTAGCCAAAGCTGCTTCAACTTTTGCACCTCCCATTTCTTTCAAACTCAAATACCATATACAAATGATACATAGGCCTTCCATACCCAATAACATACAACATTGGCAAGTCTTTGGGGATGACGAACAACTTAGAAGATTTTTGGAAACGATAGACGAGTTCGTCGAAACGCATGTTGACCAAGAGAACCAGAATGATCCTATTTGGATCATGCAGGAAGGGGAAGACCCCCAAGAGTTCCAAGATAAAATAAAAAATCATCGTATGCTGGTTTTGAAAAATAATCAAATACCCAAGGGCTTGATTCCTTTAGAAAGACTCTTTAATCATGATGACATCCCTTTGAAGACTACCTTATAGCCTCAACCTGAAGAAGTCGAAGATTGCAATATAGGTGCCAAAGAGAGTCCTAGGTTAGTTAAAGTATCCAGATACATGTCTCCTGAAATCAAGAGTAAATATGTTGAATTACTTAAAAAATACAAAGATTTTTTTGCTTGGTCCCATGACGAGTTGAGAACTTATGACACGACTATAATGGAACATAAAATTCCATTGAAACCAGGGGTCAAACCTTTCAGGTAGAAACTTAGACATATTAACCCTATCCTATTACTGATCATAGAAAAGGAGGTAAAAAAACTCTTGGATGCTAAAATTATTGTCCCACTGATATATTCTGAGTGGGTAGCTAATTTAGTCCCAGTGAGAAAGAAAAACAACGAGATCAGACTATGTGTCGATTTTAGAAACCTGAATCGGTCATCACTCAAAGACAATTACCCATTACCTAAGATGGATCATGTGTTAGAAAAAGTAGTTGGAGCTAACAAAATGTCTATGATTGATGGTTTTTCAGAATACACTCATATCGCAGTGCACCAGGACAATAAAGAAAAACCTACTTTCACTATCCCTTGGGATACTTTTATGTATGATAAAATGCCTTTTGGTTTGATGAATGTAGGGTCAACATTTCAGCGAGCCATGGATATCACTTTCGTGGGTGAGAGAGATAAGTTCGTTGTTATCTATCTTGATGACCTAACTATTTTCTCCAAATCTGATGCAAAACTTCTAATGCACCTTAAACAAACTTTTGAGAAATGCAAAAAGTTTGGTTTGTCACTCAATCCCAAGAAATCTCATTTCACAATGCAAGAAGGTAAACTCTTGGGCCATATCATGTCTAAGGATGGAATCAAAATCGATCCCAAAAGGGTTGAGGTAATAGATACAATAAATTTTCCTAGAAATGTAAAATAAATTCAGTCTTTTTTAGGAAAAATCAATTTCTTGAGGAGGTTCATCCCTAACTTTGCCGAAATTATGAAATTGATAACAGATATGCTCAAAAAGGACAATGAAGTGAAATGAACAAACAAATCCAAAGCCTCCTTTCAAAGCATCAATAAAGTAATAAATGAAGCACCAGTCTTGGCTAGTCCAGATTACATAAAAGACTTTTTAATTTTTTCTTTTGCTTCAGAACATATTATAGTAGCTGTATTGTTACAAAAAAACGAGGAAATTTTTGAGAAGCCTATTGTGTTTTTTAGCAAAAGTCTTAGGGTTGCTGAGCTGAAATATGATATATTGGAGAAACAGGCCTATGCAATGGTGAAATCTCACAAGGCTTTCAGAACTTACGTGTTGCACTCAAAATTCATTTCTTTTGCCCCCTTTAGCTCTGTTAAAGATATCCTGGTGCAACCAGACAACGACGGAAGAAGAGGCAGGTGGTTAGCTAAGATCCAGGAGTTTGACCTAGAAGTCAAACCAACTAAAATTATCAAAGGTCAGGGTTTGGCCAAATTGCTTGTTGAATCAAACTTAAAGGCACTAGGGATAAATCAGCTACAATAGACCGAGGGATTTCTAGAAATAGATGAGCTTGATGCCTCTACACCTATAATCGAAATTCAAGACAAGTTTTCTACTTCAGCCTGGTATCGTGACATCGTCCATTACCTACTTACGCTCCAATGGCCTACTGAGTTAACCCCATCTAAGGCTAGGACGTTAAAGTTACATGCTGTAAAATAATGTATCATAGATGCTAAATTGTATTGGAGAGACCCCCTGGGTTTCCTACTGAGGTGTTTATTCGAAACTAAAATAGAAGGTGTTATAGATGAATTCCATGTCGAGGTATGTGGAGGACATCATGTGTGGCGAGAAACGGATTATAAGATCTTAAGATATGGATAATACTGGCCCAAATTGTTCATAGAAGTGAACACCAAAGTTCAAAATTGTGTCCCTTGTCAGTTGTTCATAGGAAAACATAAGATCCCAGCTTTGCCCCTTATACCAGTTAAAATGGAAGCCCCTTTTCAGCAATGGGGACTTTATTTCATTGGAGAATTTCATCCACACTCCAATGCACAACACAAATGGATCCTAACGGCTACTGATTACTTCACTAAATGGGTGGAAGCTATCCCCACAAGAAATGCAACCGATTTGGTAGTAATCAGGTTTTTTGGAAGATAATATTTTATCCAGATTCGGGTGTCCTCAAAAGATAGTCACTGATAACGCGCAAGCTTTTAAATTGATGGCCATGATAATTTTTTTCCAAAAATATAACATCATACTAGGACACTCCATGGCTTACTATCCACAAGGTAATGGTCTGGCTGAATCATCTAACAAAAGCTTGATTACTGTGATAAAAAAAGGTTTTAACTGAAAACAAGAAAGCATGGCATATCCATCTAAAATATGCACTATGGGCCAACAGAATAAGTACTAAAAGATCAATTGGAGCTTCCTCTTTCCAGATGGTATATGGCACGGATGTCATTTTACCAATAAAATTAGCTCTACCAGTGATGAAGCTTTGGCAGGATTCGAATGAAGAACCAAATGATGTTATCCAAAGGATAAACCAACTGGTTGAAGTTCAACAAAATAGAGTCGAAGTAAATGAAAGGTTACAAAGATATCAAGAAAAAATGAAGGCCTTGTTCGATTAGAAAGCGAAAGATAGAAATTCTCTCCTTGGTGACTTGGTCTTGAAATGGGAATCTAGGAATGAGGACGCTGGAAAACATGGAAAATTTGACCCAATCTGGTTTGTCCCATATAGGATTTCAGTCTCGCAAGGAAAAAATGCTTGGTTATTAGAAAACCTATATCGAGACATCCTCAATGCCCCTGTGAATGGGTGGCATCTTAAACACTTCATGCAATAATGTGTTTCTAAATTCTCATTGTACATACCTCTCATTGTACATATCGTTTTGTTTTCATGCTCTGTGTATAGATTTGTAAAAATAAAAAATAAAAAAAAAGAAAGAGAGGGGATTTATTTTCATGACATTTCCTAACGATTATAATACTATGTTATTCGTAGGGAAAATTTCTCACGAGACAACAAACTCGAAGTACTGAAAGGTAACATGTGCAAATATTCATATTAAAGTGTCTCACAATGACAAAGTAATGAACGAGTAATCCCTGGGATGGTAATATAAGAGCTAATAAAGGTATGAAATCCCATTTCAAAATTCGAGATAAAATCCCTAAGAAGTACGAATTTTTTCATTCTTCAAAAAAAAAAAAAAACTAAACCAAAGAATTTTTTGAGGAAATAAAAAGAAAACTTAAGAAAAAGTTATAAAAAGCTAATTAAGGTAATATCTGAGAACAATCACATGTATGGCAGTTTTTCTAAGATTGAAAATAATAATAAAATAAAAAAGAAATCCCCCCTTGACCACGATGAAGCCTTTTCCCACTTTATCATGGAGGTCCAATCTCAAAGTTTCCTGACAACATCGGGGTCTTGCTCTTGTCTTGAAAACTCTTGAACAAAGTCTCAAGAAAGAGAGTGGGTCATGTTTTTAAGTTCTTTGACTTTAGCTGGATCACAAATATGTCTAGGTTAATCCTGACCTTACTAGTTATCTTAACAGGAATAACTGATTAGTTTTTCTCAAGGAAGTTCCCTGGACTAAAGGTCAAAAGGTTTCCCTGAAGAAGTTCTTTGAAGCCTATGAGTTTTGAAGGCAGAGGGGAAAATTGACCCAGATCTTTTTAAATGAGTTGACATACTTTGATTCTTTTTCAAACAGATATCTTCCCGAGTATATTATATACTCATTGATTTCCTCCACTTCAAAAATATAAAAGAATAAATACAGACATATGGTGAAATGAAATTCAATATTGTTTTCCCCCATCTGGTTCAAAGAGATGATGAAAGGAAATTCAATATTGATTGCCCCCATCTGGTTCAAAGAGATGAAGAAAGGAAATTTACTATATTGATTTCCCTCATCTCATCATTTAAATGCTTCAAAAAATGAAGTGGTGAAAGAAAATTCAATGTGGGAAGTCAGATAACTTCATCGGGGTACTGAGCAGGCTCTCTAGCAGTGAAGCAATATCATCATATCTAATAAAAGTTGTTATACATGAGTTACATGATGCTCTGGTAATTTCTCCTCTTTTCGGTTGGATTTTTATCATAGGTTTCGGAGATATCCTTACCAGACACCACACAAATACTTACCTTGATGCAAATGTAATCACATGAAGCCTGATAATATGATTAGCTTGTTTTTTATTATCTTACACAGTTTTGAGCTTAGTTTCAGGAGAAGAGGTTTATTGAAAACCCGCTCGAGATAGTCAGAATTTTCTGTTTTGGAGAGATTTTCAAGGTTAATGTTGAGACCCTACTCTTTTTCGGTTTTTCTCCAAAATCTGTTTCACAGATCCAAGTCATGAATTCCATTACCCAATGAAGGCACTTGATCTTCATGTTCTTCTCGTCCCACAAGGAAATGAGATCCCCAGATGGAGCCTAATGTTGACACAAAGTTTAATTTTTTCCCATCTTTGAAACTAAAGCTTCATCTTTTCCTAAGTCGTGGAGCCACCCTTAATCAAAAGGGAGATCTGTGCTTTCCATTCCTTTTCGGGTTTTCGAGATTCGGCTTTTCTTGAAGTATGATTTTCTACTATCTTATTTTCCTGGTGCCGAAGTCCCGAAAAGTTTTAACTTTTTTAAAAAAAGTTAAAAGGGGGGAGAAATAAAGGTTACCTTCCCGCCGTTTTCCATGAACACTCTTTAAACCCATGATTATTTAAGTTCCTAAACATATTATCTTTCCCTTAATCTTTCGCGATTTGGGTTTTTCTTTCCACTAAAGCACTTTCCAACTCTCAACCCTCAGACTCGCGATCCTCATTTTTCCGAAAAATTAAAACGTAATTAATTATTGACCTAGTTTAATTAAATCCCTAATATGTGTCTTAGCGCCTTGCTAATCTTATCGTGATTTCGTGATCCGAAGATTTCTTGTGACTTATCCCTTCACAACAAGATCCCTGAAGTTTTGAAATATGAAATCTCATTTTCTCTAAACAGGGTTTAAGTTTCAGTTTAATTCGTTTTTAAACAGGATTAGTGATAATTAAACCTCCTTTCACATTTTGGAATTTGAAGAAGGCAGTGATTTTTGAAACTCTAGTTTCGAAATTGCCGATATATGGTAGTATTAATAATGAATAAATGAAGATATTTTTTGACATAAGGCGTATCTCCAGGCATATATTTCCTTTAAAAAACATTAATTTTTCGTCGTCTGCATTTGTACACTCCTTTTAACATGAAATTGAAGGTTAGTAAAGTCTTATATTTCGAACTTCATAGTTATCCTTTACATCTGCAACAAGTCATGTTTTTCTGATTTTAGAAATATTTCTCTGTGAACAGGTCTCTGATATAACACAGGTATCATGGCACCTAAGAAGGCACCCAAGAAAAGAGAAGAGATTGCAGAAAGCTTGAGTCCAGATGGAGACGTTGTACCTGATACAACACCGCATGCCATCGATTCCATAAAATCCTAGAGGAAGATTTTTGAGACTTTGGAATATGAAATTAAAAATTTCCCTCATGACGCCGACAACAAGCTTCGAGATATAGCGGAGCTGAGCTCCACAAAATAGCTACACGGCCACGACTTATAGCTTATTATGACATGATCAGTTGGGCTTTAGAGGGAATTGACGTATAGACGAGGAGCATTCTGGACAGTCGAGGGGTTGTCATTGGCTCTTTCAGACCAGAACATGTACAAGTAATGTATAAATTATCCACCAGTCCCAAGTATGTTTCAAATCAATATTTTGTGAGTAATTTTCAAAGGAAAGAATGTTTTGAGGCCGACCAAACCTATCCTGACATAATTAAAGACTGGTGGAGAAATGAGGGAAAATTCAGGGCTGACACCCATGGCATTTATGCCATAGCCTCATTGAATGAGTATATGATTTATGTGGCGATGATTTTATGAAGACTTTTTGGTAAGAAAAGTCCCACCCATTTCCCTGCAGAATGGGTACCTCTTTTGCACGAGGCAACATAAGGTTACAACTTCAATTGGGATAAGATTTTATTCTATAACATGGCAAAGGAGGTCATGGACTATCAGACTGCAAGATCAAAAGGTCAACGAGTAACCTTTTATATGTCGGCATACATCATGGATGCCATATGCTTCTTGACTCCTTTACCTTTGATGAATTGGAGTTGGAATCAGACTTACCTAGAGCCAATTCACGAATATCATTCTAAAATTTGGGAAGAAAACGCCAAGGATTCATTCTATGAAATTTGTCATTTCATGGTAATACCATTACATCAAATGTTGTACGGTTGTGTGCCTCCCCGCATTTCAGAGTTGGTCACAGGTAACCTCAGGGTAGTTGTCGACTGGTTCATAGAGGATAATTCTTCATACATTAGAGTTTTCGAGTGTTCAATCCCCCCACACACCCTCCTGAAATTCCTCCCTGACAGACTAGTGTGTAGGGAGGTGGTTCATCAAATATTAGGAGGTGGAATTGGGATAGAACTAAAAATGGCTCAAAAGAAATTTTGGCCAGTTTATCCCATTCAGATTGGGAAATGTTCATTGCTCAGCTTAGGTCATTCCAAAGTTGAAGTGACAACACTAGAGGAGGTTAAATTGGTAAACCTCAAACATAGGAAGCATGATCCTTACCAACCAGTGGGAAAACACATGGCCCATTGTAATATGAAGGCTTATGAGCATGAGAACTCCCTGTGTGATGATTTGTTCAATGGGACTAGGACCTATGAGGAAGTATTACAAAGAGTACAGACACTATCATCTAACTTATAAGCTAGTTTTCGAACCTTCTAGAAGCATAGACGGAGCAGCCTGCCAAAAGTACTGCAAGGAGAAGCAATTACCCTTCCTCGAGAACAAGAAGATACTCTTCCAGGTTCCGGACAAGAAATGCAAGAAAAAGCCAATCCTAAAGAATTTCCTCATGAGACTGAAAGCTCTTCACAAAATGAAGAGGCATTATAGAAAGAAAATCCAGAGACGGAAGCAGAGAGGAGGCCCAGGTGACCTCCCGAAATTGGTAAGTCCACTCCTCCTTCATCACCTACTGTTGATGTCGTTATACCCGAGGCTATGGGAGGAACAAGGTCTACAGATATAGGAAATCCCATAACTTCCTTACCTCCTTTACAGTCCACCTTTGGACTCCCATAGATGGGAGATATATATGTTGGTCATCTCACCCCTATTTCTAGAGATGAGATCCCTCCTTTTGATTATTTTTTTAGCAAGAAGAGGAAGGCTATTGTAAGGCAAGAAATGCATATGAGAGAAGGGGGTATGGTGAAGAAACATAGGGTCTTGATAGATGGTCAGAAACGGGAAGAGGAGGATTTCGCTACAGAGATAGCAGGCTCGATGGGAGCCATGGCAACAATAAACATTTTTACTATGGAGAACATGAGAACAAGGATAAATAAGAGTAACCACATGATAGCTCAATTGTAGGATCAGTTGAAGAAAGCTGAGAAAAATATTAGAGAATAGGTGAATAAAAGTCTGGAGCAAGCTAGAGCTGCTGAAAGGCAAGAAATCCAGTCCCTCAAAACTAGCCTGGACGAAATGAACTAGAGGATACAAGCAATTCAGGTACAGGTTACTCAACAGAGGAAGCTTGTTAAACAGTTACAGGATAAATTGATTTTGACAGAAGGTCGGGTCGTGGAATGAAAGGCTTTTCAAACCCTCTCATTAGAAGCCCATACAAATATAGAAGTTGAACATCAACAATTGATCTCCAAAATAGATATCATCCAACATTATTTTCAAGAGGTAAGCAAATCCCTTGATAACATTATTTTACTAGAAAAAGAGGCTAAAGTAGCAAGTAATACCTTTCAGAAGGCAGTCGCATGTTCAGGGAACAAAGAGATGCTGAAAGATTTAAAACTTTGTGTCGCAGAACAGATAAGAGGAGACATTTTGCTCAAAGCATGGGAAACAAACATAGTCGAAAACAAGAAGACAGTCAAAGAAATCAAGGATGACTGTGAGGGAATATTTGATTCTTTGTATAAGCAAGCATTAGGATTTGAAAGAAATTACTGCTCTGGACTACTAGGGCAGATAAACATTGTGAAACAACAGTTGGACTACAAAGAGAGCTTACAGGAGGTTTAGTCAGAAATTTCATAGTTGAGCGAAATCAATACTAACCAGATAGACAGGTGGCTGGTACAACCTAATTTAAATTTTCAAATGATCATATGTACCGATAAAGGTTTTGAAGACCAGTTTCCAAAGGTACAAAGGAAGTTTTATCTATTCGAAACTAAAGATCTCCCAACACCACCCAGAATTTTTGTTCATTTTTTAGAGAAGTGTGTTGAATGTATAGCTTCAAAAGAGGGAGAGGCCTCAACTAAACAATGAATTATCATTTGTATTCTTATACTTTTGAATTGATAGACCAATGAAAAATTAATCATGCAACAGTTAAGGTTGCAATTTTGTAACTATTTTTCCTTCTTTTTCCCTAAAAAGTAGGAGATCGCTAACGATCAAGTAGTGATGATCTTGTATAAATAAAAGGAGATAAGACTGACACATGTGCTTTTTTCCTTCCCTAAAAAGAGGGCATTGTGACGAAGACATCTAAAGAAACTAGGAATTAATAGAAAAGCAGATTGAAGATTCCAGATTTTGTCAAGTATGAGTTATGTGTTCCCCTGTCTTTTCATCGTTCTTTCGTATATTTTATTAATGAATGATTGAATACAATTTAGTACAACCTCTACCATGGAAATAAATTATTCTTGTTATTTAGATCATTTACAGCTTTTCCTCTGCATCGGTTATCAACTGATACAAGACCTGCAAATTTTTGGATTACAACATCACATGCTTCATTTATTATTTTCTTTGCTTCATAGTCTCGTATTACAGTGTGATATTCCTCATAAATTGATGCCTCACCTTGTTATTAGTTTTATATTTTTCCTCATATCATACATGCTCCCCTTCTCCTTCATAGTCTTGTATTACAGCATGAGATTCCTCATAAATTGATGCCTCACCTTGTTAGTAGTTTTATGTTTTTCCTCATATCGCCTTGTTAGTAGTTTTAAGTTTTAACTCAAATACAAGAAATGGCCTTCGATTCAGTCATCTCCTTAATTCGTGTTTCAGATCATTCTCTTTACATTGTGTGTTAGAGATACCTAAGCCTAAAAAGAAAATACAAAATTGTATCTCCCTTGTCTCTTATCCTTCATGACAATACCAATTACAAGGAAACCCAATGTTGAAGATGGTCTTTCGGATCAAACCAGCATCGCTCTAAATCTATTTAATACCATCTTGCAAACAACAAATAACCGGACTGATTTAGAACGTTCATGGGTAGCAATTGAGAGAGATATCAACATTCAGGAAAACTGGGAAATCCAATAGAGATAGTTGAGAAACCAACTTTAATCTTCATCTTTTAAATAGTTGTCTTTATTGTCCTCTTTTCCTCTATCTTTTTAGATTCCTTGACAATATGCTTTAGAGACTTAAAGTATAAAATCAGGAACAACATAAATTACTGTGTTATTTTAGTACATCTGAGTGGTATCAAAACTCAATCAATTTGATTTAAAATTGGTGATCATAAACAAAATCATTTCCTTGACATTATTTCAATTTTTGAACCTTGTGTGTAAGTTGAGGACATTTGTGTGGTATCAAAACTCAATGCATTTGATTTAAAATTGATGATCATAAACAAAATAATTTCCTTGATATTATTTCAATTTTTGAACTTTGATTCCAAAAAATAAGTACACAAGAATAAAAATACTAATCCATTGTCTCTGTCGAAAAATGATTTTGGAATTTCCCTATGCATTGGTTTTGGACTTGAGTGTAGGGTATAAATTCCATATACACTTTTGAAATTTGTGTGAGAGTAGAATATGAATGTCTTTACAACATATCCAAAATTCAACATCTAATTCTAATAGGTGAATCTGTGCTGATAAATGTGTCAAATCACTATCATTGTCAAATTTCTAAAAAATATAAATAAAACACAAAACTGAAAAGCAAATGATTTTTGTGTGTGTAGGATTACCAAATCCCCACAGACACTTCTGCTTAAATATTTGTGCAAGAAATAATGAAAGCCACCATATTGGATGTTTGTGAGGCCCCAAACTCAAGAGTAAGAGAAAACACAACATTGATGGGAAGCATTTCAGATTTAGAAAGAATAGGGTTAGAGTAGAAAGGGGGAATGCATTCAACCAGATTTGAGTTATAAATGATAATATAAATGCATGTATATTGTTGGAGTGAATTAACATTGGGAACATAAGAAAGGTTTAATACGATAATGGGAGGTGGAAATTGAAATACAAGAACCCCTTAAAATCAATATTTTTCTATGAAGAGAAGAGAGAAGCAACTCAAACATTTTTACAATTGATAATTGTTAGTTTCTTGTCATAATGTCCGTCAAATATTATGATCACACCATATATGCATCATTGATTAGAATATAAGACCTCAATCATTTTAAACATTAGAATGTAAGTAAAATAGTGTTTTTAATTTATTTTTATTTTAAAATGTTATAGCTTTACGATCATTGCAAAGGAGTTTCGCAACAACAAAACCGATCTCCTTTGTTGTTTCATTGACTTTAGGAAATATTTTGACACTGTGCTTATGACTTAACTTTGGAATAAGTTAGAATAGATAAAAGTTCCCTCCAAGCTAAGAGTTGTTGCAGTGTGATTGTACCATACTGTTATTGTCAAGTTTAGGAGCATTTAGGGATGGTAAGTAGAAATTAAATGCAACAGGAGTCACAGAATGTTGTCCTCTATCCCCTACCCTTTTTGGCATATACATTGACAAGTTAGAAGATTGTTTTGAAGTTGAAGGCTATGTTGGACCAACTCTTGCTAGTATAATCATCATCCTTCTTTTATATGTTGATGATATTGTTCTTATGGAAGGGAACCCCTATGAACTCAATAAACATATTAGAATCCTCAAGGACTTCTTCTCTAGTATAGGAATGATTGTGAACACTATTAAAATGAAGGCTATGATAATTAAATCCCAAAATATCACCTACAATAGTTTCATTTATGAAAACAATATATTGGAGGATGTGTCTTTGCACATCTATATTGGAATCGATATTCATCACGAGCTCAATTGGAACTATAGCATTAAAAAAGGGATAATTGGAGGGTGGAAAGGTTATTATAGTCTTGAAAATAATTGTAAATTAGTGAACCTTTGGCTATGGGATAAGAAAAACTCTTTTTTGAGGCTCTTGTCACTCATGTTATCTTATATGGATGTGAATTTTGTGGATACAATATCTCTCGAGAATCGTGGAGAAAGATAGAGTAGATCCAAAAGAATTTTATACTTATAATTTCAAAATTAAAGGAAATACACCCTATCCTATCCTTCTCACAGAATTGATCATTTCCATGCATTGAGAGGACAACTATGATTAAATACTTAATGTACAAGAACAAGGTAAACAACATGGATGACACTAGTCTCCCCAAAATTGCTTCAAAATATAGCTAAAATCACCAACGACTCAAGTGTAGATTTTAACCTTGTACAATATTTTACTACAAACAGATTTTCAATAAAAGAACATAAAAGATACAATAGAAAATACACACATTACATAGATATTTTTCCCTTGGAAAACCCAAACCGGGAAAACCAACATATTCTATATTCATTCATTATGATACATTATTTAAAATACAATATATATATAGGATCCAGTGGAATCCAAAACCCTAACTCAATGACATGGATTCGTCAACATCCCTACTTCATTAATAAAAAATATAAAACAATCGAAAAAAATTATGTGCCGAAAAATTGCCCAACAATGGACGAGAAAATCGAGGCGACACTAAAAATGAGGCAAAAATTGTGATAGCCCCCAAATCCCCACCAACCCTGAAAGGGGGGCCTTGCAGCCCCCCCTCAAACTCCTGAGTGTACCCCGCACAATGTAGCAGAGACTAGAGCTAGTCATGCAAAGAATATAACACATACCCACCATTCTCCCACTTGTTGTTTTCTTTGCATACAAGGTGTTACAGAGTTACATAGTCAACAATCGAAGGAAGAAATTCCCAGGGATCCTCTACACCAAGAGAACTTATCAATCATAATTTTTTTTTAATGAATCTGCAACATTCTTCAAAGTGTCCACCTTGATCAACAACACTTTCTTTTCTTCAACCATGTCTCTCACAAAGTGATATTGAATATTAATATGTTTTGTCCTTGAATGATAAGTTGGGTTCTTCACCAAAAAAATTGCACTCAAGCTGTCACAATCTATCCTTACAACTATTTGTACCAACCCAATACCTGAACACAATCTTTGTAACCATACTGTCCTTACTTGCATAAGTGGCTGCCATGTATTTAGCTTCTGCAGTTGAAAGTACGACTACAACTTGTCTTTTTCTCATCCAACTAATTGTTCCTCCAAACATATTAAACACATACCCTCTTGTAGATCTCCTATGATCCAGATCTCCATCCAAGTATGCATCCACAAAGCCATGTATGTCCAACACTTTGTCCAATCCTGGTTTTCCTTCATAACACAATCCATATCTATCAGTGCCACGCAAATACATGAAAACACTTTTAATTGTTGTCCAATGCTCCTTCCCCGGTTTTGACATATACATGTTCACCACTCCCAAGTCATGTGAAATGTCTTATTGGTTATGGAGCATGATTATCTTCTTGATTCATAGGTCTTTATTTTCAACCATGTTTATACCCAATAAAGACTGTACACCCCAAAATACTGTAAACACCTCCACGCAGGGGGGATTTCCCCTCTTGAAGGGTATGTGGGTCTCATTCGTATGGTTGGGGGCAAGTGGGGGTTTGGGGGCGAAGCCCCCAAAAGAAAATTTTCCTTGTAAATGTATATTATAATTTCATAGTAAATATGGACTGTTCATTATAAGGTCACAGATCTGACGCTAGAAGTTATGTTAGGGATTTTTTTATCTAAAAGGAAACCCTCTTTTATGAGGGAAATGTATTGCAGCTATGCATCATTGTGAATATTTTATTTTGATATGGGATACTGTGAGAGAAATAAGAGGAAGTTACATTGGATTTGGTGTAGGTTGTATCCCTTCATTTGTTGGATAATAAAAAGGAAGGACTAAACAATTTCTCTGGTGGACATATCCCACACTGGGTGAAACATGTATATCTGTGTCTCTATTGTATTGGGTATCTTATGTGTTTTATTTCTACATTTGTCTTATTTTATTTCTCCGTAGTCATTTTTTTTCTAACAAATGGTATTAGAGAGAAAGGTAATGCACAAGAAAAGAGGGTTCCTAGTTCGAGTGGGAGAAATGGAAAAAGATGGAAAGTTTAGCATTGAGAAATTTAACGACCAAAACTACCAGTTATGGAAGCTGCAGATGGAAGATTTTTTATATCATAAGGATTTATGCCTACCATTGGGTGGAATGGAAAAGAAGTTGATAACCATGAAGGATGAAGAATGGGAGGTTCTTAATAGAAAGGCACTAGGAATGATATGGTTGAGCCTGGCAACGTCGGTGGATTTCAATATTTCGAAAGAAACGACAATGAAGGAGATGATGGATGCATTGGATAAACTATATGAAAAACCCTTGACATCCAATTAGGTATTTATAATGAAGAGATTATTTAATATGAAGTTGTCAGAAGGTGGGTCTGTTGCAGATCATTTAAATGAATTTAATACAGTTACTAATCAACTAAGTTCTATAAAAGTGGACTTTGATGATGAGGTCAGGGCTCTTATAATCTTGTTCTCATTTCCAAAAAGATGGAATGACTTGGTCATGGATGTAAGTAACTCTGTCTCTGGTTCAAACACTTTAAAATTTGATGATGTTGTTGGTGTTATCCTTAGTGAGTAATTGCAACTGAAAAGAACAGGTGAGACATCAGGTAATGCATTAAACATGGAGAACAAGGGAAGACAAAAAGATAGAGGAAAGGGCTCAGGGAACCACGAGAATTATAGGAAGGGAAGATCCAAATCTAGAATTGGAAAGATAGAGTGTTGAAATTGTGGGAAGAAAGGACATTTGAAGAAAGACTGTAGAGCTCCAAAGAAACAAAGAGATGGACAACAGGAGAAAAATCATGAAGAAAATGTAACAGGTGATGTCTTACAATATGCTTTGATTCTTTCTGTAGATAATATTTATGAGTCTTGGGTAGTAGATTCATGGGATTCATTTCATGCCATACCCCATAATAAACATTTTCTATATTATGTTCAAGGTGATTTTGGACAGGTTCATTTGGGTGATGATGCACCATGCAAAATTGTTGGAATGGGAAAGGTAAAAATAGAGAAAAGGAATGGAAACCAATGGTTGTTGAAAGAGGTAAGACATGTTCCAGATCTAAGGAAAAATCTAATTTCAATAGGGAACTTGGAAAGTGAATATTGTATATCTATATTTACAGATAAGGAATCGAAGGTCACCAAAGGATCACTGGTGATAGAAAAAGGAGAGAAGGTATGTACATTGTATTTATGTATTGGTAATACTGATTCTTCTATCTTTTTAGCTTCTACATGAGTGGATACAACACTGTGGCATCATAGGATTGGAAAAATGAGTGAGAAGGGGATGCAGATACTTCAGAAAATAAATTTGTTACCAGATCTTAAACAAATTGATTTGGATTTCTGTGAGCGCTATGTTTATGAAAAACAAAAGGGATTCATATTTCTCAGAGTTAGAAAATAAAAGAAGAGTGAAAGGTTAGAGCTTGTGTATACAGATGTATGGGGACCAACTCAGGTATCATCTCTTGGTGGATCTCATTATTATGTTACTTTTAATGATGATGCAACTAGAAAAACTTGGGCTTATTGAATTCGACAAAAATATGATGATTTTGATACTTTTAAGAAATGGAAATCTTTGGTTGAGAATGAAATAGGAAAAAGGTTGATGTGTCTAAGATTAGACAATGGAGGTGAATATTGCAGAAAGGAGTTTTATGATTACTTTTCATACCATGGGACTCATAGACAGAAGAAAGTTCCAGGAACACCACAAGAAAATGGTGTGTTAGAAAGGATGAATAGGACAATCATGGAGCATGAAAAGAGTATGAAATTGCATGCAGGGTTTCCCTTACAGTTTTGGACATATTTTGTAGATACTATTGTTTACTTGATAAATAAAGGACCTTCAATTTATTTGGATGGTGGCATTCCAGAGGAGGCATGGACAGGTAAAAAGGTAAACTATTCATTGTTGAAGACTTTCGGTTGTGAAGCATTTGTCCATATTGATAAACAAAATAGAACAAAGCTTGAGGAAAAATTCAAGAAGTGTACCTTTAATGGATACGGTGTTAATGATTTTGGTTATCACTTATGGGATTATGAAAATAAAAAAATCATTAGGAGTAGATATGTCATATTCAACGATAAGGTCATGTACAAATATCAGTTGCAGGGAAAGAAACAGGAAAAAGAAAAACCAAAATACACAGTGCTTGATTAGATCACTCAAAAATAATTTCCAAAGGTACCAAAAAATAAAAATGTATAACAACAAGAGAAGAAGGTACCTCAAAATACTACAAGTGTTGTTAGAAGATCTATCGAGTTAAGTACACCCCCTGAACAATACTCTCCTTCATTGGATTATTTATTGCTGACTGATTCTGGTGAACCGAAATATTATGAAGAGGCAATGCAGGTAGACATAAAAAAGAAGTGGGAGCAAGGCATGAAAGAGGAAATGGATTCCCTGGTAAATAACCAAACTTCAGACTTTGTTTATTTTCCTATAGGAGAAAGAACATTGCAAAATAAATGAGTTTACAAGTTGAAGGAAGAAGATGGAGGGAAAAAAGTAGTACAGGGCTAGACTTTTTGTAAAGAGGTTTGCACAAAAGAAAGGTATATATTTTAATGAAATATTTTCTCATGTTGTTAAGATGACTTCAATTAGGACTACTTTAAGTCTTGTGGCAGTATAATATTTGCATATTGAATAGTTAGATGTAAACATAGCTTTCCTCCATGGTGATTTGGAGGAAGAGATTTATATGCAGCAACCACAAGGGTATGATGTCAAAGGGAAGGATAATTTGGTACGTAGGTTGAAGAAAATATTGTATGGCCTAAAGAAAGTTCCAAGGAAATGGTATTTGAAGTTTGATAGGTTTATGACATAACAAGGTTATAGTAGATGTCATTTTGATCACTGAGTTTATTTTAAAAGTCTAGAAAATGGAAGCTATACTATCTTGCTATTGTATGTAGATGGCATGCTTATTCCAGGGTCTAATATGAAAGATATAAATGTGATCAAGAATAAATTATCTAATTCATTTGTGATGAAGGATTTGGGTGTTGCAAAGAAAATCCTTGGTATGAGAATAACGAGAGATAGGAAAAATCATGAATTGACATTGTCTCAGGGTGGGTACAGAGAGAAGGTGTTGGAGAGGTTTAGAATGCAGAATGAAAAACCAATTAGTATAGATTTGGCTAGCCATTTTAAATTAGCTAAGGAAATGTGTCCCAAGACACAGGAGAATATAGAATGCATGTCCAGGGTCCTTTAATCATTAGCAGTTGGCATCTTGATATATGCGATGGTTTGCACAAGACCAGATATTGCACATGCAGTGGTAGTTGTGAGCATGTATATGAATAATCTAGGTAAAGAACATTGGGATGTAGTAAAGTGGATTATCATGTATTTGAGAGGTACTCCTACTCATGAATTATGTTTTAGAGGTTCAAACACTATTCTATAGGGATATGTTGATTCGAAGATGGCATGTGATACAAATAGCAGGAGGAGCACCACAGGGCATGTTTTTACTGTAGGTGGAACAAAAATAAGTTGTATTTAGAAACCACAAAAGATTGTTTCACTTTCAAAAGTAGAAGCAGATTATGTTGTTGCTATAGAGGCTAGTAAAGAAATGATTTGGTTACAGATATTTATGGAGGAAATAGGAAAAAAACAGGAGAATAGCAGGTTGTAGTGTGACAATGAGAGTGCCATTCATATTGCAAAGAAATAATCCTTCCATTCAAATACTAAGCATATACAACTCAAGTATCATTTCATATGATCTGTCTTGGAAGATGAACATTTGAATTTGGAAAAGATACATACTAGACAAAATCTTGCAGAGATGTTAACAAAGGGAGTAACTAGGGAGAAACTGAGTTCCTACTCAGTTTCAGTTGCTCTTCAAGCATGAAGGTGAAGATGAGAAATTTTCCATGTCCAAGAAGGATCATAGTCCAACAGATATAGAAGTGGTGGAGTTATTACGATTAGTCTCCAAGTGGGAGATTATTGGTTGTGGAGCCTGATCATCTTCCTGATTCATAGGTATTTGTTTTCAGTCATGTTTTCACCCCATGAATATTGCACACCCTATAATATTGTACACCCCTCCAAGTGGGGGGGTTGCAGGGGATATTTCCCCTCCTGTGGGTTCTGGGGGAAAGAGAGCCCCCGACGGGGCTTCGAGGATGAAGCCCCCAAAGGAAAAATTTCCTTGTAAATGTAAATTGTAATTTCATAGTAAATCTAGATTTTTCATTATAAGGTTGTAGATATGACAATAGAAGTTATGTTAGGGTTTGTTTCCTAGAAGGAAACCCTCTTTTGTGAGGGAAATGTATTGTGGCTATGCATCATTGTGAATATTGTATTCTGAAAGAGGATACTGTGAGAGAAAGAAGAGGGAGTTACAATGGGTGTGTTGTTGGTTGTATCCCTTCATTTGTTGGATAATAAAAAGTAAGGACTTGGAAATTTCTCCAGTGGACGTAGCCCACACTGGGTGAACCACGTATATCTATGTCTCTATTGTATTGTGTATCTTCTATTTTTTATTTCCGCATTTTATTTTATTTTATTGCTCCATGATACTATTTTTCTAACATGTATGGTCTAGTACAGACCATTGCTTACGTCAAACTACCAACTGCACTTTCATATGGAACACGAGACATGTCCTCCTCCTCTTCCCTTGTCTTGGGACATTGATCCACAGATAAATTTACACCAATAGGAATAGGGACCTTGACTAGTTTACATTCCTACATATTAAACATCTGCAATATTGTCTCAACATATTTTATCTTATTTAACCAGAGTTTCCTTTTCTTTCTGATCTCTCCATGCCCAAAATGAAATTTGCAGAACCGAGATCCTTCATGTCAAATTTAGAGGACAACTGAATTTTACATCCTGGATAATCTCCTTGTTGTTTCCTATGAGAAATATGTCATCCAAATACAAGACCAAATAAATCAAATTATCACCAATTAATTTAAAGCACACAGAGATAATCTTTGCTTCTTGTCAAGCCAAGTCCTAGCATATAAGTATCAATTTTTTTATACCACATCCTTGGTGATTGTTTTAAACCATACAGAGACTTTTTAATCTTGCATACCATCTCCTTCTTTCCCTTCACAACAAAGAGTTATAGCTGCTTCATATAGATTTCTTCTTCTAGATCCCCATGTAGGAATGTTCTCTTCACATCCATATGTTCTAATTCAAAATCAAATGCAACAACAACAAATAACATAAATCTTATAGATGTTAACTTGGAAACATGAGAAAAAATCTCACCAAAATCAATTCCCTCAACCTGGGAATAACCCTTTTCTACTAACCGAGCTTTGCATTTCTCCACTTTGCCTTCTGCATTCAAATTATTTTTAAATACCCATTTTTTTTCCAATGGGATTTCTTCCCATCGGAAACTCCAATAGATCCCAAGCCTCATTCTTATCCAAGGCTGCCATTTCTTTATCCATGGCCTTTTTCCAGAGTTTTCCATCCTATGAATGTTGGCACAGGGGCAAACCCTGGGTTCAACGCTACAACAATGCACCAACAAAACCCTAACTACTGGCCCTTTCGGAAACATCTGCGAAGAAGATGAAGTCTCACCCAAGGTAGGGGTAGGGGTGGTTACAAGACTCCAATGTCTACAACCTTAGTTGGGACACAGATCTATGATTGTAACACCTTAACAAAGCACTTAGCGGTTATATTTCATCAGTATTCAACCAATATCTACTTCACAGATAAAACCCTAATTACAGAGCATCATAGTATTCAACCAGATCTACTATATTCAAGCACTAATCACATCCACATAGGCCATATCTAGCATTCATCCATATCATTAAGCACATAGAATCAATACATCTATCTATCATTCATCTATATCAAAGCACTAAGCAAGTAAACACATAAACACATCAATACATCGTACAAAGCATAGCAACACAACATATATGTGGTTCATCCCCACCATGGGGCTACGTCCACCAACTCTTCATATTATTTATTATCTTCTCTTAATATTCTTACATGCACATAGCCTCAAGATCATCTTTGTGGAGGACAGGAGATTTGTGCACTCTTCGCTAGATCCTCCTTCCCTGGGTTACAACACAGAGTCTCTTCCCAATCTCTTACAATTACTTTCACTTAGCTCTGAAAGTCTCATACAGTATGAACGAAGAACTTACAACTTCTCTGATCACATAGATCGATCTATAGAACTTAGCAACATTTACAATCCTTCGATCACATAGATCAAAATCTAGCACTTAGCACCATTTACAATCCTTTGATCACATAGATCAAAATCTAGCACTTAGCACCATTTACAATCCTTTGATCACATAGATTGAACTCTAGCACTTAGCACCATTTACAATATTTCGATCACATAGATCGAACTACTTTCTACATCGCCTAGCTACTTATTTATACATTACAAAATTGGGCCTAAACATGAGTAAACACATGGGTCGACATTCCCATACCCATTACATAAGACCAAAACCCAAAAATCCCTAAAAAGGGGCTGTGATCCCGTGATATCCACTTCATCTTGTGCTCCACCTTCAACAGCCTGTCGAAGTCTCAAAAATAGGTCAAACATGACCAAGGATCCTCAAAACTTGGTGAAGGACCAACAAGCCCCCAACACTCACCTGTGACTCATCCCGAGTCACTCTTGTATGGGTATCTCTTCTTCAAAAGCCTTGATCTTGGCTTGAGCTGGTTCTACTTGTTGTTTTTCCACGAACTCCTGTTAAACGAACTCTTGAATAACAACTTCGTTGACAGGTCCCTCTAGGTGTTGTTTTGCTGTAGTGACGAATTGCTCCTATTTTGCTCCTCGACCTTCGATCTCTGGGAACAGTTGGAAAGCCTCATCCTATATAGGTTGTATCCTCTGTGTCACTTCAATGACTCTGCTTTGAATGGTGTGGACCTACTATTGAGAACTTCCCTACTCTTGGGATTGCTTCATCCTTTCAACAAATGACAGGGGCTTCAACTGCGCCTATATTATTTGTTCTTTCTGCTTTGCCTCCTGGAGCTGTGACTCCAGTGCTTTCAATTCTGGATTCTTAGTGAGTCGCTCATAAGTCTAGGTACTGTGATCACTTAGTTTCTTACATTCCATGGCAAGGGTATTTATTCTCTCAACTGTGCTCCAAGCAATTGCTTCTCTTTGATCCCTCACATCCTGCGGAGTGTTGGGTATTGTGCAGAGCTCTAAGTATGATATTCTTTGTTCTAGTTGTTGGATAACTTCCATGAGATGATCTAATTGATGCTTGACTCAGTCTTCTGCATTTGGCTCTAAGCCTGTCCCAAATTGGAGTGCTCCGTTGACTGTTTCTTTCACTTCGAGTTGCTCTGCAAGAAACTGTTATTTTTCTTGTTGAATTTGTGCTTTATCCTCTTCAAACTTTGTCTGGAGAGAAACCTTCTCCTTCTCTGCAACTGAACATTGTTCTATGAGTAATTCTTGCACTTGATTCAAGGCCTGGGTGTCTTGTTCTATTTCTTCTTGTGCGCGATGAAGGTGAGCTTCGATCACATCAGCTAGTCGACAGAGTTGGGATGGCTCATCTCCCAACTCTGGTTCTCCCAATGGAAGGGGCACAGTGGACACTGCACAACTAGACTGAAGGGCCTACTGTACTCCTCAGAGTTCAACCTCAATTTTTTCATACATCTCCTTCTGTTTCGCTTCTTGTTTCTGCAAGATTTCCTGCGAGGCATCATTTACAACTGCGATGATGAAGTCAAAATAATCGACAGTGAGCACAGTCTGCATCTTGGTAAAAGTGGCTTTGGATTTATTTCGAGAAGAGGGTTTCGGGGGTGAAACCTTCCTCTTCTTCAAGGGATCAGCCTCATCTCTAGGCAGTGTTACTTCGCCTTGTTTTTGTTCATATTATTTCCCATTTATCTCTTCTACCTTGTCATCACCCCCTCGGCTAGGTGATACTGAAGCAGTCTTTTTTGAGGTGCTTCTTAAGTCATGGACTTTTTCGGTCTTCTTCCTTTTGCTAGTTATGGGTGTGTCATGTTCTCTGTGAGTGGCCTCTGGGATGTTCAGTTTGGGGTCAAACCTCTCTACAGGGTAAGCAGGGATAAGGAGGCTAGCTGACCAATCCTTAGTGATCTCCTGGAGGTCATCTTTTGTGAGCTTGTAGTACCACTTAAGCTTCTACTTATGTTCATATGCTCGTGCAATAATATAGATGAAGTGCCTATCTGTGTAGAACTTCATGATGGGTTAGAACCTCTGTAGGGTTTTCGGCATCATGCGAGGTTCAGCTTCGATGGCCCTCTTCAGCTGGAGATAATATGTGTGAAAAACTATGCTTGACTGCCACTGTTTTCCCATATCTCTCGAGTATAAGAGCGTGGTGAACTTTGCAATGAGTGGCTTGAACGACTCAATATCCGGGAAGGTTTCACCTTCCGGCATCTCCCAAGAAACAAACACAATGAGGATCAAGAACCAGCTAAAGTGTTCTTGGTGCAAGGCTTGACGGAATAAATAGATAACGAGGAAACAAATCTCTCCAATGGGTGAGAAGCCTTCATTACTGTATTTATGTCCGTTATGGCACAGTCCCAATGGTCTGATGACGATTTGTCTGACCATAAATGTTGTTCTACCTGTTTGGGGTGTCGGTCTAACAATTATATTGTTCTCAATGGATATATTGCTTCACCATGGTGAAGTGCCATGTGACACTGTTCTGATATCCCAATGAAGTTCTAGTTTTGCAAATTTTCCTTCTGTGAAGTTCCCTCTGGAACCTTCTGTAACTTTGTGATCTTGGCTCTCTTCTTACTGATCTTTCTAGCCTTTCTCCCAGTGAGATTTGTCTTGGTATTCCTCTTTCCACTTTGATTCGTATCTTCTCTTGGCATAGTAACTTCGCACTATTGAGATTATTTCCTAGGATTCAAGGGCAATACTTCTTCTTTATCTGGGGTAAGTGATTCAGTCTTATGCGAGTCTTATTATGTTCTTGTAATTTCAACATCCAAGTCTCTGGTGTTAAATATCTTCGATCTATTCTTCTGTTCTGCAATCAAGTGTGTGATCCTCCTAGTCATGAAATCTTTCAACTCTAGCTTCTTTGGCTCTATGACTTCTTCTTCTTTTCTTTTGGCCTAATCCCTTTCAATCCAAGGTTTTCCTAGTAACATATAAAATGGGGCGCTATTCTCAATAAATTTAACAACCTCAAATTCTTCCTCTGTCGAAGTTCCATGGGTACTCATAGACATCTGGGTGAGATTTCCACATAGGTTTATCAGCTTTCCTCTAAATAGTCCTATTCCTCCCAATGAATAAATCATTGCAGGATTTTCTAAAGTTTCCCAAGTTCTTTATGTCATAATATTCACCTGTGTTTCTTCATCCAGAACATAGTTAATGTCGAAGTCCGCCATTATTTCTTCTATGCACTCTTTTTCTTTGAAGATCTCTAATAAGTTGATATGTCGATGGTCATTCATGGTTTCTTTCATTTGCATCAATACAGTCTTTGATTCTTTCTAGGGCTCTGTCATAGTGTTATTTTCTTGGCCTTTCTCATGGTCTTCTTGTCTCATATTCATTTTTTCAAGCTTATAAATCATTCTAGGGAAATATAAAACTTCATGGTCCATAGATTTACAGCAAAGAGAACTAGGTCTTCTACTAGGAGATTCCTTATCCATATGTCTCGGTCTTCTGCAACTGTAACAAAGGGTTAATCCTCATTTTCTTTTAAATGATCCTCAGCCTTTCCTGTACTGTGCACTAGGATCATAGTAGCTATCCTACAAAAAATTCCTTCTAGGATCCTGCATCCATTGGTTAGTCCAAACATTCTTTCTATGCATAGAAATAACATATCTTTCACTATTCTTATCAGATCTATTCATATCAAATATTCTCTCATCTAGCTATGCCCTACTTTTCAATCTATGAAAAAAATTATCAATCATACCTAGATTGATACTTTTGAAACAAAATTTCCACTTTCTTACCTTTAACAAAGTACAGAGCTTACAGATCTTACCTCTTCCCTTCATATCAAAATTATTTTCTTAGCATAGAGCTTTACAGATTAAGTATAATACTGCGTACTAGGGAAACAGATCTATGCACAACTCTTTCATAGTTTCAGGTCAGATCTTCACACAAAGCTCCTTTTTCCTTAGTTCCTAGCAATCATAGTTTCATTTACCCATAATAGAACCATTTGTTGGCATAGGGGAAGACTTGGGGTTCAATGCTACAACATCCCACCAACAAAACCCTAACTACTGGCCCTTTCGATAACATCTACGAAGCAGATGAAGTCTCACCTGAGGTAGAGGCAGGGGTGGTTATAGGACTCCAGTGTATGCAACCTTAGATAGGACACAGATCTGTGATTGTAACACCTTAACATAACACTTAGCGATTATAGTTCATCAGTATTAAACCAGTATCTACTTCATAGATAAAACCCTAATTACATAGCATCACAATATTCAACCAGATCTACTATATTCAAGCACTAAGCACATCCATGTAGGCCATATCTAGCATTCATCCATATCATTAAGCACATAACATCAATAGATTTATCTATCATTCATCTATATCAAAGAACTAAGAAAGTAAACACATAAACACATCCATACAACGCACAAAGCATAACAACAGAACATGTACGTGGTTCACCCCCACCCTAGGGCTACGCCCACCAACTCTTCATCTTCCTTATTAGCTTCCCTTAATCTTATTACATGCACAGAGCCTCAAGATCAGCTTCGCAGAGGATAGGAGATCTGTGCACTCTCCACTAGATCCTCCTTCCCTGGTTTACAACACATAGTCTTTTCACAATCTCTTACAATTACTTGCACTTAGCTCTGCAAGTCTTATACAGTATGCACAAAGCACTTACAACTTCTTCGATCACATAGATCAATCTCTAGCACTTATCACAATTTACAATCCTTCGATCACATAGATCAAACTCTAGCACTTAGCACCATTTACAATCCTTCGATCACATAGATAGAACTCTAGCACTTAGCACCATTTACAATCCTTCGATCACATAAATTGAACTCTAGCACTTAGCACCATTTACAATCCTTCGATCACATAGATTGAACTGCTTTCTACATCACCTAGATACTTATTTATACATTACAAAATCAGGCCTAAACATGGGTAAACCCATGGCCCAACATTCCCATACCCGTTACATAATCCCAAAACCCAAAAATCCCTAAAAAGGGGCTGAGATCCCTCGATCTCCACTTCTTCTTGTGCTCTGCCTTCAACAGCCTGTCGAAGTCCCGAAAATAAGTCAAACATGACTAAGGATTCTCAAAACTTGGTCAAGGGCCAACAAATCCACTACCTCCCTGACCGTTCTAGGATCATCATAAGAAATAAACAAAGACAAATTTGAATGGAAATTAGATGGAGTATATCTTTCTGGTAGCCTTCTTTCTCAAACCAATCTCCTCAATACTAGTGTATAAGGATCTTCTTGTTTTGATTCTTGTTCTTCACTAGATTCTGATTTATCATTATTTAAATCAAACTCTATTTTCTTTGGTTCTTCCTTACCTGGTAGGACTTCCTGTTTAAAAACATCCTTCATTTCTCTAAGTACCACATCTCGTCTATACACAACTTTCTTAGTTTCTCGGTTCTAAATATTATAACCTTTGAGACCATCTTTATACCCAATAAATATACATTTTTTAGCCTTATTATCTAGCTTAATCATTTTCCCCTTTGGAACATGAACATAGGCCACACATCCAAATACCTTC
This sequence comes from Picea sitchensis, assembly GCA_010110895.2. Classification (NCBI taxonomy): domain Eukaryota; kingdom Viridiplantae; phylum Streptophyta; class Pinopsida; order Pinales; family Pinaceae; genus Picea; species Picea sitchensis. Next base: position 31,507 of record SNQJ01S0009223.1, on the reverse strand, counting down.
AGATGTTTGAGAGAATGTTTCTTACCAGTTCATACCTCTTGTGGAGTCTTGTCATCTAGTGTTGATAACGGTGATTTTTTGACCAGGCAACATGTAGTACCCACTACCTCTGCCTAGAATTATTTCCCTAACATGACACCACTGAGCTTACACCTTTCTTTTTTCATTAGTGTCATGTTCATCCTTTATACAACTCCATTTTGTTGAGGTGCATATAGAATATTCTTATGCCTTGTTATATCACAGTTCTTATAGAATTCTTCAAATTCATTCTCGTAGAACTCTCTGCCATTATATGTCCTCAATGCCTTAATTATTTTCTTTGTTTTATTCTCAACAAGATCCTTAAACTCTTTAAACCTATTAAAGTATTCAGATTTCTTCCTGAGGAAATATATCCAAGTATTCCTCGAAAATTCATCTATAAATGATACATAGTACACATATTTTCCCAATGATGGAACCAAAATAGGTCCAAACACATTACTGTGAAATAGTTGTAAAATTCCTTCTGCCCTCGTCCCACCAGAGGGTAATGTTACCTGATTCTACTTCCCATATACACAATGTTCACAGAAATCAAAATGCATAGAGTAGTTATACATACCTTCAACCATACCTTTACCATGTAGTAGTTGAAGACCCTTCTCTTTGATATGCCCCAATCTTTGATGCCACAACATAACCTTTTATTTAGAGACTATAGGACTTCTTTCTTCTTCAACACCAATATCAGGAACAATGGAACTATTACACCCATCACTAATAGTGCTTCCTTGCATCTCATACAAATTTTCAAACCGAACTCCCTTCAACAACACCATTGCTCCTCAAACCATCCTCTAGGTTTCCTTTTCAAATATTGTTTTTACCCTTGCATCGCCCATTTTTCTTACATAAATCAATTTTCTGGCCATTTTTTGGATTTGCAGAACACCTGGTAGTCTTCTAATCCTTCCATCTACGAGTCTCAACTTTACTTTTCCTTGACCTATGATTCTAGTTGTCGAGTCATCACCTAGGAAAATATTACCTCCATCATACCTTTCATATTCACAGAACCACTCCCTATGGGAAGTCATATGAAAGGATGCACCTGATTCAACCAACCATGCCTCATGATCTGCATGTGTACTTGAAGAAGCCAAGCAGACATCCCCTCCTTATTCCTTGGAAGTATTTTCTTCTATAGAAGGATATTCTTCATATCCCTTCTTTTTCTCCACTTTGAATCTACCAGTCTTCTTGTAGTGCCCTTGTTTTCCACATCTCCAACATACCTTTACAAACTTTCTGGGAGACTTAGATCTTCCCTTAGACTTATATCTCCCACTTGAAGACTTAGATCTATTTCTTTCCTGGGAGCATCCTCTTGCAAATAATGCATATGTGCTCTGTCCTTCCATGTTCTTCCATCTCATCTCCTCCAACAACAAGGATGAGACCACTTCATCAAACATCAAGTCATTTGTATTACTACCTATGGCTAGAACTAGACTATCCCACGAGTCTGGTAAAGAGAACTGAAAATTGATACACTTGTCTTCATCTGAAATTTTAATATCAACAGATACTAACTAACTTACCACAATATTGAAGGAGTTCAATTGTTCTACCACCCAGTCTCCATCTCTAATCCTCAGCTTATACAACTTCTTTCTCAAGAGTAGTTTATTTACTAGGGACTTAGACTGATACAACTTTCCCAACTTATCCCATAAATATTTGGTTGTAGATTCCTCTGACACATTAAGTAATACTGAATCTGAGAGACACATTTGAATTGTGCTCTTCACCTTTTGATCCAACCTTTTCCAGTCATCTGTTGAAGTTCCTGTAGGTGCAATACCTGGATCCACTTTGATCCATTGATCTTTTTCCACCAACATATCTTCCATATTGAGCTTCCACAGCTCAAAATGTTTCCCATTAAACTTCTCGATCTTCATTTTTGAACTACTCACCATTTCTTTTCACCTAAAAAATCAATACCAAAGATCTCCCACTGTAACAAGGCTTATCACAGTCCCGATCGAAACCCTTGACCAAAAACGCATCCCCCTAAATCCAACAAAGCTTTGATACCAAATGTGTATTTTAACCTTGTACAATATTTTACTGCAAATAGGTTTTCAACAAAAGAACATAAAATATACAATGACAAATACACACATTACACAAAGATTTTTTCGATGGAAACCCAAACCGGGAAAACTAGCATATTCTATATTCATTCATTGTGATACATTGTTTACAATACAATATACATATAAGAGCTAACGACATCTAAAACCCTAATCCAATGATCTGGATTAGTCAAAAACCCTAATTCCTTATACAGAAATAGAAAACCATCAGCAAAAACTATGTGTCAAAAAACTGCTCAACAATGGACACAAAAATCGAGGTGACACAAAAAAATGAGGCAAAAAATGCAACACATTTCCCTAGGAAAAAAAATTCTAAAGGGCACTACCCCTGAAGGGGGGGGGGTTGGTCGTTCCCCCTCAAACCCCCCACGTGCCAAGCCTTGGCTAAATCATTGAGAATAAAGGAATAAATTATGATGTTAAAAACATTATTTAAGATAAATTTAAGAAAATTATTTGGTGTGAGAAAGAATTAGAGGATAAAAGAGAAAAATATACTATAAGGAGGTGATTATCCCTACACTTAAGATCAAACGTATCTCTAGGTTTTGACTAGCATAAGGAAGAGAATCAATATTGATAAAATAAGAACTAATCATGAGTTGCATAATGAAAGTGGATGGACTAGCGTAAGGAAGAGATTCAATATTTCTAAAATAAGAACTAATCATGAGTTGCATAGTGAAAGTGGATGTTCAACAATTCCCAAAATTGCATCGTAGGAATGAATCTACCACCTTTGTGACACCGAGAGGGTTGAAGATGAAAAACAATTTACCCAAATTATATCTCAATTTTAAAATATTTGTCACAATAGTGATCTTCCTAAGCTTCTTAAGGTGGAATAAACCATCATTACCAAATAAGGCTCTTTCCATTTTTACATTTCAAATTCTATAATAAACATTTTTTACTATAATATAGTTGGCATAATTTGTAGATCTTTTCAAATATATTTGAGACATGAACTTTGTCAACTTGAATAATCAAAATTAAACACAAATTATTTAATAAAAAAATCACATTTTATTATTGATAAAATAATACTCGACCATTTTCATAGAGATTTGTGAATGTTCAATTAATAAATCAATTCTTTATTATATAGAGAATGAAAAATGATCAAGATCAAAATATATTAGAATTTTTTAAAAACAAACCCTTTTCTCTTCCTTATCCTTAAAATTACTAATTCCCCATTCAATTACAATAACAATTACTAATGAGGAAGGACCACACAAATTTGACTCTATAACCTACTAGCTTCTTTATAAATAATATACTTTGGACAACTAATTGAATTAACAATGAAAGTTTCCCGTAAATTTGACTCTATAACCTATTAGCTTCTGTATAAATAATATACCTTAGACAACTAATTGAATTAACCATGAAAGTTTCCCATTAATAATATCTATTATAATTATAACTTTAAAAATATCATATGTTGTGTTTGAAAAGAATAAATAAGAAATCACAAAGTATGAAATAATATCTATTCTAATTATAATTTTAGAAATAGCATATAATGTGTTTGAATTAACCATGAAAGTTGCCCATTAATAATATTTATCATAATTATATAACTTTAGAAATAACATATGTTGTGTTTGAAAAGAATAAATAAGAAATCACAATTTATAAAATAATGTATATTCTAATTATAACTTTAAAACTATCTTATGTTATGTTTGAAAAGAAGAAATAAGAAATCACAATGTTTGAAATAAATTCAGGAAATGCAATAGAACACAAGTTACAAAAAGATCTTTTGAGAAGGGGAGCAAAATCACAACACTTTTCCAGAAAAAGAAAAAATGTGTAGACACCTCATAAGATTACATAGGAACGCACAATTGAAGCTTTGGTCATGTCGTGACATCATCCTATTCAGTGTGGGAAGGATAGTGCTTGTGTTCCTCTGTTTCGAGAAGGAATCACATGGAGAGAAACATTGAAACATAACTGGTAGTGTTCCACAAAAGTATAAGATAAGTGGAAAGAATATTTATTGAAAGAAGATGATATCACACTGTGAACTGAAATAGAAATGTGCTTTTCTTTTAATTGCATATTAAGCTACGTTTGTTCCTTGTTATTTAAACGACACAATTTGCAATTAAGGTTGCGGTGGCGTGATTTCGGGGATAAGCCCCAGTCGGTGGGGCCAGCCCCGTCCGACCAGAGGCTAGTGACCATGAATCACGTGGGAGACAGAGCGATGGCCATATGGCCATCCGCATAGAACTAGGACCTAACGACCCGAGGCTCAACAGTTAGCGCCCAAACCACAGACACATGGATCCTACTATATGACTAGGAGCCTGGGAATAGGGGGCTGCACCATGAATTATTCCCAAATTTGGGTTTTTTTTACCATATTATATGATAGTGGATTTTCAGGCTGTTTTTGGGAGATTTTGTCCATCATTGGAGGATACAGAGCCCTTTTTGACAACAGATCTTAGGAGGAAGCTGGGAGGCTGTTACCAACTTCAAACCTATATAAACCATAGGTTCTTGGAAGCATGGAACAGGTTCAGAAAAGGGGAAATTCTTAGGAATTTTACTATCAAAGCCATTTTTATGCAGGGAATCCATTCAGGAGAGCACCTTCTGGGTCATTTCTGGGAGCTTTGCTCAATTGTTTTTAGTGACGTCAGTTGTGTTGGGTTCTTGAGGTCTAGTAGAACACAAATAGACCTATTTGTAATCCATTTGACAATTTTATGATGTACTTTTGAAGCTTTGAAGAGAAATAAGAAAGCCTCACCCACTGAGACAAAGGCCCATAGACATAGGCGATATTTCCGAACTCTATTAACAATTTTGCTATCATGATTTACTGATTATTTGTGCTTACTTTCAGATTTTCATATCTTATTATGGCTTCCATGTTATATCTTTAATTCGTCTTGTTTCTTCAAATTCCTAAATGGTTAATAAACTCATGCTTTAAAACTTAACCATAGTCTTTAAAAGATATTTTCGGATCAAAGGTATCAAAGCAGGTTGACAGTTGGTTTTTGAGTTTGCATGATTGCTAGGGAAAAGCTGAATCATGGTGAAGGCGAGCTTGTTGAAGAGAATCCTGAGATTTGATCGAGAAAGAGGACTTCTCAAAGTGAGAAGATGGCATCGGAAGAGGGACTTTCTCATGACGAGATAGAGTTTCGAAAGACCTTCTTCACCATGTTGGAGATGGTAAAGGTTTTATATGATGATTACTTGGAGCGGAAGAGACTGATTCTAGGTGAATCTTCAAAAGCCTCCTAAACCTCCTCCTTCACCTCCTTCTTCTCCATGAACTTCTTCTTCTTCAAGTACAAGTTCCAAATCCACCACAAGTAAACATTCCCATAAACATAAACAGGACATGCATTTACTTAAGCTTGATGTGAAGTTTGAATTACCCATGTATGATGGTGAATTCAATGCAGAGAGGATTGATAACTGGGTCAGACAGATGGGAGTTTATTGCAGTGTGCAACAAATCAAAGATGAGGAAACTCAAATCAAGTTGGCATCGCTTCGTCTTGCAGGCACAACACTCATCTGGTGGCAAATAAAGTTGAAAAATGACACGCAACAAGTGGGTAATGTATTTCCATCATGGCAAGGTTTTGTTTCTGCACTTAGAGAACAATTTTATCCTTTGGGTTATAAAGAGAAGGATTTAATTGAATGGCAAGGTCTTAAACTAAGAAAGGGACAAATAGTGCAATAATACATAGATAAATTTCGTAAGATGGTATTAATGTTAGACATTCCATTACATACCCAAGGAACTCTTATGAAGTATATATGAGGTTTACCCGCACACATTCGTAACACTGTATTTATGTTTGGAACTACTAATATTGATGAGGTTTTTGTTCAAGCAACACACATTGAGGTAGCGAAAACAAGAGTTGGTGTATCAGAGGAATAGTTTTCAAGAAAAGAGGAAAAATGGAAGGGGAATGGGAAGAAAACAAATTCAGTGACAAGAAGGGAAGAGAACATCTCTTGCAAGCATTGTAAGAAAGAAGGGCATGATGATGGCCATTGCTGGAAATTGCATCCCGAAAAGAAACCGAAGTGGTTCAAATAAAGAAAAGGGAGGTAAATAATTGCAACAACAACACAACCAACAGACTTGGGATCAAATTTGGGTGATGAGACTAAGATCACAACAGTTGGTTTGACAAGTAAAATTAGTGATGGATATGATTCTAGAAGTAAATTGTTTCACATAAGGGTCATAATGAAGCATACTGAGGTCGACACATTGATAGATAGTGGATATCAATCTAACTTGATTTCAGAGGAAGTGGTTAAACAATTGGGATTAAACACTCAGATGCATCATAAACCTTACTCACTTAAATGGATAAGGAACAATAATAAATTGCACATAACAAAGCAATGCACTTTAAAGTTTGCAATTTCATCAAAGTTTGTGGATGAGGTAACATGTGATGTGGTGCCACTCAATGAATGCGGAATGGTCTTAGGAAATCCTTATTTGTATGATTGCAAAGCAATATTCTATAGGGAACATAATCAATATCACTTAACCAAAGAAGGCAATGAATATGTTGCACATGCTTGTCACTTAAAATCAAATCAATCTCTTCAAACAATGGAACAATTAAGGAAGGAAACTCATGCAAGAAACACACCTATAATTGTGACAAATCAGGCAATTGATCTTAAGAAAGAACATGAGATGATTGTAAAATGGAAGTTCAATCATACTTTGCTTCACGACAAGATAATGTCGTGCAAGTACTATAAACATATTAGCTCATTTGCAGTGATATTTGTAATGTTATCATTGCTAATGTTTTCAACATGGATGGTAGTTCCTTTAGTAAGATGTGATAGAGTACAAGTGGCTAACAATATGCTTGTCATGGTCGTTTTGCAATTGATCTTGATGAGACAGGTGCACAAGATAGAGTTTAAAGACAAATAACAAGTGGGGTGGCCTATCCCACACTTGATGACTAGTTAGTATCCTTTTGGAGGATCAAAAGGCCTTAGTGGGGAGGTGTGATCCAAAATGGATCACAGAACCAAAATGGGGTACAGGAAGGCCTAAAATCAAATTTCTCAGAATCAGATGAAACCATCGCCATTGCGTCTGTCTTGTCACGCTGATTCCAGCCATATAATGTTTTCCTCAAACAGACACCATACGCAAAAGTTATCATGTTCTGATCAAATTCCTAAATAGGCAAAAAGTCAATTGGTCAAAGTCAACGCTGATGTCAACAGGTATGATAGGTGACATGGAATCACAAGGAGGTGACATGTGTGACTCGTATTCGACACTTTCGGGTTGAGTTGGAACTGTACAGATTTGACACGTGTCATTGTACGAATGACATGTGGCAGTTCCTACATGATGTGGCTCAATGACAGGCTAATGCGTGGCTATACGAACAAAAATTGGGCATATGGAAGGTGATGTGGTAGGTATGATAGTGAAACATGTGGTAGGTACGGTTTTGATGTGGCAGGTATGGTAGTATGACACATGGAAGGTGCGATGATGACGTGGCATGTAGAGTGGTGATGTGGCAGTGTTGATTGGGTAGCTGCATCAGCTGTATGAGCCAATCCTAGGGTGAGACGTGGTCCAATCACAGGGCACCACATGGCACCCCAGATTTGGCCAAGGTTGGTTGGGTAAAAGGTTTGTTCTGCCTCCACGGGAATCAAACCTGTGATCTTTGGGCTGGGCTATGATTTAACACAAAGGTGCTAACCAACTCCGCTATGTTTGTTCCTTTTTATTTAAACAACACAATTTACATTTAAGGTTGCGGTGGCGTGATTTTAGGGATAAGCCCCCGTCGGAGGGGGACAACCCCATCCAACTAGAGGATAGTTACTAGGATCCAGGGTAGTTGGGGCATCTGGGAGACAAAGCCATGGCCATATGGCCATGCACATAGAACCAGGACCTAATGACCCAGGGCTCAACAGTTAGCACCCAACCCATAGACACATGGAGCCTACCATATGAACAAGAGCCTATGAATAGGGGGTTGCACCCTGAATTATTCCCAAATTTGAGTATTTTGACCATATTATATGATTGTTAGTGGATTTCCAGCCTGTTTTTGGGAGATTTTGTCCATTATTGGAGAATCTGGAGCCCTTTTTGAGGCCAGATCTTGGAAGGAAGTTTGGAGGCTATTAACAAATTCAAACCTATATAAACTAGAGGTTCTTGGAAGCCTAGGATAGGTTCAAAAAAGGGGAAATGCTGAGGAATTTGACAGTTAAATCCATTTTATGTAGGGTAGCCATTGAGGAGAGCAACTTTGTTGGCCATTTCTGGGAGCTTCGTTCAACCGTTTTCAGTTCCATCAGTTGTGTTGGGTTCTTGAGGTCTAATAGAACACAACCAGACTAGTTTGTAATCCATTTGACACTTTTATGATGTAAGTTTGAAGCTGTTAAGAGAAATAAGAAAGCCTCACCCACTGTGACAAAGGCCCAGAGACGTAGACGATATTGTAGAACTATGTTAACAATTTTGTTGTCATGGTTTGTTGATTATTTGTGCTTACTTTCAGAATTGTATATCTTATTATGCCTGCCATGTTATATATTTAATTCTTCCTCTTTCTTCAAAATCCTAAATGGTTAATGAATTCATGCTTTAAAACTTAACCATAGTATTTAAAATATCTTTTTGGATCAATAATAAAAGATGTTGGATTTCCCAGTTTGGGTTTCTAGGCGAAAAATCTCTGTGTAATGCGTGTATTTTCCAATGTATCTTTTCTATTCTTTTATTGAAAAATTGTTTGTAGTAAATAATTTTACAAGGCTAAAATCTGTTATCACATATTTCTGCAAGGGGGTGTTTTCCTTTGGAGTTGGCCATTGGGTGACCAAATGCGAAAGACGTAGGCTTAAGAACCCATAAATTTATTTCATCCAAAGGCAGGGCGCGACTGTGAAGGGGCACACACATATCTGTTCAGTGAATAATAATCATGGGAATCGAGAGTTTGAAGAGTTGTTAAAAGTTATCGGAAGAACCCGAACTCCCAAAACCCGAAATCATCAAGAGTCGTCCATCCAGAAAGACACACAGTGAAAGATCAACATTTTTCTAACTCACAGAGTGGAAAAGAAAAAGGGCAGAATCTTGAGGACTCGCGAAATGCGAACTCGTGAGTTGATCTGAGTCGTTAATTACAAAAGGTCATGGACCATCGATTTGGGCAAATCGGATAATCAGGAATCGAGAGAAGAGAGGTGAGTAGTATTTCAACTTCCCAAAACGTGAAATCTCGATACGATGAAGAATAGATTTGGGCAGTCTAAACCCAAGGGGAACGTGGCAACAGATAAGCGAAATTGCGATTTTGCAAGTCGGAGGTCTCAAAAAGGAACATAGTGCGAACTCCTGAAACGTGAAATCGTGAAGCACCCAGGAGTTGGGCCCATGGTCATAGCCCAAGGTCATATCGAAGCGATTCCAATGGGAAAGCACCCATCATGAGGAGCCTCAACCGTCGGATGCATAGCGGATCCTACTGTCGATTGGATAAGGGCCATTTCACATATCGGGTATCGGGAGATTGTGGTCATGCGAGGTGAAGACTCCTGAAACGTGAAATCCTGACATCTCATAGTGGATAAGCAATGGGTCATGGCCCAAGTTCATATGCAGGTAAAGGTGCAGAGTTCACATGAGCTACGCCAGGGCCAAAGCACCAATGTTTTCACTGAAGCACCAATGTTTTCACTGAAGGGGTTGCCACGTTCTCCAGGTGCCAAATCAACTCAACCTCGTCTCGATCCTCATGTAGAAGTTAATGAAAGAGGGGAAAAGTGGTTGAAAGCTCACCTCACCCCATAAATGAAAAGAATGGAGGATCTAGCCATGGAAAATAGAGTTGTAAGCTCATGGTACCCTTGTAAGTGGTTTTCCTGCAAGCCCATACTGATCTGATTTTGCATTTGACAAAGGAAAACCTACACAGTTTGACTAAGAAGACGACGCACCATGGAAGCCCAAGCATGCCTCTGTTGTTGTTTACAAAATTTTTGAGTATATGTATGGAGTTCTGTTATTTTGTAAAAGGGTTGGTTTTTGGTCAAGAGGAGCTCCCAATCTGTAATTTTGTTCTATGAGAGTTGTTCTCTGGTTATGTAATTGATTTGATACTTTCATGTTAATAGAAGTCAACTTTCTCTCTTTCATTTTTGTTTGTAAATCTATTTAAAACACTTGGGCATGGGCGATCTAGCCGAGGATCGTTATACTATTGTAATGGAAGTTTGATTATAGCAGTATCATGGTCAGTTTTATCCATTTCCTCATGTATCTCTTTCCTTCTAACATTGAATGGCTTGGGCATCGACGATCCATTTTGGCTGTTGTCGTTGTAGGATGAGGGTCTGATCATTCTAAAGCTGTAACTGTGTCTCTCGTAGACATATTTTGGTGTCTGAATTTGAGCACAAGAATGCTCTTGAGCTTGAGTTTTCTTCTTGGATTTGCTAGAAGGCCTAATTCCCAGAGAAGTTTCCTTCACCCTTTCTCCTAATTCTTCCCTCTGCTCTCACATTAACTCAATTTACTGACTAAAGTTAATGTGACCCTCACTTCCTTGTGCATTTCCTGTCCTGTTCTGTGTTGAACATATTTCATATTGTTGAGTTTTGGCCATCGACCATCCACATTTAAACCAACATCCTCCCAAAATACTGATGGGTATCATGCTTACCTCTACTGCAATCCAGGGGTAACTTCTAGTGCTAACATTTATGGTGCTGTTGTTGGGGATGAATTGAAGATTTTCCCTGGGTAGAACGACAATGAGCTTCTGATTCTGAAGGTGCATGAGAAATCAGAACCTTTGAAGATTGCAACTGTGCACTTGGCGACTCCACTGAGGTGAATCCACTATCTCAATTCCATTGTTTCATTGAAATTGCACCTGGCTACACCTGGTAGCCCCTAGGAGAACACAACGATCTGATCTGGTCATTGATGGTGAATAAATACCAGACACACTCTTACTGCATATCTTTCACCTGGAAACTCCATGATTAAAGGATCGACTGGTGACTCCACTGGTTCGAAATGGAAAACATCCTAGCTCAGAAGTTTGCTCCTTTTAATTTTTCTATTGTTCCTGGTTTTCCTAATGTTGTCCCTACTATGAATGAATGGGGTGATTATTTGCCCATATTTAGAGGACAACCCTACTCACCATCTCCGAGATTTTCATGAACTCATGCATCAGTGGGAGATACATCATGAAGATGTATTATTAAAAATGTCAATGTTTTCATTAGTAGGGGATGCTCATGAATGGTATCATTCTTTACCCCCTGCTTGCATCTCCTCCCTAAGAGAATTTCATGCAACTTTTAATAGGCATTGTCAAAGGTATCATTCCTCAGAGTTAATCTGTCATAATTTTTATGAGGAATATGAAGACAATGATCAAGATATGGTTGTGCCTAATGAGGACCATAAAGAGGAAGGATATGCTTTGGGTAAGCTCATGGGGCTGGTAAAGTCTCTCTCTGTCGAGATAGAAAGGTTCGAATTTGAAGAAGACGTAGAGGATTTTCCAGTCCCTGAAATGGATGTTCTTGACAACCCTATTGATGATGATAGGATTGAATATCTCATCACGGTAGAGGTCTTGCATTCTGCTCTTGACATGCCTGTTGTCCCAATCATTGACGATTATTAAGATGAGGAGCAACACAACCCCACATCACAGTTTGTTGACCAGAGGAGCAGTCAACCTGTATATGAAAGATACAAATCATGTTCTGAGTTGGACATGCAGGATCTCCAAGAACATACTGCAGAACCCCATCCTTAGTTCACTAATGAAGAATATTATGAAGAAAGAAACCATCCTAGACCTGCAGAAGACGCTGAGCAGCAAATTAAAGAGCATAACTTTCCCATGGGTCTTGTTTATGATGATTATGAATATGACCCTCGGGAGAGCCAAGAAGAAGAACCAGAGGAGTAGAAGGAGGAGAAGGTTATCTCCTATTCAGAGCCCATCAGTGAGCAACCATCGCTTGAGATCAGTCAGTCTACATCAACCCCTCACCCACCTGTGCTTACCAGAGACATTCAAAAATGCGTGAGCTAATGTACAGCAGAGAAGGATACCTCTTATAAAGTCTCTGGAGTTTTTCGCTAGTCCTATGAGCCTATGAAGGAATACATGGAGTTGTATTTCCTTCATGTTTTGAAACCACCCAGCTTTATCCTAACCTCAACCTTAGGATGAAAATTGAAGGATGTAACCATTATATTGTCATGGTTGCATTATCTGTTATCAATCATTGACATAGTGAAGGAGCTTCTAGTTAGGAAGTTACTTGAATGGCTATGGTGGAAGTTTGGGTTCACCTAGCACTGTGTAAAAATTTATTAGTTTAGGACTGTATATAAATACGATCCTTGGAGCATGTGTGTTTATTTATTTTTTAAGTTATGAGATTTATTTCCTCAGAAGGGTTTTTGAGCTTGACTCCATAGCCCAAAAAAAAGCGTCTGGAACTACAAAAGGAGATCTTAGAGCCTCATAGGGAGGACTATATCCCCCATGGAGCCTAATGTTATCACATATTTCTGCAAGGGGGTGTTTTCCTTTGGAGTTGACCATTGGGTGACCAAATGAGAAAGACGTAGGCTTAAGAACCCACAAATGTATTTCATCCAAAGGCAGGGCGCGACGGTGCAGGGGCGCGCACATATCTATTCGGTGAATAATAATCATGGGAATCAAGAGTTAAAAGAGTTGTTAAAAGTTATCGGAAGGACCTGAACTCCCGAAACCCAAAATAAGCAGGAGTTTTCCATCCAGCAAGACATGCAATGAAAGATCATCATTTCACTGACTCACGTAGTGGAAAAGTTAAAGGGAAGAGTCTTGAGGACTCACGAGTTGATCTGAGCCGTTAATCGTAGAAGGCCATGGACCATCGGTCCAGGTGAATTAGATAATCAAGAATTGGGAGAAGGGAAGTGAGTAGTCTTTCAATTTCCCGAAACACGAAATCCTGTTATGATGAAGAATAGATCTGGGTCATCTAAACCCGAGGGACATGTGGCAGAAGATAAGAGGAATCGTGATTTCGCAAGTCGGAGGTCTCAACATGGAGCATAGCACGAACTCCCGAAATGCGAAACTGCGAAGTGCCCAGGAGTTGGGCCCATGGTCACAGCCCGAGTTCATATCGAAGTAGGTCCAAGGGGAAAGTGCCCATCCCGAGGAGACTCAGTCATTGGATGCATAGCATATCCGACCATCAATCGGAGTAGGACCATTTCACATATCAGGTATCAGGAGATTGTTGTCATGCGAGGTGAAGAATCTCGAAACGTGAAATCCCGATATTTCATAGTGGATAAGTGTTGGGTCATGGCCCAAGGTCATATGCAGGTAAAGTTGTAGAGTTCACGGGAGCTACGCTAGGGCCAAAGCGCCAATGTTGTCGCGGAAGGGGTTGCCATGTTCTCCAGGTGCCAAATTGACTCAGCCTCATCCCGATCCTCTTGTAGTAGTTAATGAAAGTAGGGAAAGCAGTTGAAACCTCGCCTCACCCCATAAATAAAATCATGGAGGATCCATCCATGGAAAATAGAGTTGTCGGCCCATGGTACCCTTGCAAGTGCTTTTCGTGTAAGCCCATACTGACCTGATTTTGCGTCTGACAAATGAAAACCTACACAATTTGACTGAGAAGATGACGCACCATGGAGGCCCAAGCACACCTCTACTTTTGTTTACGAAAATTTTGAGTATATGTATGGAGTTCTATTATTTTGTAAAAGGGTTGGTCTTTGGTTGAGAAAAGCTCCCAATCTGTTATTTTGTTCTGCCAGAGCTGTTCTCTGGTTATGTAATTGATTTGAGACTTTCATGTTAATAGAAGTCATCTTTCTCTCTCTTTCATTTTTGTCTGTAAAGTTGTTTAAAACACTTGGGCATGGGCGATCTAGTCGAGGATCATTATATTGTTGTAATGGAAGTTTGATTATAGTAGTATCATGGCCAGTTTTATCCATTTCCTTGTGTATTTTTTTCCTTCTAACATTGAATGGCTCGGGCATGGATGATCCAATCTGGCTTTTGCCATTGTAGGATGATGGTATGATCATTTTGCATTTGTAACTATGTCTCTCGTAGACATATTTCGGTGTTTGAATTTGAGCACAAGAATGCTCTTAAGCTTGATTTTTCTTCTCGGAGATGCTAGAAGGCCTGATGCCCAGAGTAGTTTCCTTCACCCTTTCTCCTAATTCTTCCCTCTGCTCTCGCTTTAACTCAATTTACTGACTGAATTTAATTTGATCCTCACTTCCCTGTGCATTTCCTGTCCTGTTCTATGTTGAACATCTTTCATGTTGTTGAGTTATGGCCATTGACCATCCACATTTAAACCAACATCCACCCAAAATACTGATGGGTATCAATCTTACCTCTATCGCAATCGATGGATGACTTCTGGTGCTAACAAAATCTACATTTGGTATCAGAGAAATTATTGGTTTCAGGGGGACACCTTTGTTGTCAGGGGTTTGGCTCGAGAATGTGATAAGCCTTGTTACAGTGGGAGATCTGCGGTATTGATTCAAGTGAAAAGAAATGGCAAGCAGTTTGAAAATAGAGGTCG
>SNQJ01S0009223.1:0-16675 GCA_010110895.2 Picea sitchensis | reverse complement strand
GGTGTTGTATCTTCATTTTCATTTTCCTTCATGTCCAAATAACTTCATCAATCTTGTGGTCCAAAACCCATGACTAGGGTTGACATCAATGACAACAACCAATCTTCCAACATTCTCCACGCGTCTGGCCTTCGAGAATCTCAATTCTCAAACTCTAGTTCCTTCCAGAGAGATTTCTTCAAAATGGCTCAATCCCTTACCATGCGTCCCTATAAATTGACAGCTCTGCTCCCACTTTGGGACTTTGGCCTCCCCAACCATATCAATGGTCCTATGACTCCCTTCTTGATCAACGGTTGAGATATTCTCTGGGTATTTGGAATTTCCCTCCTCTGTTTTTCCTCCAAAGTTCTTGATCTAGCACTGCGTGTCCTCCTTCACATCGACGACTCTCATCGCTTCAGATTTTTGGGCTTCGGAGATCTCAAATCTCAACTCCCACCTTCCTCCAAAATATTTTATATGGAGCTGATGATCTACGGACACCTGTCCTTCTAAATCAATGACCCTGCCTTTACTTCGGGTGTTTGAACTTTCAATAAGGATCAACGGTCCTGTGACCCTCTTCTCCATCAACGATCGAGATCTCCTTCAGGTCTTTAGACTTCGGAGATTTCAAATCTCAAAATTCACCCTTTATCCAATGGATTTTATCCTAAGGCTATAATCCACGGATGCGTTTCCTCCTAGGATCAATGGCTACGATCACTTCACGTATTCGGAATTTGGAATTTTCAACTCTCAAATTTTCTCTCCCCTCGAAGTATGCAGATTTATGTCGTGTGTCCACTTGATTTGACAATCGAGGATTACTTCGGGACTTTACTCTGAGTTCACAGATCTATGCCACGTCTCCTCTACATCTGACAGCCTAGATTCACTCTGGGTCTTTGGGTTTCGTAAGTCTCAATTCTCAACTAAAACCCCACTACAGTTTACCTGGAGCTCGCGATCTATTGACAAGTGTCCCCTTGCAGATTGATGACTCTCGACTCTTCAGCTATTCGAGCTTCGGGTGTATCAACATTTCACTTTTTCCTTCCTCTGGATCTCACAACCTGCCAAAATGTATCCCTCTTGAACTCACTGTATCTAATGGCTCAGATTCACCTTGGTGATCTGACGCTTGAAGTTTACCTCAAATGATCTGATGGCTCAGATATGCTTTGGCTGATCGAATGATTGATCTTTACCTCATATTTCCGTCTCTTTGGGCTTCAAAAGTCTCAGTTCTCAAACCTTGGTGAGTTCTCTCTCCTGAGTGTGCAAAGCACTAAGGCTCATGCACCTTGCACTGATTATATGGTTGTTGATCCTTTGAACTGTGATCCAATGGCCACCATCACTCCTCCTCCTGAGCTTTCACCTTCTTTCGACTTGGAAGGTTTTGTAAATGTTCAAAGCTTTTGGCCTTTGAAATTTCTCCTGCAAAGCCGACTATCTTGGGTCTCGCTTGTGCTCTTAAACACGTTGTTTCTTTTAAGCTTTAGGACTTGGAATAATTCTGTCTCCTACACACTCCTTGCATTATCCCTTCTGAGATTTTCGATTCACTCAATCTATTAAGGGTCTCAGCCCTTCTATTTCCTTTCAAAGGAAAACCTTGTGCCCTCTTGGAAACCTCTTTCTCTAAGCACACTTTGTTGAGTGGTTTCTACAAAGTGTTCAACAACTCTATGAGTATCTTCTTCTGATACTCTTCTCTCTGAACTCGATAAAGAGTTCTCCTTATGCAGACTTCACTCGTTCAATGCCCACCTGATAGAGCTCTACAGAGTTATTAGTGACTCTGTCTCTCTCTGAATTCAACATAGAGTTCTTCCTATGCACTTCTTGCACTTCTGTTGATGAAGGTTCAATGATATTTCTCCTAATCTTCCCTGAGGTTAACTCACCTTTTTCAACACACTCTTTACACACAATGTGCACTCCTTGCACTCAAAACTCATAGATGAGAAACAATTTAAACTTATACAATACTTCACCAGTTCATACATTCAAAACCTGAATGACATATAAAAGCATAACAATGAACAAAAATACATAAACACAACATATGTAGGAAAAATTTCTTTTATATTATCTCTATTTGTTTATATAGATGTTTACAAAAACTAGACTCCAAGAGAGTCCCAGTTATCTCGAGCTCTCCTAATCTAACTCTATCCTGAGTTTTGCTTCTAAGACCTCCTCATACCTTCTCTACAAAGATCTCTCTCTCCCTTTTTCTTTTAAAAAAGAGGGCTCTAAGAGCTTATCCTCTTCACCACCTCAGTGCCATCATTGTCTCAGTTTATGACACCATACTCCTATGGCTCATTACATAAATGATGATATAGACCTAGCTACGATCTAGACCTACTTACAAGAAACCATTTAGGAGACCCTATTCACTACCTGTACAAAGGTATGTCTTGGCATTTATCATCCTTACAACACAAAATCCTTATAGGATCATATTTCAAATTTAAAAATGGGAGGGTTAATGCCTCTCCCTCTCTGAAATGCACGCTGATGTGCTGGAATGTTGGCGTGTTGCTAAGGTGGAGCGATGCTCTTACATCAAGATCTAAGGAAAAATCTAATTTCAACAGGGAAATTGGAAAGTGAAGGTTGTATATCTATATTTACAGATAAGGAATGGAAGGTCACCAAAGGATCACCGGTGATAGAAAAATGAGAGAAGGTAGGTACATTGTATTTATGTATTGGTAATATTGATTCTTCTATCTCTTTAGCTACTACAGGAGTGGATACAACACTGTGGCATCATAGGCTTGGAAAAATGAGTGAGAAGGAGATGCCAATACTTTAGAAAATAAATTTGTTACCAGATCTTAAACAAATTGATTTGTATTTCTGTGAGCATTGTGTTTATGGAAAACATAAGAGAGTCAGATTTCTTAGAGTCACAAAAGAAAAGAAGAGTGAAAGGTTAGAGCTTGTGTATACACATGTATGGGGACCAACTCAGGTATCATGTCTTGGTGGCTCTCATTATTATGTTACTTTTATTGATGATGCAACTAGAAAAACTTGGGCTTATTGCATTCGACAAAAATATGATGTTTTTGATACTTTTAAGAAATGAAAATATTTGGTTGAGAATGAAATAGGAAAAAGGTTGATGTGTCTAAGATCAGACAATTGAGGTGAATATTGTAGCAAGGAGTCTGATGATTACTGTTCATACCATGGGACTCATAGAGAGAAGAAAGTTCCAGGAACACCACAAGAAAATGGTGTGTCATAAAGGATGAATGGACAATCAAGGAGCGTGCAAGGAGTATGAGATTGCATGCAGGGTGTCCCTTACAATTTTGGGAAGATGTTGTAGATACTATTGTTTACTTAATAGACAAAGGACCTTCAAGTTCTTTGGATGGTGGCATTCCAGGGGAGGCATGGAGAGGTAAAAAGGTAAACTATTCTTTTTTGAAGACTTCCTATTGTGAAGCATTTGTCCATATTGATAAACAAAATAGAATAAAGCTTGAGGCAAAATTCAAGAAGTGTGCCTTTATTGGATACATTGTTAATAATTTTGGTTATCTCTTATGGTATTATGAAAATCACAAAATCATTAGGAGTAGAGATTCCATATTCAATGAGAAGGTCATGTACAAAGATCAGTTGCAGGGAAAAAAACAGGAATAAGAAAAACCAAACTGCACAATGCTTCATGAGATCACTAAAAAAGAAATTCCAAAGGTACCAGAAAATCAAAATGTATAAAAATAGGAGAAGAAGGTACCTTAAAATCCTACAAGTGTTGTTAGAAGATCTACTGGGTTAAGTACACCCCCTGAACAATACACTCCTTCATTGGATTATTTATTGTTGACTGATCTGGTGAACCAAAATGTTATGAAGAGGAAATGCAGGTAGACACTAAAAAGAAGCGGGAGCAAGGCATGAAAGAGGAAATGGATTCCCTGGTAAATAACCAAACTTCAAACTTGGTTTTGTTTCTGAGAGGAAAAAGAGAATTGCAAAACAAATGAGTTTATAGGTTGAAGGAAGAAGATGGAGGAAAAAAGTGGTACAAGGATAGACTTTTTGTAAAGAGGCTTGCACAAAAGAAAGGTATATATTTTAATGAAATATTTTCTCATGTTGTTAAGATGACTTCAATTAGGACTACTTTAATTCTTGTGGCAGTACAAGATTTTCATATTGAATAGTTAGATGTAAAAATAGATTTCCTCCATGGGGATTTGGAGGAAGAGATTTATATACAACAACCACAGGGATATGAGGTCAAAGGGAAGGATAATTTGGTATGTAGGTTGAAGAAAAGATTGTATGGCCTAAAGAAAGTTCCAATGAAATGGTATTTGAAGTTTGATAGGTTTATGATAGAACAAGGTTATAGTAGATGTCATTTTGATCACTAAGTTTATTTTAAAAGGTTAGAAAATGGAAGCTATATTATCTTGCTATTGTATGTAGATGACATGCTTATTGCAGGGTCTAATATGAAAGATATAAACGTGATCAAGAAGAAATCAACTAATTCATTTGCGACAAAGGATTTGGGTGTTGCAAAGAAAATCCTTGGTATGTGAATAAAAAGAGACAAGAAAAATCACAATTTGGCATTGTCTCAGGGTGAGTACATAGAGAAGGTGTTGGAGAGGTTTAGAATGAAGAATGCAAAACCAGTTAGCATAGCTTTGGCCAACCATTTCAAATTAACTAAGGAAATGTTTCCCAAGACACGGGAGGAGATAGAATGCATGTCCAGGGTCCTTTATTCATTAGCAGTTGGCATCTTGATATATGTGATGGTTTGCACAAGACCAGATATTGCACATGTAGTGGGATTTGTGAGCATGTATATGAAAAATCTAGGTAAAGAACATTGGGATGAAATAAAGTGGATTATCATGTATTTGAGAGGTACTCATACTCATTCATTATGTTTTGGAGGTTCATACACTATTCTATAGGGATATGTTGATTCAGATATGGCAGGTGATACAAATAGCAGGAGGAGCACCACATTGCATTTTTTTACAGTATGCGGAACAACAATAATTTGGATTTAGAAACTAAAAAATATTGTTTCACTTTCAACAACAAAAGTAGAGTATGTTGCTGCTATAGAGGCTAGTAAACAAATGATTTGGTTATAGAGATATATGGAGGAACTAGGAAAGAAGCAGGAGAATAACAGGTTGTAGTGTGACAGTGAGAGTGCCATTCATCTTGAAAATAACTAATCCTTACATTTGAATACTAAGAATATACAACTCAAGTATCATTTCATACGATCTATCTTGGAATATGGACATTTGAAATTGGAAAAGATACATACTAGACAAAATCCTACAGACATGTTAACAAAGGGAGTAACCAGGGAGAAACAAAGTTCCTGCTCAGTTTCAGTTGGTCTTCAAGCATGAAGGTGAAGATGATAAATTTTCCAAGTCCAAGAAGGATCATAATCCAACAAATATATCAGTGGTGGAGCTATTGAGGTTAGTCTCCAAGTGGGATATTATTGGTTGTGGAGCCTGATTATCTTCCTGATTCATAGGTATTTATTTTCAGTCGTGTTTTAACCCCATGAAGACCGAACACCTTGGAATATTGTTCAACCCTCCATGTGGGGGGATTGCAGGGGGGATTTCCCCTCCTGTGGGGTTTGGGGGCAAGCGAGCCCCTAACGGGGGTTCAGGGACGAAGCCCCCAAAGGAAATATTTCCTTGTAAATGTAAATTGTAATTTCATAGTAAATCTAGACAGTTCATTATAAGGTTGTAGATATGATGGTAGAAGTTATGTTAGGGTTTTTTCCCTAGAAGGAAACCCTTTTTTATGAGGGAAATGTATTGCAGCTATGCATCATTTTGAATATTATATTCTGAGAGAGGAGATTATGAGAGAAAGAAGAGGGAGTTACAATGGGTGTGCTATTGGTTGTATCCTTTCATTTGCTGGATAATAAAAAGTAAGGACCTGGAAATTTATTTGGTGGATGTAGCCCACACTAGGTGAACCGTGTATATCCGTGTCTTTATTGTATTGTGTATCTTATGTGTTTTATTTCCACATTTTATTTAATTTTATTGCTCCACGATATTGTTTTTTTAACATGTATGGTCTAGTACAAACCATTACATACATCAAACTACCAACTGTACTTGCATATGGAACATGAGACATGTCCTCCTCCTCTTCCTCTGTCTTGGGACACTAATCCAGATATAAATTTACAGCAATAGGAATAGGTACCTTGAGCAATTTACATTCATTCATATTAAAGCTATGGAATATTGTATCAACATATTTTCTCTTATTTAACTAGTGTTTCCTCTTTTTCTGATCTCTTTTAATTTCAATGCCCAAAATGAAATTTGCAGAACCGAGATGCTTCATGTCAAATTTAGAGGACAACTGCATTTTACATTCTGTATAATTACCTTGTTGTCTTCTATGAGCAATATTTCATCCACATACAATACCAAATAAATCAAATGATCACCAATTAATTTAAAATACACATAGACATCCTCTTTTATTCATGTCAAGCCAAGTCCCAGCATATAAGTATCAATTTGTTTATACTGCATCATTGGTGATTGTTTTAAACCATACAAAGACTTTTTTTATCTTGCATACCGTCTCCTTCTTTCCCTTCACAACAAATTCTTATGACTGCTTCATATAGATTTCTTCTTCCAGATCCCATGTAGGAATGTTTTCTTCAAATCCATCTATTCTAATTTAAAATCAAATGAAACAACAACAGATAACATAAACCTTATAGATGTTAACTTGGTAACATGAGAAAAAATCTCACCAAAATCAATTCCCCCAACCTGAGAATAAACCTTTGCTACTAACCGAGCTTTGTATTTCCCCACTTTTCCTTCTGCATTCAACTTATTTTTAAATACCCATTTGTTGCAATGAGATTTCTTCCAGTAGACAATTCCAATATATCCCAAGCCTCATTGTTATCCAAGGCTGCCATTTCTTCATCCATGGCCTTTTCGCATAGCTTTCCATCCTATGAATCCACTGCCTCCTTGACAGTTCTAGGATCATCATAAGAAATAAACAAAGAAAAATTTGAATGGAAATTAGATGAAGTATATCTTTCCAGTAGCCCTCTTTCTCGAACCAATCTCTTCAATACTAGTGTATAAGGATATTCTTCTTCCTATTCCTATTCTTTTGTAGAGTTCAATTCATCATCCTATAAATCAAAATCTATTTTCTTTGGTTCTTCATTACTTGGTAGGACTTCCTGTTTAAAATCATCCTTCATTTCTCTAAATACCACATCTCGACTATACACAAACATCATAGTTTTCGGGTTCCAAAGATTATAACCTTTGAGACCATATTTATACCCAATAAATATACACTTTTCAACCTTATTATCTATCTTAATCCTTTTTCCCTTTGGAACATGAACATAGGCCTCACATCCAAATACCTTGAGATGTGTGAGAGAAGGTTTCTTACCAGTCCATACCTCTTGTGGAGTCTTGTCATCCAGTGCTGATGAGGGTGACTTTTTGACCATGTAACATGTAGTACCCACTACCTTTGCCTAGAATTATTTCCCTACCACGACACCACTAAGCTTGGACCTTTCTTTTTCCATCAGTGTCATGTTCATCCTTTATAAAACTCCATTTTGTTGAGGGGTATATGGATTATTCTTCTACCTTTCTATATTGCACTTCTTACAGAATTTTTCATATTCATTCCCTTAGAACTCTCTGCCATTATATGTCCTCACCACCTTAATTATTTTCTCTGTTTGATTCTCAACAAGAGCCTTAAACTCTTTAAACCTATCAAATTCTTTAGATTTCTTCCTAAGGAAACATATCCAAGTATTCCTTGAATATTCATCTATAAATGATACATAGTAAAAATATTTTCTCAATGATGGAACTGAAATAGGTCCAAACACATTACTGTGAAATAGCTGTAAAATTCCTTCTACCCTCATTGCAATAGAGGGTAATGTTACCGGATTCTGCTTTCCATATACAAAATGTTCACATAAATCAAAATGCATAGAGCAGTTAGACATAAATTCAACCATACCTTTACCGTGTAGTAGTTGAAGACCCTTCTCTCTGACATGCCCCAGTCTTTGATGCCATGACATAACCTTTTCTTTAGAGACTCTAGGACTTCTTTCTTCTTCAACTCCAATATCAGGAACAATAGAACTATTACACCCATCACTAATAGTGATTCCTTGCATCTCATATACATTTCCAAACTGAACTCCCTTCAACAACACCATTTCTCCTCGAACCATCCTCCAGGTTTCCTTTTCAAATATTTTTTTTACCCTTGCATCGTCCATTTTTCTTACATAAATCAATTTTTTTGTCCAATCTTTGGATTTGCAAAACACCTGATAGTCTTCTAATCCTTCCATCTATGAGTCTCAGCTTTACTCTTCCTTGACCTATGATCCTGGTTGTCGAATCATCACCTAGGAAAACATTACCTCCATCATACCTTTCATATTCACAAAACCACTCCCTATGGGGAGTCATATAAAAGGTTGACCTTGAGTCAACCAACCATGCCTCATGATCTGCATGTGTGCTTGAAGAAGCTAAGAAGACATCCCCTCCTTCTTCCTTGGAAGTCTTTTCTTCTATAAAAGGAGATTCTTCATATCCCTTCTTTTTATCCACTTTGGATCTACACTACTTCTTGTAGTGCCCTTATTTTCCACATATCCAAAATACCTTTACAAACTTTCTGGGAGACTTAGATCTTCCCTTAGAATTAGGTCTCCCACTTGAAGACTTAGATCTATTTCTTTTCTGGGAGCATCATCTTTCAAACAATGCATCTGTTCTCTGTCCTTCCATGTTCTTCCATCTAATCTCCTCCGACAACAAGGATGAGACCACTTCATCAAACATCAAGGCAGTTGTATTACTACCTATGGCCAGAACTAAACTATCCCACGAGTCTGATAAAGAGCACAATAAATTGATACACTTGTATTCATATAAAATTTTAATCTCAACATACACTAATTGGCTTACCACAGTATTGAAGGAGTTCAAATGCTCTGCCACCGAGTCTCCATCTCTAATCCTCAGGTTATACAACTTCTTTCTCAAGAATAGTTTATTTACTAGGGACTTGATACAACTTCCACAACTTATCCCATAAATCTTTGGTTGTAGTTTCCTCTGACACATTAAGTAATACTGGATCTGAGAGACACAGTTGGATTGTGCTCTTCCCAACCTTTTCCAGTCATCTGTTGAAGTTCCTGTAGGTGTAGTAGATGGATCCACTACGATCCACTAATCTTTTTCCACCAACATATCTTCCATATTGAGCTTCCACAACTCAAAATGTTTCCCATTAAACTTCTCGATCTTCATTTTTGAACTACTCGCCATTTCTTTTCACCTGAAAAATCAATACCACATATTTCCCACTGTAACAAGGCTTATCCTAGTCCTGATCCAAACCCTTGACCACAAAGGCGTCCCCCTAAAGCCAACAAAAATTTGATACCAAATGTATATTTTAACCTTGTACAATATTTTACTGCAAATAGATTTTCAATAAAAGAATAGAAAAGATACAATGACAAATACACACATTACAATGACAAATACACACATTACACAGAGATTTTTCCCCTTGAAACCTAAAGCGGGAATAACATATTCTATATTCATTCATTGTGATACCTTGTTTACAATACAATATACATATAGGAGACAACGGTATCCAAAACCCTAATCCAATGACATGGATTAGTCAACAACCCTAATTCCTTAACCAGAAATAGAAAATCATCAGCAAAAACTATGTGTCGAAAAATCACTCAACAATGGACACAAAAATTGAGGCGACACAAAAAAATGAGGCAAANTAAAGGAAGAAATTATGATATTAAAAACATTATTCAAGATAAATTTAAGGAAATTATTTGGTGTGAGAAAGAATTAGAGGATAAAAGAGAAAAAGATAATATAAGGAGGTGATTAACCCTACACTTAAGATCAAAAGTATCTCTAGGTTTTGACTAGTATAAGGAAGAGAATCAATATTGCTAAAATAAGAATTAATCATGAGTTGCATAGTGAAAGTGGATGGACTTGCATAAGGAAGAGAATCAATATTTCTAAAATAAGAACTAATCATGAGTTGCATACTAAAAGTGAATGTTCAACAATTCCCAAAAATTCATGGTAGGAATGAATCTACCACCTTTGCGACACCTAGAGGATTGAAGATGAAAAACACTTTACCCAAATTATATCTCAATTTTAAAATATTTTTCACAACAATGATCTTCCTAACCTTCTTAAGGTGGAATAAACCATCATTATCAAATAAGGCTATTTCTATTTTTGCATTTCAAATTCTATAATAAACATTTTTTACTATAATATAATTGGCATAATTTGTAGATCTTTTCAAAGATATTTGAGACATGAACTTTGTCAACTTGAATAATCAAAATTAAGCACAAATTATTTAATAAAAAAATCACATTTTATTATTCATAAAATAATACTCGACCATTTTCATAGAGATTTGTGAACATTCAATTACTAAATCAATTCTTTATTATATAGAGAATGACAAATGACCAAGATCAAAATATATTAGATTTTTTTAAAAACAAATCTCTTTCTCTTTCTTATCCTTAAAACTACTAATTCCCCATTCAATTACAATAACTATTACTAATCAGGAAGGACCTGACAAATTTGACTCTATAACCTATTAGCTTCTTTATAAATAATATACTTTGGACAACTGATTGAATTAACCATGAAAGTTTCTCATTAATAATATC
Source organism: Picea sitchensis (assembly GCA_010110895.2). Classification (NCBI taxonomy): domain Eukaryota; kingdom Viridiplantae; phylum Streptophyta; class Pinopsida; order Pinales; family Pinaceae; genus Picea; species Picea sitchensis. The sequence goes on along the minus strand of SNQJ01S0009223.1, from coordinate 5,853 downwards.
TATTATAATTATAATTTTAGAAAAAATAATATCTATTATAATTATAATTTTAGAAAAAACATATATTGTGTTTGAAAAAAATAAATAAGAAATCACAATTTGTGAAATAATATCTATTCTAATTATAATATCTAATAATTCTCACCCGATAATCCACATTGATGTAAATAGCATAAATAGATAATTATCACGAGTCAATCATATTAATGTGAATAACATTGAGTCAAATAAAAAAGACATGATTGAAAAAATGAAAAAATGATTTGCTAATAGCTTATCATTTGCAAAACCTTAATAATTCATGATACTTTAATTATTGTTTCATCTTGTTCAATGCCAAATTCATATACTATTCAACAGTTACTATTATTGACAAAATGATTTTCTAATATGTATATAATTTACAAAACCTAAATAATTCATGGCACTTCAATTATTTTTTTTATCTTGTTCGATCCCAAATTAATATACTATTCAATATCATGTTTGATCTCAAAATAATATAATATTCAAAGTAAGTGTTGACAAAATGATTTTCTAACGTACTTATAATATATAATTTGCAAAACCTTAATAATTCATGTCACTTCNTTTTTTTTTTTTTTTTAATCTTGTTCAATGCCAAAATCATATACTATTCAATAACTAAGTAACTATTGACAAAATGATTTTCTAACACGCCTATAATTTGCAAAACCTTAATAATTCATGTCACTTCAATTATCTCTTGCAAAACCTTAATAATTCATGGCACTTCAATTATTTTTTTTATCTTGTTCAATCCCAAAATCATATACGATTCAACAACTACGTAACTAAGTTTTCTTCGTCAACCATGTAAGCAGACACTGTCATTTTGCACGGAAAGCACCTTGCTGCAGACATGTATAGCTGATTCTCCAATTTCTCAGGGTGTTCTCTCAAATAATTGAGGTAATTCTGAGCCTCGGAATATCCTACGCTGTCTGCAACAATGCACGTTCCTTTGCCAAGCATGCCTTTGTTCTCCAGTAACATAAAATCTGGCAAATAGCAATGTTTGGAGTGATCCATGAATATGAAATCAAAATATGAGGCTGTTAATTCATTCAAGATGTCCTCTAATTTGTCATCCAGTTCACTCAATATTCCTTTCAACACTGTCACTTTTGAAGAGAGTCCTGATAAAAACAAATCAACATAAAATTATATTAAAATTCAATGCATGATATTAAATTACATTACATTAGAATCGAATCCTTATATTAAAATTAAATTCATGACATAAAAATACATCACAGTTCAGTTCATGGAAATCTATCCATTTGTGGCCTGTGTAATTCTATATTTGAAGTAAGAACAAACTTACACGCACCCAAAAATTCCTGAGAAGAAATCAATACAAGAATTTACTCGTATCTAATGCATTGAAACATACCCATTTCTACCATTGAGCTTAAGACTAGGATCCAGAAAATAGGTTTAACATTAAACGCAGACTGAAAAATTCAGTGCTTGTAATTCGTCATTCCTGTTTTGGATGAATGTGTGTGTTTATTCTTACAAATAATATCCTGACAGGTTGTACTTGCACTTAGCAGCTATTCCAAGTGTATTGTAATGAAAACCCAAAACGCTCAGCACCTTAGTTAAAACTCCAGGCCCACGAAAAGAAAATTCATAGTGCATGTTAATCATTCAAACTTGGTTTGCACATAGATATTAATCTTAGTTAATTATCTAAACTTGGTAATCATACGTTTTACAATAATTTTTTAATATGATTAGGTAAATGTGAAAAAGTAAACAGGATAAAGGATGCATTCATAAATGAAAGGAGGTTATCAACACTAAATCACATTCATTGATTTAGAAAGACTACTAAGAATATGCCTATATCTTCAATTATTCACAAGTAGATTAAGATTTTAGATTAAAAGGCCATTAATTATGCTCATTTTCAATAAGTATACCTAAATTTTTTATTTAAAACCTGTTTTATAGTAAACCCTTAACCCAAAAAGAAGAAAAGGTTAATGATACGAATATCTAATCTGATGAGTATGAGATAACATCATAATATTAGAATTGATAAGACGTTCACCTGCATGCTCTATCAATTCTTGGGCAATACCAAAGTTATGTGAGTTCATCTCTATGGTAACCAACTTGCTGTCAGGCTTTGTCATCTTGGAAGCAATCCTAATGGCAGAATACCCACAATAAGTTCCCAGCTCTAAGGCAACTCTGGGAGCATATTCCTGCACTGCATCATCGAGAATAGAACCTTTCTCCTTCCCTAAAATTGTCATCCAAGAATGGTCGGTAAAACTGTCAATTGCGCTCAGCACGGCCTCTGCATTTCCCTTCTCTGCATTTTGCCGGACATAGTTTATCAGGGCTCGCTCTCTGCAATCAGGAGAATGGCCTGTCAGCCTTGCTTGTTTGTCAAAGTAAAATGTGCAGTATGACACTACCTTCGACACAAGTTCGGATGCCATTGTGTTAATTTGTTTAGCGCAATATGACAGGAGACTTTCAATGGAGGGCGATGTTGAGCACCAGGACAAATATGATCAAGAATATATATAGAAATAGAAAAAGATGTGATTCTAATCTTTGTGAACAAGTTATTTATCTGGTTCGTTCACTTCGTCATAATTTCGAAAGTGCAAGCGACTTTATTCCAAGCGACTTTATTCCAAATTGGTTGTTGATAGACAATCTGATTTTGCTAGTCGCTTGATTCGTTGCTTGATCGGGCAGCAAACTATCCTTTTTGAGAAGGGAGTAAAATCACAACACTTTTCCAGAAAAAGAAAAAAAAATGTGTACAGACCTCGTAAGATTACGCAGGAAGGCACAATTGAAGCTTTGGTCATCTCATGACATCATCCTATTCAGGGTGGGAAGGATAGTGCTTTTCTTCTTATGTTTTCGAGAAGGAATAAATGGTAGTTGTTCCAGGAATCTATAAGGTAAGTGGAAAAAATATTTATTGAAAGAAGATGATATCATACTGTGATCTGAAATAAAAATGTGCTTTTGTTTTAATGCTAGCCAAGTCTAGAATTAATTTCAGATTCGTAAACGCAAAATATTCCGTATTTATTAGCATCAATGCATACGAAATCCAATGACGTTTCTCAATTAAAGAAAATATTACTAAATACAATACATTCATAACATTAACATAATAGGATTGGTTTTCGTAGCATTCATAACATAGTAGTTTTTTGGTAAGGAAAAAGAAATATTTTTTTAAATTTTTATCATCTTAAAGGATTAGATCAGATTAAAAAAATAAATTACAATTTACAAAAATTAGATCAGATTCAATTTTTTTTTATAATTTATAATTTCAAAATTAAAGTTAATTAACTTTTCTTATTCTTACCATAAAGTGAATTTTTACTCATTTGAGAACATGGCTATGATTAAGTATTTAAGGTCTAAGAACAAAACAAAACAAGTGTATGAAAATAGGCTCCCCTAAATAACTTCAAACTCCAACCAAAACTACTAGTGGCTCAAGCTAGGATGACACAAATATAATCTAAAAGATCAAAAGTATCTCACTATTTTGATTAGATCAAAGAAGAAAATCATGTGTATAACCAACATTCTAAATCATCAAAACTATGGTAATCTTGAAACATTTAGAGTATGTATTTTTAAGTAGAGAAATAAAATTCCAAAGCAATCCAAGTAATCTCTTATGTTTCTTAAGATGATAGACCAATTCTAATTTTAATGGAGTTTAATCATCTTCATCAATTAAAAATATGTGAAAAAACTTCATATAAAAAAATACTAATTAAATCACTTATAATAAAAAAAAAAAAAAGTTATACTTCAAAATTAATTTTCCATTCATCTAAAATAAAAGATTTAATACATGTTTCTAATTTCTTAAGCAATATTGTAAAGAGATAGAAGTAGGGATATTTTTGAGTTACTTGTCATAAAAAAAAGATATTTTTAGAAATATAATAATTTTAAGAATATAGTAGGATTAAGTGTAGTTAGCATCTTCCATTGGTAGAGAGTGTGATCTAAATTGACATATTTAGCTTCTCTTGATGACATCTTAATAATGGTATTTTTTTTTTGGATAACCATGAAATTATACCTCAACCAGATGAAAGACATATCCTGAAGTGCTCTTTCTATCATCTAGGCTATCTGCAAAGTCATTGTCGGTATAGCCAATGAAATAATTATTTTTAGTGCTTCAGTATAAAATATTGTATCTTGTTGTTCCAGTAGTGTATCTCAAAATCCTTTTTCGAACTTGCTAATGCATTTCTTTAGGTGTCTCCATAAACCTAGAAATCAAGCTAACTACAAATATAATGTTTGGTCTAGTGGTAGTGAGATACATGAGACCACCATCTAATCTCTTGAACAATGTATGATCTACATTTGAACCGTTATCTTGTTTATTGAGTTTTGTTCCTATTGCTACTAGTGCATGTCTTTCCTTGCAATTCATCATTCTAAATCTTTTTAGCACATCCAATACATATTTTGTTTGACATATAAAGATTCCAAAATTTGATTGATTTACCTCTGTGCCAATAAAGTACTTCATCAATCCCAAATCTGTCACCTCAAATTCTTGTTTCATTGTTGTTTTAAACTTTTCTACTAACATTTTTCTAGTGAAAATCATGTCATCGACATATAAGCAAACAATTAGAATTTCCCCTTGTTGATTTACCTTTGTATATAGAGTGGGTTCACTGGTGCTTCTGCTAAATCCATGGCTGATCAAAGAAGAGTATATCATGTTGTACCAAGGTCTTGGATCCTCCTTGAGTCCATAAAGAGCCTTCTTCAACCTGTATACCTTGTCCTCCTATCCTTTTATCTCATACCCTGGTGACTACTTCATATCCTTTTATCTCATACCCTGGTGGCTACTGCACATAAAATGCTTCTTCTAGAATGTCATTTAAGAATGGAGACATTACATCCATTTGATACACTTTCCATATGTTTTGGGATGTTATGGATAAGACAACTCTAACTATATCTAATCTTGCAACTAGTGCAAACATCTCACCATAATCGAGTCGAGACTATTGTGAAAAACCTTTTTCTACCAATATAGCCTTGTACTTTTAAATTTCACCCTTTTCATTAATGTTGGTTCTATAAACCCATTTCACACCAATACAATATTTGTCTTTAGGAAAATCTACTAGATCCCATGTATCATTACTTTTTATGGAATCTGTTTCTTCATCCATTGCTTTTACCCATTTCTCTTCTTTGACAACTTGTTCAAAAAATATTGGTTGGCATGTAAACACTGCAAAATGTGAATGCACATATAGATATTCATAAATTTATCTCAAACTTCTACTCCTTCTATACCTTAAGGAAGCAATTGTTGGGTCAGATTCACTACTGGAATAATAATTAGGAATAAATTGGCCCATTGGGCTAGATGTCTCACCTTGAACATAATTTATTAGAGTCCTTGTTGGAGTTCCTTTGACTAGTGATTGGGTTTGTGAACCTTGTTGTCCACCTTGTTTGATATACTCTACTTCGTCTCCTACTTGAGGTACTACTATAAAAAAAATTGAGTCTTTTTTATGCGTCCATCCCATGTTTCATATTCTTTGAATTCAACATCCCTATTGATTATTACCTTATTTGTCGCCGAATTGTAGAATTTGTATGTCTTGGATTGATCATTGTGCCCAAGAAAGATGCATTTTTCACTTATGTCATCTAGCTTCCATCTTGATTGATGCAGGAGCATCCACGAACTATCAACCGAGCAGCGCGTGAAGAAAAAGGAACAGCTGGAAAGCGCCAGCATCCAAGTTTTGAACCATTGTAATATATGGCTGCGCCAAA
>SNQJ01S0009222.1:41519-85794 GCA_010110895.2 Picea sitchensis | reverse complement strand
TGCTTCATTGGACAATCAGTTTGCTTGACTATTTTTAGCACTGAGCACTTGAAATAAGTGTATCAATTCAAAACTACCTATGTCCTTTTGTATTCTAAGGATGAGCCTTGCTAAGGAACAATCCTTCTATGATGGGGATGATGCAGAGTGGACCATATGTATGATGATGAGAGTTGAGTTTTATATAACTAGAAGTTTCATGATCTGTCTTGAGTCTAGAGTTTATAGGCCTTGATAAAGCACCAACGCCTCTACTTGATTATTATTGGCTTCCCCTAATCCCCACACAAATCTTGTTTCATTGTTGTATTCAATAATGACAATGATAACGCTTGCACCTACCACCCCTATACCTCCTTTCATTGTCCCATGGAAAAAGAGAACAAACTTATTTTGTGCTAATTTCTATAACAAAATTCTTCCCTATCCATCCTAGTTTTCCAAGATGCCTAGTTCTTAGGTCTATAGATAATGCTTCTCAGTGGCATATTTTCTTCCATCAAGATATCCTTGAGCTAATCCCTATTCTATTGTTATAGTATTGCAATGTTGTTCCCTTTAACTCCTCTCACCTAAATTACCTCTAGAAGAAGGACACTACATTTTATCCCTACTAATCTTGGACGAGAAATTTCTTAGTGAAAAGTATTTTTTCTTAACAATTTTTTTTTCCAACAAATAAATTTTGACATGGCTATCTATGTTCCCTTAAAGACTGGCTTGTTTATAAATGTTTTGGAATACCTTTTGTTCTAGGTTGTAAATATATCTTTCCAATTAAATGGAAGATCTACCTTATGTTCAAGCTCAACAAAAGCAATTCTCCATACCTGGGTTTCCATTTGAAGAACAAATGCTTTTGGCTATCCTCCATCTAACAACACAAATCACATTTTGATGATACTTGTATTCCTCTTCTATTTATGTTGAATGGAATTAAAAATTTCCCATGCACCATGATCTAGCAAAAAATGTTCAACTTCGAAGTCCATTGCCCCTTTAGACATGTTTCCAAATCATTGAGTGGGGTGGTCAGGGAAGCTCCATTAGTTGCGATCTATATCCAAGCCTCACTGAGTAATCATTGCCAATAGGCATGGATGGGTTTATCGATTGAAACCACTCCCTTAAGGGGGGGAAAGGAGGGAAATAATCTTTTTGGATAGATGATCTAGAGGAGACATTTCTTCCACCATTTCCATTGACCAGAGTCTAACTCTTCCCAACTAGAGATATTAAACAAGCTACGGACTTCCTAAGACATCATCCATTCTCTTAATTCAACTAAATCATCTTGAATGGTGGGAGGATATTTTCCCAGTATTTTGTATTTTCGTATATTTGTAAATATACCATTTCCAGGAACCCATGTTAGATTATGTTGACTAATAGGAGAAACTAATTTACATGATGTTTAAAAGGGTCTAATCTTTGCATCATTTCATTCTTATATGTAAGTATTTTTTTTATCATGACTATCTTCCACCACTTAGATTTCCCAAAATTATCTTCTACAAAAACTTTTCCCCCAACGTTAAGTTTGTTAGTGTTGGGTCCTTAATATCTATGCTGCCACTTTATTTAGAATCTCTATCTATATTCTATTTTACCAAATGATTTTTTTTGGTTCTCGTATTTCCTCTCTACCATAAGAACTTATAGATATATTTCCCTACTTGTTGCAGTATTCCAACCCGAGCCAACAATTTCAAGCTTTGACATATAGGAAAAGATATTCAAATTGACTTTGTTAACACCGCTCTAGCCACAAGACTAAACCATTATGATATTTGTTAATGCATTCTATTTTATATTTTGTTCATCACATTTTTCCATCATATCGAAGATAGGATACCTATCAAGATTTCCATTCCTATATATTTGAATGAAATTTTATTGAACAAACATGATAACTCGATAAAATTTTAAATATTTTGCAACTAGTGAGAAGATGCACTCCACTCATATACATGGATTTTTTCCTTGTTGATTCTCCCACTTGAATCATTCAAAAATTATTCAATAACTACTTTGAACCTCTCAGCTATAATGATTGAGGCCCCTCCCATGAACAAAATATCATCAACAAATTGAGAATCATTGATTTATTTGAATTCTCTTATAATAAAAAAATCCATGTAGATTGTTATTTATCCTTTTTTTCTAAACAATGACTCAATGAATGCACCATAAGGATATAGAGGAGGGTAAAAGTGGACACCCTTTCCTCAAACCTTTATTTCTCATGAAGAAGGGAGTGGATCTGCCATTCACCAAAGGAGTTATCCAAGGGGATCCAATGTAGTCCTTCACCCACTCAATAAAGGAGTAAGAAAAACCAAATTTGTATAAAGTATCAAACAAGAAGGAATGGAATTCTTGATGAAAATCATTTTCCATGTCCATATTTAAGACCATGTCCAATTTTCTTTTATTTTCTACTTGAGTGGATTGTCTCTTACACCAGTCAAACATTGTTAATGATTTATGTTTTTTGGAAAAAACAACCTAGATTATATGAGATGTGATTTGGGAGGATATTCTTCCATCAATTTGCTAGGATTTTGGTCATGATTTTGTAGGAGTCACACAAAGAAATAGGGTGGAATTTTGAAAAATATATGGTTACTTTTATATTGGGATTAAGGTGAAGAAAGAGGAGTTAATGCTCCCTCCTAGCTTATGTTTTCTCATAGGGTAATTGAGCACATGTCTCAAGTCGAATTTGATGATATTATAGTAGGATCAAAAGAATTGGATAGAGAGTACATCCGATCCTAGAGATTTATCTAGATCAAGACCTAATATCAATTTTGTAATTTCCTCCTCCTATATTTATTTGGATTGATCAAGGTTATCCTCAAATGACATCAAATAGGGGATTTCTTTAAGCATTATCTCTTCATCTATAATATCTAAATTATCTTCATCCTCTTCAGGGTAAAGCTCCATGGAATGTATGTGATTATCTCATATGTGTGAGTAATGGGAGATAATGCAACATCTACTCAGTATTGTGGTGGTCATCATGATAGGTAAACTTGCAGGAGGAATAATATTCTCATAGAAAATTTGATTGAGGTGATTTTTGTGTCATTGAAAATGTCTCATCATTTAAAACAATGTTGAGAGGATAAGAAATTTGTTCAAAAGATTTTTACCTTAAAATAAATCTTTTAAGGCCTCACATAGACTCTGAAATATTTTGGACCCCAAATCACCAAATCATGACATGCCTCTAAAATGGGCCCTACAACACAGTGGCTCTAATTTTTCCACCTATAAAGTATCAAAATAGATGGAAATTTATATAATGATCCATTTTGGATCATGATGGATACAACTTACAAAAGAACTTTATTTCAAATGAATTAGATATGTAATGAACCCCATTCAAAGGATTGAATTTGAATAAGACAAATTGAATATTAGGTTGAGACAATTCATTGAAAGTAAACAGTAATCATAGTCGAATAGAAGGATTGTAAAAGTATGACAATGGGTCTTGACAGAAACCAGTGTATATAGTTATAGCCTAAAAAATATGATCAAATCGATTCAAATGTGAGAACTATCCCATTATAACTACACTTGATAATAAATAATAAGACTACTTAATTATAATTGATCAAACCCTTCAAATTTTGAATTATGTACTAGAAAAAAAACAAAAAAAAAACGCAAAATAATAGAAATGAGAAATGGTTTGCATTGCATTGCATCTAGCCACTTAAGCTTGCATTGAGAATTGTGATTTTTCAAATTTTAGATCATTGGAAATTGCAATTCTAAGATACAAAAACATTTGGACATTATGACCATTGCATTGGAAAATGTAATTGTAATCGATTTAATTTATTAGTTAGTTTAAATTCTTGACTTTGTAGCCATGGTTACAACTTACAATAAAAATTTATCCCAAATGAATTAGATCTACAATGAACTCCAATCAAATAATTGAATTTGAACAAAATAAATTGAATATAGATTTGACACAATCCACTAACAAGCAACATAGTTGAATATAAGGCATCCACAAGAAAAATTATGGAGAGAGGGAATTCATCAACAAATAAAATCATCTACAAATGATTAATCAATGAAGTGGACCTACCAAGGAAGAGACATATCAAGAAACATTATTGGATAGGTGAACTCATAACCATGTATAAATTGAGTGTGAGGGGTCCACTAGAGGGGTACTTTGAGGTCCGCATATACCCAAGAGTGTGAGGAGTCCTAATTACATTGCATTGAATTCAATGTTCTTTTCATTATTACATGGTTAAAAAAAATGTTTTATATATTCTCTTTATTATTATCCATAATTACAATTTACAATATAACATTATTTGAGATGAATTAGATCTATAATGAACCACAATATCTATCAAATGATTGAATTTGAACAAGAGAAATTGAATGTCGAATTAACACAATTTATGAACATAAATGATAGGCACGATAATTGAATAGAAATATTGTAATTATTAGTAGAGATGTAAACAATATCATCTACAAGAGAAATCATTGAAAATAAAATTTCTTGGTGTTATACTTGTCTAATGCGGAAATCAACAAGTATCAAATTATGCAGCTAAAACGAAATACACAAGATCAATGAAAATAACATACACATAAATTTAACAGGAATATTTACGTGGTAAAACCCTTCTTCTAAGGGAAACCTCCACGGGGCAATGATAATCAGTCTTTGATTTATTGTTCAAGGGAGATGAATACAACAACCATCAAGGTCAGGCTTCCAATGGTACATAAAACCATTTGGCGTTCTCACAAACTCCACTATTCCTCCTATCCAACTATGCCTCTATGGGCTTACATGAATATAGAACAAAGTTCATTTAGTTACAAAATTGTTTATCCAATTTAGTGCGCACATACCATACTGGTATATTTGGTTGAACAAACCACTACAAAATAGGATCCATGAAATCTTCCCATATCCACCAAATTTAGGATATTAGTTGGCATATTCAACAATATCCACCTTGACAACAATTTACTTGATCTATCATGCCCAATTTATTCATCACCTCTTCTGCAAGCCAAGAGAAGCCAAGCACCATCGTAGCTTCTCTAAAAGTATTGGTTTTGTGAACATGTTTGTGCAGTTCTCTTTTGTATGAAAATTTTCAAGGGGAGCTCCACCTTCATCGATGACCTGTCTTACAAAATGGTACTTAATAGGAATGTGTTTAGTTATACTATGGAAGGATGGATTTTTAGCCAAGTGAATGGCACTTTGACTATCATAGAGTAACTTTACTTTGTCCTGCATTCTTCCAAACTCACCAAACAAACCATTTAACCAAACTACCTCTTTGCAAGCATGCGAAGTAGCTATGTATTATGCTTCTATAGTGGATAAATAAACAATGTTCTGTAGCTTTGACATCCAACTAATAGTTCCACCTGCAAGAGTAAATACATATCCTGAAGTTGACCTCATCTTGTCCAAATCACCTGAAAAGTAAGAATCAACATATCCATAGACTAACTCACAACCACCATTATAGGTGATACATTAATCACTTGTGCCCCTCAAATATTGAAGCACCCATTTCACTGCAACCTAGTGCTCTTTACCTGGATTTTCCATATATCTACTGACAACCCCAACTACATGTGAAAATCCTGGTCTTGTACTGACCATCGCATACATTAAACTTACTACTGCATTAGCATATGGTATTCAAGACATACATTCCTTTTCTTCTTTTGTACTAGGACATAAACTTGAAGAAAGCTTAAAATGGGAAGCCAAAGGGATTGAAACTGGTTTCACACTGTTCATACCAAACCTCAAAAGTATCTTCTCTACATACTTCTGTTGTGACAACCAAAGCTTACCATTCCTCCTGTCTCTGAATATCTCCATGCCCAAAATCTGCTTTGTTGCTCCTAGATCTTTCAAATCAGACATCCTAACCATTTGAGCCTTTAACCTGTTGATCTTAGTTATGTTTTTTCTTGCTAAAAGAATATCGTCAACATACAATACTAAGATAATGAATATTCCATTATTCATTTTTTTAAATTAAACACAATGATCATACTCACTCCTTGTATAATTATGTCTCATCATGAAAGAGTCAAATTTATTGAACCATTGTCGGGGCGACTGCCTCAGACCATACAATGATTTATTTATCCTGCAAACAAATTTCTTGTTGTGATTTTGAATGAACCCTTCAGGTTGTTCCATGTAAATATCCTCATACAAATCTCCATGTAAGAAAGAAGTTTTAACATCTAGCTTCTCCAACTCCAAATCAAGTAATGCAACTAATGCTAACACAATTCGAATTGAGACAATCTTAACAACTGGTGAAAAAATCTCATGGAAGTCAATACATTCTTTTTGATAATATCATTTTGAAACCAACCTTGCTTTGTACCTTTCTACCTTATCATCAACACCCTTATTCATCTTGTAGACCCACTTGCAACCTACAGTTTTACTGTCTCTTGGAAGTTCTACCAGGTCCTATGTAGCATTCCTCTATAAAGAATTCATTTCATCCTTCATTAATTCATTCCATTTAACATTATTAGAACCCTCCACAACTTCATGATAGCATGAAGGTTCATCATCATTAGTACTTAAAGAAACTGATGAATCAAAATCATCATACCTTCTTCAAGGATTTCTAACCCGTGTAGACCTCCTTAGGGAAGTTTGTGGCTCATCCACAATTTGTTGATTTTCATCGTCATCCATGTTTTCCTCTGTAGGAACCTCTTCATGAAAATATTCAAAAACATGCTTATGTTCACTTTCATCTGTAATTGAATGAGTTTCAAACTGAATCTATTGATATTTCAGTACTTCTACCTGTTTCATTTGAACATCTACATCGGATTTGATGAGAGATGATTAATTAAATATTACATCTATGTTAATGGTGATCTTGTGAGCAGTAGGATCCCACAACCTATACCCCTTAATACCATCACCATATCCAACAAATACAATTATTTTTTATTTTGGATCTAATTTAGAACGTTGTTGTTTCAGAATTAGAGCATAGGCTTCACAACCAAAAAGTTTAAGATTAGAATAATTACAAGGGTGACCTGTCCATACCTCTTCTGGAATATTTCACTGTATTGTTGTTGATGGTAATCGATTCACCATATAACAAGCTGTAGATACTGCTTCTTCCCACAGTTTCTGTTGCAAATTGGCGTTACTAAGCATACTCTTTGCTCTCTTTAGAAGAGTCATGTTCGTGCATTCAACAACTCCATTTTGTTGAGGAGTATCATAAGTGGTTTTATTCCTATCAATCCCAAACTACTTGCAATAGTTCTCAAATTTCATTGATGTAAATTGACCACCATTATCAGTTCTTAAACATTTAATGGACCTACTGGTGCTTTTTTGCACTAAAGCTGTAAACTGCTTGAAAATAGTAAATACATCAGCTTTTCTTTTCAACATATATATCCAAACCTTCCTAGAGAAATCATCTATAAAAGTAACAAAATATGATGATCCTCCATAGGAAATAGTAGGGGATGGTCCCCAAACATTAGAATGGATATAGTCAAGGATTCCTTCACTCGTGTGTCTTCCGGTTTTAAATTCCAACCTATTTTGTTTTCCATAAATACAATGTTTGCATAAATCTAACTTTAAAGACTTTAGACTAGGAAGTAACTTGCGATCAGATAATACCATCAATCCTTTTTCACTCATATGGCCCAACCGTTGATGCCATAGTCGAACAAAATCACTGTCATTCTCGGATACAATGGTCGCATGATTTGACTCGGTTCTTCCTTCTAACAGAAACATGTTTCCGACCTTCTTCTCTTTCATAACTAGTAGGATTCCTTTGTACACCTTCATAACTCCACCTTGAACAATACTCTTATATGCTCTAGTATCTAAGACTCCCAAAGAGATTAGGCTCTTCCTAGGCTCAGGTACATGTCTCAGATTAGCTAGTATCTTAACAGATCCATCAAACATCTTGATTTGAATGCTACCAATTCCCACAACTTTACATAATATATAATTTCCCATGTAAACAATTCCATCATCTACAAATTGGTAAGTAATAAACCAGTGTCTATGAAGACACATGTGATTTGAAGCACCAGAATCTAATAACCATTTTTTATCATGATGTGAAACCGTACTAATTGTTAAAACTTTATCAGTCATACCTGAACCTGTTGTTGAACCTATTTCAGTTGTGTTTTCTTCCTTCGTCTCCTTTGGACGATCTTCTTTGGAAGCTTGTTGTCGCTTCCAATAGTCCTTCTTCAAGTGTCCACTTTTTCCAAAAAACCATCACTTAAGCTTGCTCTTCTTTCCCTTCGACTTTGACCGAGAGAAATCCCTTTGACCCTATCCTCTTTCTTTAGTTCTTCCTCTGATCACCATCGCCTTAGATGTAGAGGTTTCTAAATTGGATTTCTTCCTTGTTTCCTCAGACAGTAGTGCTCCAACAATAACATCAAACTCAATACTTTCCATTGTACTGAAAATAATAGAGGTAACAAAGTGATCCCATGACTCAGGCAAAGAACACAATAATGTAATTGCCTTGTCTTAAGATTTGAATTTCACTCCCATGCTAGTCAACTGAACTAAGAGAGTATTAAAAATATTTAAATGATCAAAAAAATTTGTACCTTCCTTCATGCATAGAATGTACAATTGTATTTTCAGGAAGATCATGTTCACCAAGGATTTCGTCATATACAAGCTTTCCAGCTTTGTCCACAAACCGACTGTTGTCTTCTCTGTAACAATGTTGAACAAAACATCATCGTCCAAACAGAGACGTATGGAACTTAGTGCTCTTACATCAATATCTTCCCACTCTTCATCTGAAATGGTCACGAGTTTCTTTGATTTTCCCAAAATTGCCTTCATCGTGCCTTGTTGCATGAGAAGATTGTGCATCTTGACCTTCCAAATCTCAAAACTGTTCTTGCCATTGAAATTCTCAATTTCAAACTTGGCTCTTTGAGTCTTTTCCATATCACAAGGTTGTCGCACCTCCGAGGATGAACACAATGCATCGATTTAGTGGTTGTCCCACCTTTCGATACATCAGGGGTGCAACGATCTTCAATGGGTCATTGCATTGTACACACGGCCAGGGTGCAGCGATGTCAAGTGGTCATCACACCTGTCAAAGGAGGTGAACTGCGACGATTTCCAGAAATTTTGAATTTTGATAGGCAACTTATATATGGATGCACCCTTTCAGAGGAGATACTTGGGACAATTTGAAATCGACACACCTCACACAGATTTCACTCTTGCTGCTCCTCCAATAATTTGATGCCTGTGACACTCTCTCCTCCAACCTGATCTAATACCACCTATTATACTTGTCTAATGTGGAAATCAACATGTATCACATTATGCAGCTGAAACAAAATACACAAGATCAATGACAATAACATACACATAAATTTAACATAGATATTTACATATTAAAACCCTTCTTGTAAGGGAAACCTCCACGGGGCAATGATAATCGGTCTTTAAATTATTTTTCAAGGGAGATGAATACAACAACCATCAAGTTCAAGCTTCTAGTGGTACATACAACCATTCAACCTTCTCACAAACTCCATTATTCCTCCTATCCAACTATTCCTCTATGGGCTTACATGAATATAAAACAAAGTTCATTTAGTTACAAAACTATTTATCCAATTTAGTGCTTACATACCAAATTGGTAGATTTGGTTGAACAAACCACTACAAAATAGGATCCATGAAATCTGCCCATATCCACCAAACTTAGGAAATTAATTGGCATATTCAATAGTTGGAAAACAAATCAAGTCACTAATAACCAAATTATTGACAAAGGGAATTCATCTACAAACAAAATCTTCTACAAATTGATTCACTGATGAAGTTACACCAAAAAAGAGACCAGCCAAGAAACATTATTGAATAGGTCAACTGAGATCCATGCAAACAACTAGTGTGAGAGGTTCATAGGAGGGGTGCCTTAAGGTCCACATGTAATCTAGAGTGTGAGGAGTCCTTCTTACATTGCATTGAATTTGTTTTTTTCTTCATTGTTACCACATTTCAACATTTTTTTGTATATTTTATTTGTTGTTGTGCATTAATATAAGCATCAACTTCTTAAAAATTGCTCATTGGTATCAACATTCAAACACTTTCAATGACAAATTCTTTGTTAACTAATAGAAAACTACTTCCTATAATTTATTGATTTCAATAATGCTTTTGATATTATTTTTTATAATGCATTAAATATGTTTGGATATTCCTACGCTGAGATTAATGATTAGATAAAACAAGAATGAAGATAAACACATTACACAGTAGAGAGAAAATAGAGGGTGAAGCAATATTATTTATTTCTTAGTCAATAATGGTGAAATCAATTTACAAGTTTCAATGAAGCACCTCACGGGATTCTACATTTAAATAGGAAAAATCTAAACCATTTATAGGAATTGGAAAAGACAAAAGCTTGAGAAACCCCTAGCCAAACGAATGTAATTTTAGGGTGTGTGTTGTCACCACCCAACAATCTCCACCTTGACAACAATTTTCCTGATACCTTTCCTAACGAATCAATCATCACCTTTCTTGCAATCCAAGAGAAGCGAAACACCACCGCAACTTCTACAAAAATATTGGTTGTGTGAACATGTCTGCACAATTTGGTCCAATATGGACCACTCTACCACCTCTGAATCAACATAACTACACGCTAAATCAGTGCAACCACTATAGGTGATACTCGTGCTTCTCAGATACCAAAGCACCCTTTTCCATGTTATTTACCTAGTTTTTCCATGTGTCCACTGAGGATGCCAACTGCATGTGAAATATTTTAACATTCCATTGCAAACATCGTCCTTCCTATTGTAGTTGCATAATGTACACGAGTCATAAAATCTTGTTCTTCTTTACTACTAGGACATAAACTTGAAAAAACTCATTAGTATATTCACCAAACTTATAACCACATCTTACCATTTTTCTCATCTCTGTGTACTTTATGTCCAATATATATTTTTTCTTCTCCTACATATTTCATCAAAAGTCTTAGCCAAGTAAACCTTTAACCTATTAATCTCAACCATGCTTTGCTTGCAACAAGCATATCATCAACATAACACCAAGATAATGAATATGTCATTGAAAACATTGGATTAAGCACAATGATCATACTCACTTCTTAAGAAACTTTGTCTTCCATGAAGGAATCACACATATTGTACCTTTTCTTAGTTACCTTAGGCTATACAACGATTCCCTAAGTTTGCAAAAAAAATATCCCTTTGAGATCATGAACAACTCCTCATAGTTCCATGTACATATCTATGTTAATCCCATAATATACATCCATTATCTCCATCACTATAATCAATAGAGATATACTTCCTTGATCTAATCTGACCAAGCCAACCAAGTGACCCTTCACCTCTTACCTCTAGACTAATTTCATTGAAGTATGCAATATATAGGATCTAAAACCACTAGCTACCAAGGCCATGTGCCACACACCATGATATAATCAATTTTTTTACTCCACCTTGAACTTTACATTCCAAACATCCCTTGCCATTGCTTTGACCTCCATCACCAACAATCAACCCAAATCTCCATAGCACACTCCTCTCTCTTCTTTGTCCATGAGAAGATCTGCCTTAAAAATGTGAGCAACCTACTATTGTTCGACGACTCCATGACTCCATACAACGTCTCATTCTTGTGAATTCTCCCTCGGCTTCAGATCCCCAATTAAACCCAATTACAAACACTCTGTGGTTCTATCCACCAAGTCTGCAACTAAGGATGACCGGAAGCGGCCCCTCCCCACCAAAAACAGGTGTTATATGTTACTCTTTCCAATTGCCAACATGGACTTGTTAATGATTCCTGGCGGGGTCTTCTTCTCCAGAAGTCTAAAGGTCCCCCGGTGGCAACTCACAGAGCACATCACATCCTTCATGAGATCAAAAGGATTCGCCCTAGCATGCATATGCAACTCTGGAAACTCGAACACCCTGCCCCTCATTCTAAGAGGCTGCATTGGATCATGCTCACATCCACGTCCTGCACAATTTCTCACAACTCAACGACCCTCGTTCTCCTCATGGCGATCAGACTCCCCGTGATTTATCCTCTACGCACGAGAAACCCTCGACCCTCTATTCACAACCTTCACACCACTTGAAAACACTAATTAAGATAAACACATCACATAATAGAGAGCCTTTATTTCTTAGTAAAAAATGGAGAAATAGTACAAGTCTCAATAAAGCACCACCCAGGCCTCTACATTTAAACGAGAACTATCTCAAGCATTTCTAGGCATACCTAAAGCCAAATGCTAGCGAAACCTCTACCCAAGGAAATGTACTTCAGTGTGTTGTCACCATCTAACTAAAGCATCTAGTTTTTAAACTCCCTCATATAAAGTATTGATTTAAGCAATTGTTTGTATATTCTCCTTTTTACAATGCATTAAATATAAAGTATTGATTTAAGCAATTGTTTGCATATTTTCCTTTTTACAATGCATTAATTTAAGATTCAAAATTTTAAACTCTTTCCCATGATGCATTGGTTTCAATAATGTTTTGTATATTTTTCTTGCAATGCATTAATTTCAACATCATATTCTTAAACTCTTTCCTAAAATATATTTATAACAAGTTATATTTTCCTTCTTCATTACATTAATTTAATCATCAAGGTCTTAAACATCTTTCTACAATGAATTGATTTCAACCATGCTTTGTGTATTTTCCTCCGTATAATGTATTAATTTAAATATTTGATCCTTAAATGTCAATGTGACAATGAGTTGGAAGACATAAAGAGAATAAATCCCCTAAACAAATGAAAGAATTAATAAACAAGATTGTGAGCTAGATAGATTACAAAGTATTAATGAGTCCCATCATCTAATTTAACAACAAAAATAAGATAGAATACCAAAAGAAAAAGGACGCAAAAAATTTAAATATAGAAGAACTATGAATCTTATACAACAATATACATATACAAAAGGGAACTTCAAACCACAGTAGTATACATATACACAACATACATGACATATACATATACTTAGTAAAGTTTAATAGTTCAAATTTATGTAAAACATATATATATATATATATATATATATTTAAAGTTTTGATGTGACTATGAATTAGTGAAAATTTGTTTAAATTCATATTAACTTCAAATTTATCAAGCACCACCGGGGATGAAACCTTACAATGTTCAAATCTTTCTTCAAGTTTTATACTCTAAAATAATTTGTATCACAAACACTTTGTTTTCTCAACATTTAATAAATTCAAAATTAAAGATAGATTTAGATTAATCTACAATACATTATTATCAATTACTCTAAATCCATAAATATTGATACTTTGCCTTCCTCGATCCAGTGGTACTTTGTGGTTAAAAGAGGAATTAATATAAGTAACAAAAACGTTTCAAAACCATAAGACATGTAATGTTTTCTATTGGCTCCTTAATGATCACTAGCCATTCCTTTTCGGCCATTTTTATACTCTTCACGTATATCAAGCCGATATGATTTTATGCCGTTGTTTTAGTTTTACAATTATTTAGATTTTACAGTTTACCAGTCTTAAGCGTAAACTGTAATATATAAAATCTAGAATATATTTAAAACGTTTACCTTAATGTACCTATTTCACTTTTCCGGTATATCATAACATAGGAATAAATAACTTTAGGATTTTACAGAAACACAACTTAGAAGATTTTATTGATTAGTACTTAAATTTATAGAATATAAACACCTCTGAGAATGAGAAAAAAAATAAGAATGACAAGGAAGATAGACATTCGATCAAGATTCCGAGTCTTTGTCCAATTCAAATAATTAGAAAAAAATCAGACTGAAAAGGAAGATAGGCATTCCATCAACAATATGAGTCATCAAAGTTTGTTTTAAATTTAAACTAGTACAATCACAAATTCGTGGTTGGTGAACCCAGAAAGGTGTAAGTTGATCTAGAAAATGAAACTCTAATCACTCTTATTTATTTTATTTATTTGTAAAATAAAGATAAGAATCATCTAAATTTGTTTTTAAAACTAAATTATTTATTTGTACAATAAAGTATTTAATGATAAAAATACAGAATTTCTTCTTCCAAGGTTAAACTCTGTCCTGCTCTAATCATTAAAATTGTTTTTGAACAGAAAATTTCTTTTTAAGAAACGTTCAATTTCAGTGCAAAAACAAATGCAAAAATAACCATATATATTTTAACTTACATACAACAATTCTAGATATTTACAATCAGATAACTTGCAACATTTTGTTGTGTTGAATACGGGTAATGTGATCTTAGATCTCCCCCAACAATGATAGGAATGCAAGACTAATTGGAATAGCAAAAACTACATTAAAACTAAGTACTGTAATGAAAGGAGTTGGCATGGTCAAATTGGGTTTGAAAATTTAGTACTATTGCATGTTTCATTGAGGATCGTTCATCCCTGCGGTTAAGTAAACAATCCCTGGCTATACAATCCCAAATCTCAAATATGCCACATTCTATTTTTTTTTAATCATTATGTAATTGATTGCAAAGTTGAAACAATAAAATTCAAATTTGGATGACCCCCAAATTTCATTTCATATCTCTAAAAATGAAAAGAAGTAATGCTCCACAAATCTAGAGCCCTTTTATATTGTAACCAATAGAGAATACACAACCAATAGTGAACATATAAACCTGAAAGCAGAATAAAGAAATAAAGATTCAAAGGAACATTAATGGATATCAACTTTCAACAAATGACTGTAGAAAATCCATAATAAAATATAGGAACAATTCAATTGTAACAAGAATTAAGAACAAAGAGATTTAAGAACAATTCAAATTTAAGATGGCAGTAACACAAAGCTTATTGGGCATACTATAGATGGTTCAAAAGAAATGAAATATCAACATAATTTAAATAATTGAAATCAAACATAGCAAGAATTCAAATAATACCTTAAACAAAATAGATGGAATACAAATCATTCTCTATTCCAATGAAAAACAAACAGATTGACTATAACTTGGAAGGGAGTGTAGAGAATTATTAACAACAATAATACAACAATTTTAGTGATGCTATGAATAGTTCAATAAAATAAATATATAATATTATATTAAAAACAAATTACTAAACAAAATTAAGTTGAACATTTCTTAATTTTATATTCAAATCTAATATGATATCTAGATCTTATGCATACATTTAACATTTATTAATTTCCCATTCCATTCTAATACGATTTTTAGATCTTGCACATACATTTACTATACATTTACTATGTATAATACATTTAACATTTATTAATTTCCCATTCCATTCTAATATGATTTTTAGATCTTGCACATACATTTACTATGTATAATGCTAACTCAGACTCAAAACAAAATGTTTAGGTGGAAGTTTCCTTTATAGAAAAATAAAGCTTTTTATGAAATTGTATTATACATTTTACCCTTCTTTAACCTTTAAAAATGGATAAAAATGAAAATGAAAAAATGGTTTTATAAGTTTTACCTTTTTTAAAAATAAAAAAATAAAAAAATTGAAAATGAAAAAATGTTTTTTTTTTTTATAATACTCTTGAAAGGTATTGGGAGACTTTTTGACGAACTCAACTTTAATCCCATCCTGACACCATTAGAGTCGTGATTTTGGCCTTAAGCCAAACTATCCCCATAGATTTCAATAGATTTTCATCAAACAAATTTGGTTAACAGAACCCAAATACACTAATATGATTCCTTACAAATTTCTTTTCAATATCGTGGATAGTCATGACCATGTATGACCGTAGGTGGAAGATTTCGAGATTAATCATTCAACATGTTGAAAGAGTGATGTATAAATTGACGAGCAGCAAAATGAATTAGGACGAGGCGGCTTTATGGAAGACCTAAAGTTCTTTCCTTTACCTACCGAACTGTACAGCAATTCCAAGTTTTAGAATCCTGAGAATCACGGCGTTCTGTATAGTTTATGTGAGCAAATACCGCGAGGGATAGATATACGCCATGCGTAAAATGAGCAAGGTTTTTGTGCTTGCGTGGATGGGAACACCCATACGTCAGACAATTATTTTGTGATTGCTTGACGCGTCAATGTGGACAGACAACGCAACCACAAAGCCATTGGGATATCTATTACGAAACGATCACATGGATAGCTAGTCATCAGAGAACCTTAATGCTCCCATGACGTTGCCGTCAACGAGTGTATTTGGAGAAAATACAATTACTTGTCACAGTATGTAATTTGATAATGAACAGATTTCTTTTTCAAGTAATATTTTTTTCGTGGATAGCCCTAGGGGTTTTCAGTAAATTAAATTCATTTCTGGATTTTGAAATACTATTTAAACAATAAAAAAAATGTGATTTTGTGCATGAAATTCAAGCCAAAAGAGAAAAAACATAGAACAATTAAACAATGTTTTTTTAAAGAGTTAATGCCCCTTTTTAAAGAGTTAATGTATTGACATCTGCAATTAATGCTCCACATAATTTGTTTTCTTATCACACTCACACTTGATTGTGGTTTTTTTAAACCTAATTACAGGTTTCTTCACTGTTGACTTTAGATTTTTTTAAATGCTTAGTCTAAACGTTCCACTTTTTGACATTTTTACTAGCATATTTTCCTATAAATTTTGTTTCGGCAAAAAAATGGTGAGTTCACCAAGATCTCTTTCGCCTGATTTTAATGCTCAACAAAATCAAAATCTTATGTGCTTTTCACTCTGATTGTTTTATTTTCTTTTTTATGTTTGGTGGCTCGTGACTGGAGTGTTGGGATCAAGGGCCTTCAAACTAGATGTTAATAAATAGAGAAATAGAGCAAATAAACAATTACACACAACTGAGACAAATACATGGGGAAATTGTAATCTTTATTGCTCAACCAAGTAATGGAAAATTGAATACAAGCATAAAGAAGCTTTTCACGGGCTTTTTCATTTAAAATTTTCACTGCAAAGTGTGTTGTCACAACTCAACAATCTCCTTCTTGACAACAATTCCTTGATATATTTCTCAAGTATGGACAACTCCACCTCCAATGAATAAACATAACCACAAACTAAATCGTTGCAAACACTATAGGTGATACTAGTTCTTCTCATATACCAAAGCACCCCATTTGCATGTTGTTTACATGGTTTTTCCATGTCTCCAATGATAACACAAACTACATGTGAAATGTTTGAACATTCCATTGCAATCATCAACCTTCCTACTCTATTGTACACAACACATATAATCATTTTCTTCCTTACTACGAGGACAAAAAATTGAATAAGGTTTACAATGGAAAGCTAAAGGGATATTTACTAGTTTCACAAAGTTCATACTGAACCTCATCGGTGAAAACCACACAACTTACCATTTTCTCTTGTGTACTTCTATGTCCAAGATTTTTTTTGTTGCTCTTAGATCCTTCATTTGAAACGTCAAGCCTTTAACCTAATGATCTCAAACATGATTTGCTTGCAATTGCAACAAACATATCATCAACATAACCTCAGGATAATGAATATGCCATAAACACAATCCATAAACACAAAGATCATACTTTCTTCTTAAGAAACATGGCATCCCATGAAGGAATCAAACATATTGTACCACTTCCTGGTCATCTTAGGCCATACAATGATTTCTTGGGTCTGCAAACAAATATCCCTTTGTGATCCTCAACAACTTCTCATGGTACATATCTTTGCTAGATATAAAACTTTGTTCTTTTGACCAAAATTGGCCAAGCCAACCAAGTAATCTTTCAACTCTCACCTCTAGGATTATTTCGATGGAGTATGCAATCCATGGGCTCTAAAAAAACATGACTTACCAAAACATAGGTGCCCAAAACCATAACTCTTGACCTAACTTTCCCCCACAACCAAAACTGCTTGCTCTCCCCTATCACCTAGGTCATCTAGACTTTACTGGTGACATTTCAAAACCAAGATACACATTCCTAACCCTGTCTTACAATCATATTTCCATAAACATATAAAAACTCCACCTATAACCTCGCATTCAAATACTTTTCCTTACCATTGCTTCTACTGGTGTGCACCATCACCGACTTTTCGAGCTAGTTCACCTTTCAGTCCCTAGTGTCGACTGCGAGCTATGGAAAGTATGTATTTCTTAGTGGCCCATACATGCTACCTAGGCTCTGGCTTGAGTCTCCGGACAACCACACAACACAAGGAATTGGTGGCCAGGTTCGAGGCCCAGCGCACGATGCTATGCTCCACTTGGTACTCTAGAAATTTATAGTAGCCCCCATCTACTCCATGCACGAGCTCTTGGTCAACCCTAACTTTGGTGTTGTCCTCCCTAGTGTACTTGCACTTCCACACTATACACTCATGTACATCCTCGCAGACTGTGCAACGGCTCAACCTGCGTCAAGCAAGCGTATCCAACGGTATCCCATAAGCCTGTGATTTTATTGTTGGAAGTAAAGCATCTCATGGAGGAGCATGGAGGAGCAAGATTATACATATTTAATCTTTGTAAATTATAAAAGTTTTCGATGAACCATGAAAGCCTCTTAAAGCACCGTGAACATTTTTTAAAGTGGATGTTAGATGCATTTTCAAATATTGGGACCAACATTCTACAAGTAGATGTATTAAGGGTTATAAAATATGTCACGAAAAAAAAATGTACTTAGTGAAAACAATGGTGTATTTTATTTGGAAAGATGTACTAGGAGGGGGTATTAAAAAGAAAATTTTGGGAGTAGAAATTAAATTGGGGGTATTCTTTAATACACCATGAATGCATGTGCTATGCCATAGATTAGCTAAGTGAATTTTTTATGGAAAATTACAAAGAGGTCAACAAGATCACCATTAAAGATAAGATTAATATTCATATATGAATTGTAGGGATCATATTTAGGGAAAGAAGTAAACATTAAGGCCTTATTTTGTGTTATTTTAATTATATAAGCTAATTGGGTGGAAGAAGAAAAGATAGAACGGTAGTAAAACGATCAAGCATCAAACCTTATTCAACCACTACAATTGGGCCCTAGTTTATTAGATATATTTGTGTGGAAGAATGATTCAATTTATTATAAAGATCTCCTATACCTATATAAGAATACCCAACTCAAATAAAAGATTATTTTGGAACTACACACCTATCTTATAGGGGGACAATCAATATTTTTGAAAACTTACCACAAGGTCAAGAAGGCTTTTCCTTGGGAAGGGCTTAAAGTGATTTTCAAAATATTGTAGCGAAATGTTTGGACTTCCAATAGAACAAAGGAGAGAAAATCAATACCCCAGGTCTTCTAAAACGATTATCCATAACAATTCAATGTTAGGAAGATATCTCAATGAATTTTATTACAATTCTACCAAATCTTGAAGGAAATAATGTCATCATGGTGGCAGTGGATTGACTCACAAAGTATACCCACTTTTTCTCTCTTCCTCGTCCTTTTAAAGAAAGTAAACTAATTGCAACATTCATGGAAATAATTTAAACGCTATGTGGAAACTCCAAGATTATTGTAAGTGATAAAGATCCATTTTTACAGGTAATTTTTGGACTAACCTGTTTTTTTTTGGGTACTCAATTGGCTCATAGCTCATCTTATCATCCTAAATTTGATGGATAAACTAATATTGTGAATAAGTGTCTAGATCATGATCTCAATTTCTTTCTATTTAATAAATTGACACGACGAGTCAAGTGATTATCCTTAGCATAATTGCGGAACAACACTTCCTTTTATAGGATTCATCCAAATTTCCCCATTTATGACACTTTATGGGTGTCATCCTCCATTATTCACATCACCCTTGAGAGGGAAAGATAAAGTTCAAAGAGTGGAGTATCGTGTAGAAATGAAACAAGAGGTTCCACAACTAGGACAACTTGGTTATAACACAAAACAAGGTGAAACAACAAGCTAATCAACATTGTAGTGAAAGAAACTTTGAAGTGGTTGATTGGGTATTTCTTAGTCTACAACCATATAAACATATCTCCNCCCACTTTTTCTCTCTTCCTCGTCCTTTTAAAGAAAGTAAACTAATTGCAACATTCATGGAAATAATTTAAACGCTATGTGGAAACTCCAAGATTATTGTAAGTGATAAAGATCCATTTTTACAGGTAATTTTTGGACTAACCTGTTTTTTTTTGGGTACTCAATTGGCTCATAGCTCATCTTATCATCCTAAATTTGATGGATAAACTAATATTGTGAATAAGTGTCTAGATCATGATCTCAATTTCTTTCTATTTAATAAATTGACACGACGAGTCAAGTGATTATCCTTAGCATAATTGCGGAACAACACTTCCTTTTATAGGATTCATCCAAATTTCCCCATTTATGACACTTTATGGGTGTCATCCTCCATTATTCACATCACCCTTGAGAGGGAAAGATAAAGTTCAAAGAGTGGAGTATCGTGTAGAAATGAAACAAGAGGTTCCACAACTAGGACAACTTGGTTATAACACAAAACAAGGTGAAACAACAAGCTAATCAACATTGTAGTGAAAGAAACTTTGAAGTGGTTGATTGGGTATTTCTTAGTCTACAACCATATAAACATATCTCCCTCAAGCCAAAAAAGAAGGAAAATAAATTAGAACCCAAGTACTTTAGTCCCTCTAAGGTATTGTAGATGATTCATAGTACAACATACAAACTAGAGTTGTATCCATCTTCGCATGTTCATCTAGTCTTACATATTTATTTTTTAAACAAAAGTAATCAACAAGTTCAAATTATTGTGATAGATATTGATGAAGGATGAAAAACCATACAAGAACATGAAAGAATCCTTGAAACATAGATCGAGCAATTACAAAATTGAGTAATTATTGAGTACTCGATCAAGTGGAAAACCCTGCAAATAGAATATGCAGCATGAGAATATGAGTTCTTCATATAGAAACATTGATAATTAATCAAATCGCTAGGGAAACACTTGTTTGGAGAGGAGAGGCATCTTAAGCTCTAGATATTGAGAGATTACATTTCTATTTTTATATTAGTGTTGTCATTGTTGGTTACCTAATCTTTTTAATGAACAACTAGGTCCTTTTGTTTTAATTGTACCATTTGTCTCCTATATATACCAAGGGGCCTAGTTTTATATATCATCTCTTCTTGTATGTTTGTTATATTGTGAAAATGATATTTCCCCCTTTAAAAAGCTTCTTATTCATTCATTCTCTTCATTTTAAAAATATGGAGTTACTTCCCCTTTATATTTTTACACTATTTTAAGTATTTGGTACACATTTTTTTATATGTATATAATGAAGACATTTAAAAAGTTTTTTAAAATATAGGTTATGTTTCATTTTTACATTTCACATTAAAGTGGAGGAAGAGAAAGAGAAAGAGGACGTTTTAACACAATTTCCAATATATGAGCAAGTTTGCATATTAATCTTTTTTGTTTCTCTAACTCATTCCATTATAATATAATGGAAAAAATTGATTATTTATGGTTATAAGTTGTATTAAAATGTTTNCAAGCTAGACACCAAATTGGTGTATGAGATCCCCTTGCTTGTGGGACAAGGGACCACCTCCATGCAACAATTTGAATGCTAAAGTCTATATATATTCTAAGTTACAAAGATCAGGGAAAACCATTGAGTACTTCCCCTCATTTATAGAATGGTACCTACGGTAAACCCTAGAATCTTCACAGTGCAATGCCAATCAACAAAAAAGATTGAAGCCATTAAAACGATATAATCATTATGAAATCAACATGTAACTTATGGGAATTGAACCCAGGTGGGAAGGATAATGATCATTCCTTAAAGAAGAACCACTAAAATATGAAAATGTAATTTAGAAATTATTTAAATTATATGATTGTTCATAGTCATCAAATAAAAGAACATGTGATATTGATAAACTTGATTATTTATGGTTATGAGGTGTATTAATGATGATGATGGTGGTGGTGGTGGTTAACATCCATTGAGAACAAATTTGGTCTACTAGAACTTAAAAATGGTAGGGAATTACTTGGTTTGTTTTATAATTTTATTTATGTGCTCAAAAAGATTTAAGAGATGCATTCATAAATCACCATAGTTTTGATGAGTTAAAAGGATAGGTAGGTTACTATTGTAACACATATTTTGAAATTATGATCTAATGTGGGTACACATAGAACATTTTAAGATAAATATTTTTTCATCTTCAACCCTCTCACTGTCCCAAAGATGAAAATTCTTTCGACACGTGACATTTTAGGAATTGTCTAACACCTTGTTTCACTTTGGATCCCATGAAATTTTATTCTTATTTTAGCCATGTTGATTGATTTTATTTTTTACACTAGTCAAAACAAAGAGATACTTTCGATCTTCCAGGTTAGAGTTGATCACGTCCTTATAGCATCTTGATTTTCTTTTATCTTCTAATTTTTTGTTGCACCATAAATTCCCTTTAAAATTAGATGTAATGATATGTTTAATATTATCGTTACTCTACATAGTGACCTCTTCCTTTATTCCCCAATTGTTGTAGCGTCATTTGCCACTATACATGCATATAATGATTCATTGGCCTATGTTACATCCCTTTCCTTGATTAGAGGACTTAAATCCCTTTTTTTCCTTCTCAAAAACGTATTTCAAAACCCCCTTTATCAAAGTGTATGTCAATTTCCGTAAAGAAAATCGTGTACAGATGTGGGTTCCCTATTAGAAACCCACTTACATGTTAATTTTGGCTAAAAAAAATACAATCCTAACATTTCGAGTGAAGTTTACAGGGTTTTTCGTTCCCTAACTTCCGAAAGCCCATACATAATGACTCCAACCATCAAAATGGAGTATAAAAGAGATCCTTGGGGTGGAGGAAAAAGATAGGTCAATAAATTCATACTTATGCTCTAATTTTGAAGATTTTCCTATAAGTGTCATTTTTCCCTAGTGTATAAGATTTTCCCCTCTGCTTGGAAACCCTCATTTCCAGAATTTGCATTCTCCTTGTCTTGTCAGGAAGAACACCTTTGTATTTCTTGGGCTTGCTAGAGTGCAGAGTGTTGGAGGCACTCCTATACATCTTCATCCTTGGGTGGAGGAAATTGGAACCTAGTTCGGGGAACGTGCTGTAGCAGTTACAAGTTGTAACCAACTCCTTTAGCTTTTATCAATAAAATAACTCTCATTCTCATATGATTCTTTGTGTTAATTTATGATTCTGATGATATTATGTGTATGTTATTTTGAATTTAACATTGAATCTGAATTGGTCACATTGATTTAGTTAGCGGATAGCTACTTTCTTGCAGCTGCATACTTTTTTGCCTGTAGGAATTTTAAAGAGTTGTTGTGAAGGACTTCCATAGAGAAATACATCAAGTGGGATCTACTTCAAACATAGGATTCCATGTGCATTCTTGTAGATTTTAACCTTGTACAATATTTACTGCAAACAAATTTTCAGTAAAAGAACAGAAAAGATGCAATTTCAAATACAAACATTACACAAAGATTTTTCCCCTAGAAACCCAAAACGGGAAAACCAACATATTCTATATTCATTCATAGTGATACATTGTTTACAATACAATATACATATAGGAGACAATGACATCCAAAACCCTAACCCAATGACCTAAATTAGTCAACAACTTTAATTCCTTAACTAGAACTAGAAAACCATTGGAAAAAACCATGTGCCGAAAAACCTTCCAACAATGGACACGAAAATAAAGGAAACACAAAAAATGAGGAAAAATGAGACACATTTCCCAAGGCAAAAAAAATCTTTGGGGGTCTAGTGCCCTGCCTGTCCACCGAGCGCAACGTAGACACTGCTACTCATGCAAAGAATATAACACATACCCAATAGTTCTTCTTCCCTTTTTTTGAAAAGTTACTTATTGTATATGGTTATTCCTAATTAATTGTTTAATTAGAGTCTAAGAGAAGTTTCCTTCGGTTTTGATCTATTGTGGTTTTGACCCAAAAACCATAGGAAGTAAATTCATGTAACGTAATAGGCGAATCCACTAGAGAAAATCCCTTCTTGGGTCATTAGGAGCGCTTTCTGGTTGCAATTTTTTTTAATCCCTTTTTGTGATTTGAACCTCGGTTTATCATTCTCTTGATTTCTCTGATCTTTTCTAAGTCTTCCATCCCTCCACTCTCAAGTTTGAGGGGTTTTTATTGGGTGTACGTGGGTTTACTTGAGTACATTCATATACATACATGACATTTATTTAACAAAGTCAAATATATGAGCTTATATACACGACCTACTATGGAGAGAGTTGCGTACAACCCTTAAAAGGTGACATTTTCACCATTTCTCATCCTTTTTTTGCCCTATTTTGGTTGTTTGAGGAGTCATTTGGACTTTGTTTTGGCCGAAATGTTTTTTGGGAGTTGGTAGATGGATAAAGTAATCACATTTGAAGAGAAAAAAATATATTTGGATGCTTATTTTCCTTGTTTTTATCTTTTGGATTACACGTCTATAAGACTAGCCTTATTCCGAGGATCCCATCTTTCTAGTCGATGTTGTGGTCATGTTTGAAACTAGAGTTTGTATTTGGGTTCAAAAATTTTCTTTGGTTATTTCCTTGGATTTTTCAAACATTAAACAAAAAAAAAATATTTCTTTTAGAATATTTTGTTAGTTTTTCTTTGGTAGAAAGAAGAAGAAAACAAAAAACAAAAACCTTGTTTTTTGCTAGTTAAGTCTCTTTCTTTCTTTGCATTGTTATTTGAAAAAGAAAAAGATATTAGCTTAGGATTTTTCTTTCTTCTCATATTGAAATAATTCCAAAATAAAAATAAGAAATAAAATATGTTTGTTTCCTCTGTTTGTTTCTCTTGAATGTTCTGTTGTTTATTTTTCTTAATAAAATGAAAAATTTGCATTTCAAGGTTTGAAGGATTGTTCATGCATTCTTTATTTTTTGAAACTATTTTTCATTGAAGGATTAGTGTAAAGTTTTTTTTCCAGTGTTCTTATAAGTTTCATTTTTTCAAGAGTCTCAAACAACATCATTTTCACTTTCGTACCCTTTGAGTAAGAACAAATGCTTAAATGAATAATAAATTTATAATAAACTGGACGTTGTTTCTAGGGTTCATAAACAAGTTTAATGTTAGGGACTTGGTTTAGGATTGGATATATAACTCTCCAAAGATGGTAAAAAAACATATGATTATGAGCTAGGGATATTTCAAACCCAACTATCGTATAAGTATAGTCAGGAAGCTCCTCTAACACAAGAGTCAAACACGAGGTCGCACAAAGGAAATTCGAGGAGATAACCCATTTGAATCTTAATTGATCATAGTGGAGAGATCGTATAGTGGGGGTTTTGTTAGTTCCCTTACCTCAATGAGAGGTGGTGCTTGTGAGGCTTCAGGCTTAGTTACCCTTCCCATATGTTTGATCCTGATTGTCGGTTGTACCCCCTGGGTGTTGAGTGTGAGTTGGTGACCTTAGTTACTTTTCATAGGGATCCCAAAGGTGACTATGGGGGGTTTCCCATGGTACCTAGGGTGGATTTTGTATCATAATTTTCATTATTGTTGGAGGGTTCCTCACAAAGCGTGGGTACTTGCACCGAATAAGGATGGTTAGTGGAGGTTGGGATAACTGATTCTTACTCCTTCATTCATTGGTCTCAGGAATTAATCAACTCATGCTAGTATATGAAAGGTCCCTTTCCTCTTTTGCACTACTTTGGACTAAGGACCTTATCCACCTTGGATAAAGTATTGGAGAAGTTGTTTTCTTCCAATACTTTTTAGTGGAGTCTTTCTTTGTATAGTTGTTCTTAGGTAGTGTTAGTATCACCTCTTTTGGATCATTGATTCAAGGTGGTCGACCAACCAGTGCACTGGTTGGGAAGGACCCCTAGTATTTCTCTTGAATGTGTGGAGTTGCCTCCTAGAAGGCGTGGGTTGTTATACCACTAGTTTTCCAAAGTCAGTGCATGAGATTTTTGTGGACTTGAACATTCCCACAAGGGATGAACCTATGCTTAATAAATAGATGGCCAAAGTTCTTAAAGATACCAACCAAGGGAACCCTGCCCAAGGGGACTCTTGTGATTTTCCATTCTTTCAAAACATTGGTGCTCCCTTGATGGCAACTTTCAACATTCCTCAGATGAATGTTATACTACCGGTTTGGTTATGGACCACTCTGAATGTCCTGAATTCTCTTTGTTCTTATCAGATAAGAACCTTATGTCACGTGCATCATATATATGTTGATCCTTTACTTTCTGCATCCACAAAGTATACTCCTTCTCCTTCTCCCCCTTTTGGGGAAAGTATTGTTGCTAGTAACTAGAAGTCTAAAAGGAATAAGAAGAGGAAGGGTAAGAATAAGAAGTATTCATCCTCTTCTAGTCACGTTGGGGGAAAGAAGCCAACCTCTGCGAGTCATGATGGGAGAAAAAGTCTAGTAACTACTAGTTGTATCGGTGTCGATTCACCAACCTCTGCTAGTCACATTGGAGACATGCAACTAACCTATACTAGTCATGTTGGGGGAAAGAAACCAACCTTTGCAAGTCATGTTGGGGGAAACCCACCAACAACTGCAAGTCATGCTTGGGGCAAGCAACCTACTGCTTCAAGTCACGCCAGAAGAACAATTCCATTCACTATCATTCATATTGGAAATAGTTCACCAACCTTTGTGAGTTATGTTGGAGATATGTCAACAACCTTTGAAAGTCATGTTGAATAAAACTCACGAACCACTACAAGTCATGCTGAGGGAGTTCATAATGTTGAGAAGCCCATATGAATAGGACATATGCCCAAGTTCCCTTGTAATATTTGTGAAGGATAACACCTTACTCATTTGTTCCCTGCTATTCAAGTGGTATGAATATTGTGGTCCTTGTCTGAAATCCATTTTAGTTCTGAGTCATTTTCAGTTTCCCAACAACCTATTCAACTAGTGGTTAAAGAAGTGTTCATGGTGATGCAATATTTGGCTGACCCCACTCTTCATTTGGAGAGTTCCCAATATTCCAAAGTGGTTGAGCTAACACAATCTTTGGTCGATCCCACTCTTCTTTCGAAGGGTGATGCATCTATCAATGATGTCTTTAGAATTTCCAATTTAGTACCTTCTGAACAAGGGGGCATTCCACTCTTTAAGTGTACGCTCCCTTCAAGTCCTAGGATGGTTTCCTTTGATTGAAATGATCTTGTAGAGCCTCTCCTTCCTTCTTCTACACCTTTCCATATAATGTTTTTGGTTGAATCTATGTTGAAAGGTGTTCGTTGATGTATTATAGATGAAGGATCATATGCAAGTATTTTATTATTCTCGACTTGGTAACCTTTGGGTTCTCCCAATCTTGTGTCAGGTAGCACTGAGTTGATGGATTTTAACAAAAAACCTAATGAATGTTTGAGTATTATTCCTAAGTTTCCTATCATGTTCGGAAAAAATATTTTCCTAGTCAATCTTTTAGTGGTGTTAGGCCCTTTAAACTTTAATATGAGTCTTGGGTGTGATTATGCTTATGCTATTAAGGTTGTGGTGTCTACACTCTTTTGTGTGATTCATTTCCCTCACAACAAAAGTATTGTCACTATTGATTAGCTTTCATCTCATAATCACCATCCTAGTTTGATTTCGGCTCAGGTTTCCCCTTTGAGCGTTCCTAGTGTTTGATTAGACGTTTCCCCATCATGGGTGAATTATGTGGCATCTTATCCTCGATTTTCAATTTTTCTCGAGAAGGATCCTTTACAGTTATTTTATCCTTCTCGAGACAAGGTATCGAAAATTGATCAAGTGTTTTATCCAATGGGGTCATGGGATCCCTTACTTCCCCCTTTAGGAATGATTAATATGGAATTTCCTCTTGAGTCTTATATTACCATTTGTGAGACATCGAGCATTGGTATTTGCATGTTGTTAAGCCTCAGTTTCATGGATATTGTGTTTTCTTCACACGAGGTTATCCTTGAAGCTATGATTATGAATTTTCAACCTCTTCTTGAACTGCAAACTTTACAGATTGGTTACCAAGGAAATCCTTGGCCTAATCCCAGTAATAGGATCTACTTATAGCACTACTATGCATGAGTCGCAAGGTTATGTGGTCCTCTGTACATATTATACTTTTAGGTATTCTTGTTTTCAAGTTTTGTATCTGATAATACTTTTTTTTTATTAGAGGTTTCTATATTGGACTTATTAACTTATGTGTGAGTTTTTTTCGTCTTATATATAGGAATTTGAAGACATTTTTATTTGGTACCTTTTCTTCCATGTTGATCCATTTTGATAGGTAATGATATCGAAAATGAAATATATGTTATATTTCCCCCTTCATGCATTCTTTCATTATATATTTCCTATTTAATTTTACCTTAGGATTGACCCCTCTCAGTTGTGACAAATAACCTTCTTTTCTGTTTAGAAGTGTTGTAATTTACATGGTAGAGCCTATCATTCATGGGTTCCCTAGTTAGAACCTTATTCACAGTTTGGAACCCATGTCGAAATACTTTCATAGGCTCAGGAGCCTTGTTAAGTCCCACCATGACTTTGTGTTGAATCTACTTATCATCTTCTCAATATTTTCCTAACCATTACCTAAGGGAATCCCCCTAACATGTGTTTGTATTTATGTTAGCACTTTTTGGATTCTTCAGCAAGTGTTGTGTTCTTTACTGGCATATAGGGTAGGATCCATTCCTCCCACACAATGAATTTATCTATATCATTCACATATATACCATAGGATCCACCCCATTCATTCACCACATTATACCTTCAAGCTTCATTAAAGGTGTCATTTACGGATGGTATAACTTACCTCTTAAAGGAATACTACTTAGTACCTCACCGACATTTTTGATACCCATGCTACAATTTTTCTATAGGCTCGACATCCCTATTTAGTCCCTCCATGTATTTGCGTTGAAGCCTCATGAATTCTTCTCAATATCTCTCTAGCTAATTTACCCACAGAGATTCAAAAAAATTGTTGAGTTGTATTTGCATTGCATATTAACCTCTCACACTTCTAGGCCTAATGTCGGTGTTGGCATGTGCATGCAATAAGGTTCAAGACCGTGGGTTAAGAGTAAGTTGTCCAAAAAAACCCTATAGATACCAACCCTTTCAGCAACACCTGCGAGCAGGAGAAGTCTCACCCGAGGCATCTGTATGGGGACAACATGAACCAAGATTCTGCATCAGTGAGGGAACAATGGGATAAACGCTCTGTCATATCTAATATATATTCCCATGCAATAGATCCTAATTGATATGACCTCATTAGATACTTCTTTAGGCGTATTAGGTTATATTCTTATCAATTTAGCATTTAACCATAAAATTAACATTACTTCACATGAATATTTCAACATTATTATTAAATATAAACATTCATCATAGTAAAATAAGAGATCGACATCATATACACGTGAATTAACATATTACAAACATCAATCACCATTCCACAACAAAATTCGACATAGAGTTATCGTGGTTCACCCCCCTCTAGATACGTCCACAAATATTGGCTTCTTTATTATAGTTAAGGTATTTTGGTGTGGTCTGCGCTACAATAGATGTTCAATATATCCTCCATTATTTAAATTCATGGATTATTTAGAAGTAATATTCTACAATTACAACAATTACTCTCGAATTCTGCTCTACTCTGTTGTTCTTCCTCGAACTTCTCTGCTACTGCGCTTTGAATATCTCCTATGAACTTATTCCTCTCTGATTCACTTTCTGTTATCCCCTTTTCTTGGGTTTTTTTGCTAGCTCATAATCTGTTTTCTTCCACTTCCGCTTAGTTGGTGACAACTCATTCTGAGCTAGATATAACTCATGCTTGCCTATTTTTCCTGGATTTTGCGGGATCTTCTTTATCTTATTGATCCTGCACCTTTTCTCTGCATATTTCTTCTTCTTGATGTTCTCTATCCTACCTGCCTACCCAATAGGCCCCCAAAACTCACCTGTAGCTCTTCCTGAGCCACTTAGGCATGTTTTGTCACATTCTTCCATGCTTCAATGAATTTTTGGAGGCTCTCTTTTTCTCTTTGTACTGTTGTTGTGAATTCAACCTCCTTTTTCACAATTTCTTCCACTTTCTGCATCGTCGATACATTTAGTTTGGCCTCGGTGTCTTGTGCTGCTAATATTGTGTTGGTTTGCACGATAGCTAGTTCCTCTAGTACCCTAAGTTCCTCATTCTGTCGCGGTCACAACTCATGTGTAACCTTTCACTGCTCTTCCTTCATCGATTGCACTATGAGATGTAGTTTCCTATTTGTTATAAGTGTTGTCATTTTCTTGGTTGGTGGGATCATATTTGCACACTTTGTGACTTGAATCTCTTATTCATGCGCAACAATTATTTTCTCATCTAGCGCTTGCATCTCTAGGGTGTTCTTCATATCTATCCACACTTGTGAGCCTTCATCGCATATCTTGATACATTCTTGTGCCAAAGTTTTAGTCTTAGCCACCGCTGTCTACGCAATCATTTCCCTTTGCGCTCTTTCTTTCGGTGGTGTCACTGTTGTTGTGGTTGATTCTATTGTGGTGATATTCTTGTGAAGGCCTTGGATAATGTCGATGATCTTCCCTACTTGTTATTCTATTTTGGATTCAACTACCATTGGTACTTATGGTAGTGATTTGAATATTTTTTGTATGGATGCATGTACATTCTGTGCTATTTGTTCAGCTTCTTCCTTTTCCCTCAAGGCTCTGGCAGCCTTTATTTCTTCCTCAACTTTGTCGTTTAAGGCTCTCTCAACCTTGCCTTCTGCTTTTGTATTTTCTTTGTTGGATTTCTCTGTCTATCCCTGTGCTTCTCTCTTTTCCTTCTCTGCGAGTTCCACTTGTTGTTCTACTGTGCACTTATCCTATAGTGCAGTGTTGTATTGTCTCTGTAGTTTCGCCTTCGTTGCTTATGTTTTTTCCAACTCATTGTTTGTAGTATCTACCTGACATTGGAATTCTTGCGTGATATCATTTTTCAATACCTCCAATACTTCCATTGTCATCTGGGAGACAACGAGGTCTACGTGAATTTTTATTATCAGTTTGTATGCCCGGGGTCTCTTTTTTTTTTGTTCTTTTGATTGCGCGGTTTTCTGGCCCTCTTGGTATATTTTTAGGCAACTGTATTTTACTTTTCCCTTCAGTGATGCTCCATTCAGTGTTTCCATCTTCATATCACCTTCCTCTGTCACTCCTTGGATCACATATGGTCCTAACCAATGCAGTCAGAACTTCCCTAGGTGTTGCATAAACTTGTTATCATATAGTAGTACCAAGTCATTTACTTGAAAATTTTTCTATTTAATCTGTCTATCGGGCCATTATTTTTCCCTTTTGTTTTTCACTTGTTGATGGAATCCTATAGCAAATATATCCTCCTCAAGTTGTACCAGTTGTGATAGTCATTGATGTATTGCACCTAAGTTCGACAGATCTATGATAGTCACGACATGCAGGCTTGGTACAATAAATTCCATCGACATTATTACCTCCTATCCATACACGAACCTCAAGGGTGTTTTTCCTATTAAATTCTTGTTGGTTTTCCGGTATTCCCATAATACCACAGGGATTCAGAATTTTTATTCATCTCTTCCCACGTTGCATATTTTTATTATTGCATTCTCTAGGACTTTGTTGAGTGCTTCCACTGTGCCATTAGCCTATGGGTGGTACAACACGCTCTTCTAATGGTGGATTTGGAATTATTTGGTCAAGGATGCTAAGGTATTATTGATAAAGTGTGCTCCTTGATCACTCATCAATATTCTAGGACATCCAAATCAAGTTCCTATGTTTTCGAACAAAAAGTGTGCGACCGTTTCTGTGCTACAATATCTAATATGCATGGCTTATTCCAATCGAGTTAGATATTATGTTGTTGAAATGAGTTACCTTACCCCTGATCTTCTTGCTGGGGGGTTAATTGGTCTGATAAAGTTGATATCCCACTTATCAAAAGCCTCTAATGTAACTTGTGGGTTCAATGGAATCTCGTCCAATTTGGAGGGTTTTCCGACCCTCAGACAAACATCGCATGTCTGGCAGTATTCATCTGCATATTTGTGGAGTGTTGACCACCATAAACCTTTGCATAAGACCTTCTAAGAAGTGGCTTTTCCTACATAGTTTCCTCCCGTTATCCTGTCATTTTTTTATGCCAATATAGTTGGTCTTTCTTGTTCGATGAGAGAGAGTCGTAGTATTCCATCTGCACCCAGTTAATATAAGCTTCCTACGATGAATTGGGATTCTATAGCCTCTACTACCAACTACTTCTTCTGAGTGACTGTCATGTCACAGGGGGCATTCCTATGATAAGGAACTTTAAAATATCTTTAAAGTAATCATCGACCATTTTTATGGAGAATAATTATGCATACCGTAAGCTGTCATCCAAGTTTCCTGTGTCTTCTCCTGAATGTATGTGTGATATATGGTCGGGCCTTGCATTGAGTTTACCTAGTTTTACTACTACTTCGAAATCGTACTCTTAGAACAATAGGATCCATATACAAATCCCGCCCCATCCCAACATTGGATTGATGAACATATATCTTAGCGTATAATGATCAATGTACAACTTAAAGTGTTAACCTAGTAAGTAGTTCCTGAACTTTTGTAGCGCGTAGACCATATCCAATCCCTCCCTTTATGTTATGGTATAATTTTTCTCCGTTGTTGAAAGTTTCCTGCTAGCGATCGCAGTAGAGTGATCAATGTCCCCTTCACCTGGCTATGATAATATTTCTCCTAGTGCTATAGATGAGTCATCTACATGTACATGAAACTCCTTAGTCCATTCTGGGAAGATCGGGATTGGCTTCGTTACTAGTTTATGTTTAAGCATGTCCAATCCTTTCTAGCAGTCATCATTCCACTGAAACTTCACTTCATTTTTCAGTAGCTTTTCCATTGGTGTTGTGATCTGTGCATATCCTTTAATGAATTTCCTATAATAATTTGTGTGGCCCAATGTCGTACACAACTTATTTATTCAGGTGGATCATTGTAATTCCAAAATTACTGCAATCTTTGTCAAGTCTACTATTAATCCTTGTTTATATACTACATGTCCTAGTAGTATTCTTAACGGTGCACAAAAAATAAATTTCTTTAGATTCAATGATATTTGATGTTTTCTGCACTTGTCCAACATTAATCTCAAAAATTCCACATGATATCTTAGTAGGATGAAGACAGTCCAATCGTCTAAATATACTTCAAGGAATTTATGTATGAACTCCTTAAACATTGCGATCAATAACCCGGATAATACTTTCGGTGCATTGTTTAAATTGAATGACATTATCGTGTATTGGAAACTTCCCCATTCTGTTGTGAATGTTGTTTTATGTCGGTCCTCCTATGCAATTTGGATTTGGTGGTAGCCTGAGAACCCATCTGTGAATGAGTATGCTTGTTGTCCTCCTACTTTCTCGAGTACCTCATATATAAATGGAGTTGGGAACGGGTCACGTAGGCATGCATCATTTAATTTTCTTAAGTCAACACAAATTTTGTTACCTCCTATTTTCTTATCCTACAGTACCATGGGACTTATCCACTCACAATCTTCGATTGGTTCAATGACTTCCGCTTTGAACATGTGGTCAATTTCTTCCTTGAATTTTTATTTATATAGTGGGTTCAGTGAGTATGGTCTCTGTTGTATATATTTAGCATCATTCTTAAGATAGATTCTCATTTTTCTTAGCTCATGAGCTATCCCTATCATTTATGAGAAACTGCTACAGAATAAGTCTTGGTAGTTGCACAGTAATTCGGTTATTTTTTCGACGGTTTCATCATCCGAGTAGCCTCCTATCTGTGCCAACTTTGTATTTTCGTCAGTTCCAGTATTAATTTTACATGTCTTGACTGGCTACACATATGTTGTATATTCTAGCTATAGGCCCTCTATAGGCCATTCTCCCTCTATTTCCTGGACCTAGACATTCCGAGGAGCTTCTTCATCCTGATACTATTGGGTCACATTATAAAATTCAAGTAATTTATGGACTTTCATAGAAGAATTATGTGCATTGCATATTGATATTACTTATGTCTAGTATTCTTTGTTGTTTATCGATCTTAATTCCATTTGTTCTTCTTCCTTAAATATTTTGTGTTTGATTTCCTAATGTGTTTTATATATCGAGGGTAACTTATGCTAGAATGTAAATGTTGCTTTGAACCTTTGAGTTATGTAAATCCACTCCATTGTGTCTCTGGGCACTTCCATTTCTAAATACCAGTTTTTTGGTATTGTTGTAAGAGTATGAATGAACCTGTGCGTAAATTTCTCCTTGGGGACTATATTCCATTAGTTTCCAAACTGTGCAATATGCTCTGCTCGGTTTCCTTTTACGATATATGTCTACTTCATGTCTCCTTCTCTAGTATTAAATCTTATCTGAATTATTTTCCTACATTATTTCTAGTGTTCGATGCTTTCTTTGTTTGTTTCCCACCACCTGGTTGTTGTAGCTTTTAGCACTACATCCAGTGCTATCAGTTTTTGTTTCTTTGGTACTTGTGCCTCAAATTTTGGTACAAATTTTTCTATATTTGTCGAGCCATCATACTTGGGTGGGTTGCATAATTCAACCCCAATCCATCGTAGTGACCTTGTCATGCCTGCACATCTTCATGTTGAGACTTCATGCATCCTCTATTTCTAGTTCTCTAGCCCTGCTTATGAGTCTGACGTACATGAACTGATGCTTCTCCAAATTAGTGTGCTTTATGTGGTGGGGATAACATAATATTCCATTATTGTAGTCATTTTGTACAATTGATTAATTTCATCGCCTCGTGTTGGTTCTATATACCGTCTTCCTTCTTTTGGGTCTAAGGGAACAATTAATTTTAGTTATCCGAATTCAAATATCATCTCGCACCTTTTCAAGTTGATAATAGCTTGGTTATAAAATTCCCATTCCAGTCCCATTAGCATTGTATATGGCTATTTTTCATCCACAATCTCGATGACTTCAAAATCTGTGATATTTCTCACTCAATCTATATTCACTAGTACTCTTGTTAGTTTGCCAATGGGAACTATTTTGTACTGATTTTCTAGTCTCAATTAGATGGGTGACCATGCTAAATTTTGTTTCCTCATCATCTCCCATGTCTACTTAGATATCAAACCCTAAGTCTAAGATCACATTATCTATGTCATATTCTCCAATATACAGGCTACTTTCATTTCAACAGAGACTACCTTTTCATGAGCGCAGTGATCGATCATAGAGCATAATGTATGCAATCACTTTTCATCTTCAACCAATTCGAGGAAACTTTGAAAAACATATCCTAAGGTGTTGACCTTCTCCCTTGATTCTTTGGTCATGATCTGGTCCTCAGTGGGATGCATATCCCCGATACATGGCGTAGCTGATGTAGATGTTATCTAGTCTCATCGCACAAGTTCTTTCCTTTTTTGTTTGTAGGTCTCTTTCTCTTCATGTGGTTCAAATGCATGTGTGGGTGATTTTTATTTATTTACCGATTTCTCCTCTGATTTATTTGTGTTGGTTGCATCCATCCCTATTTTGATTCCTCCACATGTGACAACCACTATTTTGGGTCCTCGTCTCATGTTTCAACAAAGATATTTTTGATGTTCAGGTTCTGGTTCTAATTCCCTTTAGCCTACCATTTTTTCAACAATTGTGGACAGTCCTTTGCCACATGTTCTAACGCCCGACAATATGTACAAGTTGTGCAAGGATTTGGAAAACCTCACACTAAGTTGTCCTAGTTGATTACAGTTATAATATACTATGGGGTCTCTTCCTCCTCACCCAAAGTTTTTTCTACATCGCCCCCTATCGAATCCTCCTCATTTTCCTTGATTAAATCCTCTTGGAGTATTATATTTCCCTCCTCCTTTTGTTTCAACATTATCCTTTTGAATCTTGTACATTTATGTTGGGATCTCCCTCATTAGATCAAATGCACGACAATATTTGTCTTTGTGGCCCACTGATTTACAAAAATTATAGAATAAGCTTCTTAGGGTATGCTGATATTTTTGTAGTAGTTGTCACTCATGGGGGTGATATCCCCACTTCTTGCATATCTCATAGTATCCTCCACCTGATAGTCTTTTTGGCGCTCCATATGCTAAGTACTGTACAAAGGCTGGACATTCATCCTTGTGGTGACATCCCGTCCTGCATTTGTTGCACCATATCTGTTCATGTTTCTCTTTCCCTTTTGTAATTTCTATCAGCTGAATTATTAAGGCCTCTAGTTGGTTCTGAATATGTGTCATTCCGCTATTGTTTCCGACTAGAGAAGCTTCCAATTTCATAGAAATTTTCAGTGCCTCAGACTGCGATGTAACAATTTGTTGTATTAGCGGACTACAGATGTGAGGTAACAAGCCTGCAATGAGCCACTCTCTGTGTTGTTGGTCCGGTATTGGAAATATTATCTTCCCCATCACATCCTTGAACATATGGTTGAACTCCCATACTGACTCAATATGCACCTGCTTGATCTCCTTTATCTCTATAATGTAATGGGATTCAAATTTCAGTTCCTTGAATTCCTTTAATAAGACCTGTGTAATCTCTGCTAGAGTTCTCATTTGACCTAGAATTGTGGTACTCTACAACTTCATGTACCATACTAGTGTGGGACCTATGAATGTTGTATCCAGCTATGTGATATTTTCACCATCATCGTGGAGATTCTTTGCATCCCATATGGTCTCACATACGAACAAGTGTTGTTTTGGATCTGTAGATC
This sequence comes from Picea sitchensis, assembly GCA_010110895.2. Classification (NCBI taxonomy): domain Eukaryota; kingdom Viridiplantae; phylum Streptophyta; class Pinopsida; order Pinales; family Pinaceae; genus Picea; species Picea sitchensis. The sequence continues at coordinate 48,905 of SNQJ01S0009222.1, read as the reverse complement.
CAATTCCTTTGAACTCTAATAACCTCAATGTATTATCTACCCCTTCCATGTTGTTGGGTGTAGGAACCCGTGTTGATGGTGTTGGTTGATTTTGGCTACTTGTACCACTATCAATGCCCTTGATACTTTTTCTCTGACTTCGTGTACTGATAAAAAGTTATCTTGAAATATCTTCTAATGTTGTCTCAGATTCAAGCGATGTCCATAAGGTTATTGTTTTGAACCAGGACTCAGCTCGGATAGGACTTACTGGTTCTTCTATGCCTGGACTGAGCGAGATATCTCCCTCTTCTCCCTCAATATGTTTTACTTCTATGATATGGATGTCTGGACGATGTTCAAGGTAGTCATTGCGCTTCTCCCTCTTATCAGCCACGGTTCTTAACTTCTTGTACCTTCTCCCACTGCACAAACCTCCAGATTCATATGTTTCTTCTAATATCCCTTTTTCTTTCTCTTGCATTCTTAGTCTCCCTTTCTGATGTCCATTTTCTTACCATTCATTCAACTCCTGGTCAACAAACCCCTATTCTTTATCTATATGGTTCCATCGTGATCACTTATTTATCCCACAACAAAATTTATATTCCTATAGTTAATGACCTTATGAATCTCCCTTGCGGACCTTTAAGGAAGTATCCTTCTGCAACGTTGTAAGCCTAGGTAAAATCGATGGAAAATTATGTTATATAACCTCCCAAGATACTGTAAAACCAAAATTTCACTATGTGGGACGTCCTATTGTCTATTGCTTCCACCCATCTCACTAGTTTAGGATTCCAGTTCTTAGGTACAACTGGTCTATGTCTACTAGTCTTTTCCACAAATCTTTCCACCCATTCTAGTAAAATATTAGGAAATTCATTGAAAAATACCTCATGCAATTTTGTATACACATACCTTTGTATCCATTTCTTATTCTATAAATGAGGATTATTATTCTCCTTTTTCACAAATTCTCGTTCCTTTTGTTCCACCCATTCAGTTATTTCTTTCCTCATCGGTCTCCAAAACATTCCCTCATTTTCAGATTCTGGGTCTCGAAAATGGAACCATTTTTTGACACACGCACACGGTAAGGTTCAATACCCTGGGTTCATAGTAATTTTTCCAACAAAACCCTACAGATATTGGCCCTTTCTACATCACCTATGAGCAGGTGAAGTATCACTCAAGGTATCTTTATGGGGATTGCAGAAACCAAGATTATGCAATAGTGAGGCAAATATGGGAGACAAGCTCTATTATATCTAACATATCTTCTTAGGCACCATATCCTAATAGATATGACCTCATTACTTAATTATTTATGCATATCAGGTTATATTATTATCAATTTAGCAGTTAACCATATAATTAATGTTACTGCGCATGAATCTTTCAACATTATTATTAAAGACAAAAATTCATCATAGTAAAATAAGAGATCAATTTCATGAATACATGAGTTAACGGATTACAAACATTAATCACCATTCCACAAAAGAACTCGACACAAAGTTATCGTGGTTGACCCCCCCTGGGCTACGTCCATAAAGATTGGCTTCTTTATTATAGTTAAGGTATTCAGGTGTGTTATGTGCTGCAATAGATGTTCACTATGTCCTCCATTTTTTACATTCATGGATTCTTTACACACAATATTCTACAATTACAACAATTACTCTTGACTTCCACTCTACTATGTTATTCTTCCTCAAACTTATCTGATACTACTCTTTGAATATCTCCTATGAACTTCTTCCTCTCTAATTCTATTTAGGTTTTCTCTTTTTATTAGGTTTTCTTTCCAACTCATAATGTGTTGTCTTCCACTCTCTCTTGGTTGGTGACAACTCATTTTGAGATGGATATAGCTCATGCTCACCTGGTAGTCCCCCATCCTCATCTCTTTCTTCTCTCTTCCTTCTTGATATTATTTATCTTCTTGATATTGTGCCTTTTCTCTGTGTGTATCTTCTTCTCATTGTTCTTTATCCAACCTGCCTACCCAACAATCGGCTTCAAATTTCCATTCTTGAACCATTTATTATGTATTCCTACCAGTTTCTATCCTTTCAATTTATGTCTTTGCGAATAGACACCTTTATCACTAGAGGAGACATTCCCCTGAGTGTCCTTATCCTATACATTCTTCCTTGCATTGAGTATAGGTATGTTCCTTGTGCTCTGGAACTAGTTTTCTTGCCCGCGGAAATCATTTTGTCCATTGTACTTTAACATGCTTTTTTTCCTTTTTAGGCTTTAATAGCATGAAAAAGACAAAAAAAAAATCTAAAAAGAAAAATAAGTATGGGAATGAGTCACTTTATTTATGTTTAGCCTTCCAAATATTTGGCCTTCTGTCACTCCTCGTGTTCGATGATGGAGGATGCATGAATTCCTTTCATACACCAGATCTCTTCCTATTGAATTCAACAAATCTTGCTTTAGGACAAGTATTTATAGTTTTTATTAGTATCTTGGGGTTTGAGTCATCAGTGCTAATTTCCCTCGCTATTGACAACGAAAATACATCAATGTCCCATGTTTGGTAGATTCTACCATGTGTTTGACATCAAATAATTTATTCACACTTGTTATAATGTACTAGGTACCTTGGTGCCCATTATCATCATCGGTGGGTTGTATCGCATTTGTTAATGGTATATATCAATGACTGATAATAAAATGGTGTCTCACTATGTTTGACTTCAACACCTTTATTCACATAATGTAGACTCATACCAAGGAAGATGGTTTTGAAGACTTCAAGTGAATTACAATAATCACATCTTTTGTTCTCCTACCCAACCTATATTGATTGTACCACCCTTAGAGACATTGGTACTTGAAGAGGATCATTTTGTTCACTTCCTTGGCTCCAAATATCCTCTGATTTGATTTTGAGACCACTGTGTATCCATTTGTGTTTATGATCTACAATTGCATGGGTCCATTGTGTATTTTTCGTGTCCATGATTACTACTTCCATAGCTATCACATGAATCCACTATGTATAGTTTTTATGTCCATGGACATCAGTTATATTTCTATCATTCATGGATCTACAGTGTACTTGATTGGTGGCTAGTCTTACATCACACTCAAGAATGGGAATGCTTGACTTGAAAGGGAGTATCTTACTTGTTTATGTTGTAGGTGTTGTTATGAGACTGGTTTTAAACTACTCCTACTTAATGACCCATGCACTATCTCATGACTTTTTTAATGTATTTCGACCATCAATTTCCCTTCTAACTTCACACATTAGAGATAATCTGTTATCGAGTCATTTTCCAGTATACATGCATATGATGAATCATTGGCCTATGTTACATCTCTTTCCCTGCTTGCAGGACTTAAATCATCTTTTTTCCTCCTCATAAACTTATTTAAAAACCCCATTTATCAAAGTGTATGTGACTTTCCTTAAAGAAACTTGTGTACATATGCGGGTTCCCTGTTATCAAGCCGCATACATGTTCATTTTGGCTCAAAAAAATATAATCTCAACATTTTGGGAGGATTTTATTGGTTTTTCCATTCCCTATCTTCCTAAATCCCATACATAATGACTCGAACCATCAAAATGGAGTATAAAAGAGAGCCTTGGGGTGGGGGAAAAGGATAGGTCAAGAAAGGTATCCTTATGCTATCATTTTGAAGATTGTCATACAAGTGCTCTTTTCCTCTAGTGTCTAAGATTATCCCCTCTTTCTGGAAACCCTCATTTCCATAATTTTCATTCTTATTATCTTGTCAGAAAGAACACCTTTGTCTTCCTTGGACATGTTAGAGTGCAGAGTGTTGGAGGCACTCCTATACATCTTTAGCCTTGGTTGGAGGAGCTTGGAGCCTAGTTCTGGGACCATGCCCGAGCGGTTACAGGTTGTAACCAACCCCTTTTGTTTTTATCAATAAAATAACTCTCATTCTCCTTCGATTATTTGTGTTAATTTATGATTATAACGATATTATGTGTATATTATTTTGAATCTAACATTAAATTGGAATTGGTCACATCAAGTTAGTTAGTGGATAATTGTTTTCTTGAAGTTACATACTTCTTTGTCTTCGGGACTTTTAGAGAGTTATTTTGAAGGACTTCCATAGAGAAATACATCAAGTGGGATCTACTTCAAACATATGATTCCAGGTGCGTTCTTCTTCCCTTTTTATGAAAAGTTAGTTATTGTAGGTGGTTTTTCCTAATTGATTGTTTAATTAGAGGTTGAGAGAAGTTTCCTTGGGTTCTAATCTATTATGGTTATGACCCAAAAACCATAGAAAGTAAATTTATGTAACACCAATGATTTATCCAAAACTTAGAATCTTTATGCCAACCCCACTTGATTTGTGGGTGGTTTTGACGATAGTTGGAAGCAATCTTACGAAGCATCTTGTCATCCATTTTCTTTATCTTATTCTTATACATTAGGTGCCTAGTCATAATTTTTCTCTCAATGGGCGAAATACTCTCCTAGATGAGGAGGATAGAGGAAAGGGTAGGGTGTATTACATTTTATTACGATATTATAAGTTATAAGACACTTTTGGATTTGATCTATCTTTTTCCATGATTCTATAGAGATGTTACATCCCCAAACTTCACAACCATATAAGATAACAAGAGTAACAAGAGTCTCAAAGAGTAGTTTCTTCTTATCCCATATCCAAAGATCTGCTAATTATAGCTATTTTCAAGTCCATAGTAATATTTTCTCCCTCCATTTATTACTTTCTCAATGATATAGTTCTACTACTTGAGCCTAATGTTAATTATTTATCTACCTTGAGGGAGTTAGGGGTTTGATATTTATTGATGATTATCTTTGAGTATATTTGTTGATCCTTTTGATCTTATGATTTCAAATGTCTTCATAATGTTTTTCAACTTATGATGGTTTGTTGACATTTGTAAGATGAAATTGACGAGTTGTCTTCGAGACCTTTTTCATACTTCGAAGTGTTTGATAATCCTATATGTCCACAAAGTTTGATGTTCTATTGGATGTATTGAATGAGTTTTATTTTGAATAATTTATGAATGGATAACTGAAATAAAGAACATATATGCATTCTACAAACTCTTGCATGCATGTTGTGCCTAATGTATTCATCTGTATCCTCTCATATGTTGATCATACTCTTCAATTTCCAACAGTTAGCTGGAATCAAAAGATCATTAAGCCTTTCTATGAGTTTGAGACTTGGTACGTGCAACTTTTAGGAAACTTATCTACATCATCCTAAATCAATGGATGATTATCTTTGAACAAACCCAACACTTATTCATAAGTTTGTTGAAGGAAAAGAATGTAATGTTTATGATATATTGGCTAGTGTCTTCTTCCCCTCATAACTCATCTCATATTTTTTTTGGTTGCAAGAGAAGGGTTGTAGGGTCACTTCCTTTACATAACCGCTACAACCTTGAAATTCATGTGGAGAGTACCTTGATCTTTTTCCTATTGACTAGACTCCTCTCCATGTAGATTTTTCCTATCATTTGAAGCCAACATTCTACATTTGGAGTTAAATCATGTCTTGCCCGAACCTCAACCGGATTTTCTGCTATCACCATTACCCTATTTTCTATTTTTTCTTTAAACTGAAAGCCTAAATTTTATTGTATTTCAATGATGAGGTTAGAAAATTGATACTTATCACGAACCTTTATCTTTACCTTGCTCTACCTCATCTAGAAGTAGATTCACCTTTTCTTACAGTTTCCCCGAGGTATGAAGTTCACAAGGCTATCAGACCCACCTTTCATGCATGCATGTCCCACGAGCTCAACATATTTACTTCTATCGGGAATCCTTGTTCATAATGTTGACCATGAATTTTATTAAGACTAGATCAAAGCCCAGAGGCTGAAAGCCTATCGGGTTTGTATCATCAGGTTGGTCAGGTGAATTCCCTTGTGATATTCTTGAGGTCCGAAATATATGCTATTCTTCATATTGATCTCTATCAGGTTCTTCTTCCGGCCTCCCCTCTTTGAAAATGCATGCCTGAGGTCCTATCGATCTTCTCGGATGTGAAACCTTGTGGTATTGTCACCCAAAGATCTCTCGCCACTTTTCATAACCATATTCCTCCATCGTGGTTTCATATGGGAGCTTGTTCCTTGATCATATCAGATTCCCTCTCCTTGCAAGCTTATTGCTCTTTCCCTCCACGATTTTCACATTGACTGGATTGGCATGCCTCGTCTACATGGCCAATGTCAAACACTTTTTTATCATGTGGATCATTCTTTGTGACATTATGATTTCATGTGGCGTGTCCTGTTTCTACCACTTGGTCACTTTCCATTTGTTACATACCCAAATTTGCACAGTCATGATTTCCATATGGCATAACTACACGACTTGACTCCCAATTACTCAGAATCTACATGGTATGCCTTGCTCCTCTTTTTGGTCCCTAGGTGCAGAACAATGGATAGTATGAAACTAGACCACATTTTCCTAATTTGTTTGTATATAGTTTGTATAATTTATTCATTTTATTTTATTGTTAATTTTTATTTATTTATTATTTTATTGATTTATTTAATATCATTTTTATTTTTCGCTTGGTTTTTCCAAATTGCACATGGTTTTTCCAAATTGCACATGGTTTTCCCAAACCTACCCTTGTATTTATTTTACATGGGAAAATCAATTTTACTTTAGAAATCATTTTACAAGGTGTTGGCAGCCAATTCACATTTTTCATTACCTCATAAGCTGCCTACACCAATGTTTCACAAACATTGATTTTCCGTCGCAAATTTCAAATGAACGACACCCTTATTCTTTGCGCCTTTTCGACCCCTTGTCTTCGCTAAATCTTCACAATTGTAACCATGAAAATTTCTCCTTTCGAGGTCACATTTTGAATCATTATCTGAACTACCGATACCTTTTGTGTCATCATGCTTATTGTGCCTATCTTTTTATTGATCTTCACATGATCAGCAATATCCTTTGATCGGTTTTCATACTTCGATGGATTGCATAACTCGGTCTTATTGAAGATATTTAGCCTTTGGATTCGTATTTTGTGACTTGCCTAAACATTGATTCATCGAATTGCATGGGGGTTAAGTTTTATCTTTTGTGATCCTTATTATTGGTCCTTGTTATAGCTCTTGGCGTATCAATTTATGCACCTTGATTGAACGTTTGATTGGCGAGAACATGATTTTGGGTTTTGAACTGCATGTCAATGTTTGAACGTTATGGTATAGCACTCGCACACATTGGTATATGCATTTGACATTCTTAGATCGATTGTGTGAATGGATTTCGTTGAATTTGCAATGCATTGATTTTGATTGACTTCTCCTAAGGACATTCGGTCATTGGTTTATCGCATGATTGCGAAGGGTTTTCAAACTTATGTCTTTTAAGC
>SNQJ01S0009222.1:18591-41469 GCA_010110895.2 Picea sitchensis | reverse complement strand
ACTTCCCCTCATTTATAGAATGGTACCTACGGTAAACCCTAGAATCTTCACGACGCAATGTCAATCAACAAAAAGGATTGAAGCCATTAAAACAACAAAATCGTTATGAAAACAACATGTAAATTATTGGAATTGAACCTAGGTGGGATGAATAATGATCATTCCTTAAAGAAGAACCACTAAAGTATGAAAATGTAATTTAGAAATTATTTAAATTATATGATTGTTCATAGTCATCAAATAAAAGAACATGTGATATTGATAAACTTGATTATTTATGGTTATGAGGTGTATTAATGATGATGGTGGTGGTGGTGGTGGTGGTTAACATCCATTAAGAACAAATTTGGTCTACTAGAACTTAAAAATGGTAGGGAATTACTTGGTTTGTTTTATAATTTTAATTATGTGCTCAAAAAGATTTAAGAGATGCATTCATAATTCACCATAGTTTTGATGAGTTAAAAGGATAGGAAGGTTACTATTGTAACACATATTTTGAAATTATGATCTAATGTGGGTACACTTAGGACATTTTAAGATAAATATTTTTTCATCTTCAACCCTCTCACTGTCCCAAAGATGAAAATTCTTTCGACACGTGACATTTTAGGAATTGTCTAACACCTTGTTTCACTTTGGATCCCATGAGATTTTACTCTTATTTTAGCCATGTTGATTGATTTTATTTTTTACACTAGTCAAAACAAAGAGATACTTTCGATCTTCCGGGTTAGAGTTGATCACCTCCTTATAGCATCTTGATTTTATTTTATCTTCCAATTTTTTGTTGCACCATAAATTCCCTTTAAAATTAGATGTAATGATATGTTTAATATTATCGTTACTCTACATAGTGACCTCTTCCTTATTCCCCAATTGTTGTAGTGTCATTTGCCACTATACATGCATATAATGATTCATTGGCCTATGTTACATCCCTTTCCCTGATTGGAGGACTTAAATCCCCTTTTTTCCTCCTCAAAAACGTATTTCAAAACCCCATTTATGAAAGTGTATGTCAATTTCCGTAAATAAAATCGTGTACAGATGTGGGTTCCCTATTAGAAACCCACTTACATGTTAATTTTGGCTAAAAAAAAATACAATCCTAACATTTTGACTGAAGTTTACAGTTTTTTTCGTTCCCTAACTTCCGAAATCCCATACATAGTGACTCCAACCATCAAAATGGAGTATAAAAGAGATCCTTGGGGTGGAGGAAAAAGATAGGTCAAGAAATACATCCCTATGCTCTAATTTTGAAGATTTTCCTATAAGTGCCATTTTTCCCTAGTGTATAAGATTCTCCCCTCTGCCTGGAAACCCTCGTTTCCAAAATTTTCATTCTCCTTGTCTTGTCAGGAAGAACACCTTTGTATTTCTTGGGCCTGCTAGAGTGCAGAGTGTTGGAGGCACTCCTATACATCTTCATCCTTGGGTGGAGGAAATTGGAACCTAGTTCGGGGAACATGCTGTAGCAGTTACAAGTTGTAACCAACCCCTTTAGCTTTTATCAATAAAATAACTCTCATTCTCATATGATTCTTTGTGTTAATTTATGATTCTGATGATATTATGTGTATGTTATTTTGAATTTAACATTTAATCTGAATTGGTCACATTGATTTAGTTAGCGGATAACTACTTTCTTGCAGCTGCATACTTTTTTGTTTGTAGGAATTTTAGAGGGTTGTTGTGAAGGACTTCCATAGAGAAATACATCAAGTGGGATCTGCTTCAAAAGTAGGATTCCATGTGCTTTCTTGTAGATTTTAACCTTGTACAATAATTACTGCAAACAAATTTTTCAGTAAAAGAACATAAAAGATACAATTTCAAATACAAACATTACACAAAGATTTTTCCCCTAGAAACCCAAAACGGGAAAACCAACATATTCTATATTCATTCATAGTGATACATTGTTTGAAATACAATATACATATAGGAGAAAACGACATCCAAAACCCTAACCCAATGACCTAAATTAGTCAACAACCCTAATTCTTTAACTAGAACTAGAAAACCATCGGAAAAAACCATGTGCCGAAAAACCTCCCAACAATGGACATGAAAATCAAGGAAACACAAAAAAAAGGAAAATGAGACACATTTCCTGAGGAAAAAACAATCCTGGGGGCGCTAGTGCCCCGCCTGTCCACTGAGCGCAACGTAGACACTGATACTCATGCAAAGAATATAACACATACCCAATAGTTCTTCTTCCCTTTTTTTGAAAAGTTACTTATTGTATGTGGTTATTCCTAATTAATTGTTTAATTAGAGTCTAAGAGAAGTTTCCTTCGGTTTTGATCTATTGTGGTTTTGACCCAAAAACCATAGGAAGTAAATTTATGTAACGGAATAAGTGACTCCACTAGAGAATATCCCTTCTTGGGTCATTAGGAGCACTTTCTGGTTGCAAATTTTTTTAATCCCTTTTTGTGATTTGAACCTCGGCTTATCATTATCTTGATTTCTCTGATCTTTTTTTAGTCTTCCATCCCTCCACTCTCAAGTTTGAGGGGTTTTTATTGGGTGTACGCGAGTTTACTTGAGTACATTCATATACAGACATGACGTTTATTTAACAAAGTCAAATATATGAGCTTATATACACGACCGATTGTGGAGAGAGTTGCGTACAACCCTTAAAAGGTGATATTTTCACCATTTTTCATCCTTTTTTTGGCCCTATTTTGGTTATTTGAGGAGTCATTTGGACTTTGTTTTGGATGAAATGTTTTTTGGGAGTTGGTAGATGGATAAAGTAATCACATTTGAAGAGAAAAAAAAATATTTGGATGCTTCTTTTCCTTGTTTTTATCTTTTGGATTGCACATGTATAAGACTAGCCTTGTTCCGAGGATCGCAGTTTTCTAGTCGATGTTGTGGTCATGTTTGAAACTTGAGATTGTATTTGGGTTCAAAAATTTTCTTTGGTTATTTCCTTGGATTTTTCAAACATTAAACAAAAAAAAAATCTTTGTTTTAGAATATTTTGTTAGTTTTTCTTTGGTAGAAAGAAGAAGAAAAAAAAAACTTGTTTTTTGCTAGTTAAGTCTCTTTCTTTCTTTGCATTGTTTTGCATTGTTACTTGAAAAAGAAAAAGATATTAGCCTAGGATTTGTATTTCTTCTCATATTGAAATAATTTCAAAATAAAAATATGAAATAAAATACGTGTGTTTCCTTTGTTTGTTTCTCTTGAATGTTTCGTTGTTTATTTTTCTTAAGAAAATGAAAAATTTGCATTTCAAGGTTTGAAGGATTGTTCATGCATTCTTTATTTTTTGAAACTATTTTTCATTGAAGGATTAGGGTAAAGTTTGTTTTCCAGTGTTCTTATAAGTTTCATTTTTTCAAGAGTCTCAAACAACATCATTTTCACTTTCGTACCCTTTGAGTAAGAACAAATGCTTAAATGAACAATAAATTTATAATAAAATAGACGTTATTTGTAGGGTTCATAAACAAGTTTAGGGTTAGGGACTTGGTTTAGGATTGGATATATAAATCTCCAAAGCTGGTAAAAAAACATATGATTCTGAGCTAGGGATATTTCAAACCCAACTATCATATAAGTATAGTCAGGAAGCTCCTCTAACATAAGAGTCAAACATGAGGTCAAACAAAGAAAATTCGAGGAGATAACCCATTTGAATCTTAATTGATCATAGTGGAGAGATCGTATATTGGGGGTTTTGTTATTTCCCTTACCTCAGTGAGAGGTGGTGCTTGTGAGGCTTCAGGCTTAGTTACCCCTCCCATACGTTTGATCTCGATTGTCGGTTGTACCCCCTGGGTGCTGAGTGCGAGTTGGTGACCTTGGTTACTTTTCCTAGGGATCTCAGAGGTGACTATGGGGGGTTTCCCATGGTACCTAGGGTGGATTTTGTATCATACTTTTCATTATTGTTGGAGGGTTCCTCGCAAAGCGTGGGTACTTGCACCGAATAAGGATGGTTAGTGGAGGTTGGGATAAATACTTCTCACTCCTTCGTTCATCAGTCTCGTGAATTAATCAACTCATGCTAGTATATGAAAGGTCCCTTTCCTCTTTTTCATTACTTTGGACTAAGGACCTTATCCACCTTGGATAAAGTATTGGAGAAGTTGTTTTCTTCCAATACTTTTCTTAGGACTTTTTAGTGGAGTCTTGCTTTGTATAGTTGGCCTTATGTAGTGTTAGTATCACCACTTTTGGATCATTGATTGAAGGTGGTTGACCAACTACTCCACTGGTTTGGAAGGACCCCTAGTCTTTCTCTTGAATGTGTGGAGTTTCCTCCTAGAAGGCGTGGGTTGTTATACCATTAGTTTTCCAAATTCAGTGCATGAAACTTTTATGGACTTGAACATTCCCACAAGGGATGAACCTATGCTTAATAAATAGATGGCCAATGTTCTTAAAGATACCAACCAAGGGACCCCTGCCCAAGGGGACTCTTGTGATTTTCCATTCTTTCGAAACATTGGTACCCCTTGATGGCAACTTTCAACATTCCTCGGATGAATGTTGTACTACCGGTTTGTTTGTGGACCACTCTGAATGTCCTAAATTTTCTTTGTTATTATCAAATAAGCACCTTATGTCATGTGCATCATATATATGTTGATCCTTTACTTTCTGCATCCACGAAGTATACTCCTTCTCCCTCTCCCCCTATTGGTGAAAGTATTGTTGCTAGTAACTAGAAGTCTAAAAGGAATAAGAAGAGGAAGGGTAAGAATAAGAAGTATTCATCCTCTTCTAGTCACGACATCGAACCTCTGTGAGTCATGATGGGAGAAAAAGTACAGTGACTACTAGTTGTATTGGTGTCGATTCACCAACCTCTTCTAGTCACATTGGAGACATGAAACTAACCTATACTAGTCATGTTGGGGGAAAGCAACCAGCCTTTGCAAGTCATGCTGGGGGAAACCCACCGACTAGTGCAAGTCATGCTTGGGGCAAGAAACCAATTGCTTCAAGTCATGCCAGAAGAACAATTCCATTCACTGCGATTCATATTGTCAATGTTGGTTGTGGAGCCTGATTATCTTCCTGACTTAGAGGTCTTGAGTTTTTCAGCCGTGTTTATACCCCATGAAGTATTTACACCCCAAAAGTATGTACACTCTTCCATGCGGGGGAGTGCAAAGGGGTGGTACCCCCTCTGTGGGGTCTAGGGGGGCTATCCCCCCGACTGGGGGGTCTGGGGGCAAGCGGGCCCCCAGCGGGGGTTCAGTGGTAGCGTCCCCCGATGGGGGTTCGGGGGTGAATCCCTCGAAGGAAAAATTGCCTTGTAAAAGTATATTGTAATTTCATTGTAAATTTGGACCATTCATTATAAGGTCATAGATCTAACGGTAGAAATTATGTTAGGGATTTTTGCCTTAGAAGGAAAGACGCTTTTATGAGGGAAATGTATTGTGGCTATGTATGATGGGGAGTATTGTATTCTGAGAGAGGAGACTGTGAGAGAAAGAAAATAAAGTTACAATGGGTTTTGCTGTAGGTTGTATCGCTTCATTTGCTGGATAATAATAAAGGAAGGACCTGGCAATTTCTCTGGTGGATGTAGCCCACACTGGGTGAGCCACGTGAATCTGTGTCTCTCTTGTATTGTGTATCTTCTGTGTTTTGTTTTCGCATTTGTTTTATTTTATTTCTCCGTGGTCCTGTTTTTCTAACAATCAATAGTTCACCAACCTCTGTGAGTTATGTTGGAGATATGTCAACAACCTCTGAAATTCATGTTGAATAAAACTCACCAACCACTACAAGTCATGCCGAGGGAATTCATAATGTTGAGAAGCCCATATGAATAGGACATAATCCCAAGTTCCCTTGTAAGATTTGTGAAGGATAACACCTTACTCATTTGTTCCCTACTATTCAAGTGGTATGACTATTGTGGTCCTTGTTTGAAAACCATTTTAGTTCTGAGTCATTTTTGGTTTCCCAACAACCTATTCAACTAGTGGTTAAAGAAGTGGTCATGGTGATGCAATATTTGGCTAACCCCACTCTTCATTTGGAGAGTTCCCAGTATTCCAAAGTGGTCGAGATGACACAATATTCGGTCGATCCCACTCTTATTTTGAAGGGTGATGCATCTATCGATGATGTCTTTAGAATTTCCAGTTTAGTACCTTCTGAACAAGGGGGCATTCCACTCTTTTAGAGTACGCTCCCTTCAAGTCCTAGGATGGTTTCCTTTGATTGGAATGATATTTTAGAGCCTCTCCTTCCTTCTTCTGCACCTTTCCATATAATGTTTTTGGTTGAATCTATGTTGAAATGTGTTCATCGATGTATTATAGATGAAGGATCCTATGGAAGTATTTTATTATCCTCGGCTTGGTAAGGTTTGGGTTCTCCCAATAGTGTGTTAAGTAGTAGTGAGTTGATGGATTTTGAAAAGAAAACTAAAGAATGTTAGAGGATTATTCCTCAGTTTCCTATCACGTTCGGAAAAAATATTTTCCTAGTCAATCTTTTAGTGGTGTTAGGCCCTTTAAACTTCGATATGAGTCTTGGGTGTGATTATTCTTATGCTATTAATCTTGTGGTGTCTACACTCTTTCGTGTGATTCATTTCCCTCACAACAAAATTATTGTCACTATTGATTAGATTTCATCTCATAATCACCATCCTAGTTCGATTTCGGCTCAGGTTTCCCCTTTGAGTGTTCCTAGTGTTTGATTAGATGTTTCCCCGTCATGGGTGATTTACGTGGCATCTTATCCTCGGTGTTCAATTTTTATCGAGAAGGATCCTTTAATGTTATTTTATCCTTCTCGAGACAAGGTATCGACAATTGATCAAGTGTTTATCCAATGGGGTCATGGGATCCCTTACTTCCCCCTTTAGGAATGATCAATATGGAATTTCCTCTTGAGTCTTATATTACCATTTGTATGACATCGAGCATTGGTATTTGTGTGTTGTTAAGCCTCAGTTTCATGGATATTGTGTTTTCTTCAGACGAGGTTATCCTTGAAGATATGATTATGAATTTTCGACCTCTTCTTGAACTGAAAACTTTACATATTGGTTACTAAGGAAATCCTTGGGTTAAGCCCAGTAATGGGATCTACTTGGAGCACTACTATGCATGAGTCACAAGGTTGTGCAGTCCTCTGTACATATTGTACTTTTAGGTATTCTTGTTTTTATGTTTTGTATCTGATAATACTTTTTTTTATTAGAGGTTTATATATTGGACTTATTAACTTATGTGTGAGTTTTTTTGGTCTTATATATAGGAGTTTGAAGACATTTTTATTTGGTACCTTTTCTTCCATGTCGATCCATTTTGAAAGGTAATGATATCGAAAATGGCATATATGTTAGATTTCCCCCTTCATTCATTATTGCATTATCCATTTCCTATTTCATTTTACCTTCGGATTAACCCCACTGAGTTGTGACACAAAACCTTATTTTCTATTTAGAAGTGTTGTAATTTACATGGTAGAGCCTATCATTCATGGGTTCCCTAGTTAGAACATTATTCACAGTTTGGAACCCATGTCGAAATACTTTCATAGGCTTAGGAGCCTTGTTAAGTCCCACCATGACTTTGTGTGGAATCTACTTATCGTCTTCTCAATATTTTCCTAACCATTACCTAAGGGAATCCCTCTAACGTGTGTTTCTATTTATGTTAGCACTTTTTGGATTCTTCAGCAAGTGTTGTGTTCTTTACTGGCATATAGGGGAGGATCCATTCCTCCCGCACAATGCATTTATCTATATCATTCACATATATACCATAGGATCCACCCCATTCCTTCACCACATTATACTTTCAAGCTTCTTTAAAGGTGTCATTTACGGATGGTATAACTTACCTCTTAAAGGTGTCCTAGTTAGTACCTCACTGAAATTTTTGATACCCATGCTACAATTTTTCTATAGGCTCGACATCCCTATTTAGTCCCTCCATTTATTTGCGTTGAATCCTCATGACTTCTTCTCAATATCTCTCTAGCTAACTTACCCATAGAGATTCCAAAATTTTGTTGAGTTGTATTTGCATTGCATATTAACCTCTCACACTTATAGGCCTAATGTCGGTGTTGGCATCTGCATGCAGTAAGGTTCAAGACCCCGGGTTAAGAGTAAGCTTTCCAAAAAAATCCTATAGATACCAACCCTTTCGGCAACACCTGCGAGGAGGAGAAGTGTCACCCGAGGCATCTGTATGGGGACAACATGAACCAAGATTCTGCATCGGTGAGGGAATGATGAGATAAATGCTCTGTCATATCTAACATATCTTCCCGCGCACTAGAGCCTAATTGATATGACCTCATTAGATACTTCTTTAGGCGTATTAGGTTATATTCTTATCAATTTAGCATTTAACCATAGAATTAACATTACTTCACATGAATATTTCAACATTATTATTAAATATAAACATTCATCATAGTAAAAGAAGAGATCGACATCATATACATGTGAATTAACATATTACAAACATCAATCACAATTCCACAACAGAATTCGACATAGAGTTATCGTGGTTCACCCCCCTCGAGATACGTCCACAAATATTGGCTTCTTTATTATAGTTAAGGTATTCTGGTGTGGTCTGTGCTACAATAGATGTTCAATATATCCTCCATTATTTAAATTCATGGATTCTTTAGAAATAATATTCTACAATTACAACAATTACTCTCGAATTCCGCTCTACTCTGTTGTTCTTCCTCGAACTTCTCTGATACTTCTCTTTGAATATATCCTATGAACTTATTCCTCTCTGATTCACTTTCTGTTATCCCCTTTTCTTGGGTTTTTTTGCTAGCTCATAATCTATTTTCTTCCACTCCCGCTCAGCTGGTGACAACTCATGCTTGCCTGTTTTTCCTGGATTTTGCGGGATCTTCTTTATCTTCTTGATCCTGCACCTTTTCTCTACATATTTCTTCTTATTGATGTTATCTATCCAACCTACCTGCCCAATAGGCCCCCAACACTCACCTGTAGCTCTTCCCGAGCCACTTAGGCATGTTTTTTCACATTCTTCCACGCTTCAATGAATTTTTGGAGGCTCATTTTTCTCTTTGTACTGTTTCTGTGAATTCGGCCTCCTTGTTCACAATTTCTTCCACTTTCTGTGTCGTCGAGATATTTAGTTTGGCCTCGGTGTCTTGCGCTGCTAATGTTGTGCTAGTTTGCATGATAGCTATCTCCTCTAGTACCCTGAGTGCCTCATCCTGTCACGGTCATAACTCATGTGTAACCTTTCGCTTCTCTTCCTTCATCGATTTCACTACAAGATGTAGTTTCCTATTTTTTATAAGTGTTTTCATTTGTTCGGTTGGTGGGATCGTATTTTCACACTTTGTGGCTTGAATCTCGTATTCCTGCGCAACCATTATTTTCTCATCTACCGCTTGTAGCTCTGGGGTATTCTTCATATCTATCCACATTTGTGCGCCTTCATCGCATATCTTGATACATTCTTGTGCCAAATTTTTAGTCTTAGCCACCACTGTCTACACAATCATTTCCCTTTGCGCTCTTTCTTTCAGTGGTGTCACCGCTGTTCTGGTTGACTCTAATCCAGTGATATTCTTGTGAAGGCCTTGGATAACATCGATGATCTTCCCTACTTGTTATTCTATTTTGTATTCAACTACCATTGGTACTTATGGTAGTGATTTGCATAGTTTTTGTATGGCTGCATGTACATTTCGTGCTATCTGTTCAGCTTCTTCCTTTTCCCTCAAGTCTCTGGCAGCCTTTATTTCTACCTCAACTTTGTCGTTTAAGGCTCTCTCAACCTTGCCTTCTGCTTTTGTATTTTCTTTGTTGGATTTCTCTGTCTATCCCCGTGATTCTCTCTTTTCCTTTTCTGCGAGTTCCACATGTTGTTCTATTGTGCACTTATCCTGTAGTGCAGTGTTTTATTGTCTCTGCAGTTTCGCCTTCGTTGCTTATGTTTTTTCCAACTCATTGGTTGTAGTATCTACTTGACATTGGAATTCTTGCGTGATATCATTTTTCAATACCTCCAATACTTCCATTGGCATTTGGGAGACAATGATGTCTACGTGAGTTTTTATTATCACTTTCTATGCCCGCGGTCTCTTTTTTTTTTGTTCTTTTGATTGCGCAGTTTTCCAACCATCTTGGTATATTTTTAGGCAACTATATTTTACTTTTCCCTTCAGTGATACTCCATTCAATGTTTCCATATGCATATCTCCTTCCTCTATCACTCCTTGGATCACATACGGTCCTAATTAGTGTAGTCAGACCTTCCTCAGGTGCTACATAAACTTGCTATCATATAGTAGTACCAAGTCATTTACTTGAAATTTTTTCTATTTAATCTGTCTATCGTGCCATTATTTTTCCCTTTTGTTTTTCAGTTGTTGATGGAATCCTATAGCAAATATATCCTCCTCAAGTTGTACCAGTTGTGATAGTCATTAATGTATTGCACCTGAGTTCTACAGATCTATGATAGTCGCAACGTGCAGGCTTGGTACAATAAATTCCATCGGCATTATTGCCTCCTATCCATACACAAACCTCAAGGGTGTTTGTCCTATTAAATTCTTGTTGGTTTTCCAGTATTCCCATAATACCATAGGGATTCGGAATTTTTATTCATCTCTTCCCACCTTGCATATTTTTGTTATTGCATTCTCTAGGACTTTGTTGAGTGCTTCCACTATGCCATTAGCCTATGGGTGGTACGACACGCTCTTTTGATGATGGATTTTGAATTCTTTGGTCAAGGATGCTAAGGTATTATTGATAAAGTGTGTTCCTTGATCACTCATCAATATTCTAGGACTTCCAAATCAAGTTCCTATGTTTTCGAACAAAACGTGTGCGACAGTTTCTGTGCTACAATATCTAATATGCCTGGCTTCTTCCCATCGAGTTAGATATTATGTTGTTGTAATGAGTTACCTTTCCCGTGATCTACTTACTGGGGGGTTAATTGGTTTGATAAGGTCGATATCCCACTTGTCAAAAGCCTCTAATGTAACTTGTGGGTTCAATGGCATCTCGTCCAATTTGGAGGGTTTTCCGACCTTCAGACAAACATCGCATGTCTGGCAATATTCATCTTCATATTTGTGGAGTGTATACCACCATAACCCTGCACATAAGACCTTCTAAGTAGTGGCTTTGCCTACATAGTTTCCTCCTGTTATCTTGTCATTTGCTTCTACCAATATAGTTGGTCTTTCTTGTTCGATGAGAGAGCGTCGTAGTATTCCATTTGCACCCAGTTAATATAAGCTTCCTATGATGAATTGGTAGTCTATAGCCTCTACTACCAACTACTTCTTCTAAGTGACTGTCATGTCACAGGGGGCATTCCTATGATAAGGAACTTTAAAATATCTTTAAAGTAATCATTGACCATTTTTATGGAGAATAATTATGCATACCGTAAGCTATCATCCACGTTTCCTGTGTCTTCTCCTAAATGTATGCGTGAGATATGGTCAGGCCTTGCATTGAGTTTACCTAGTTTTACTACTACTTCGAAATCGTACTCTTGGAAAAATAGGATCCATATACAAATCCCACCCCCATCCCAACATTGGATTGTTGGCCAGATATCTTAGTGTATAATGATCAATGTACATCTTAAAGTGTTAACCTATTAAGTAGTTCCTAAAATTTTGTAGCATGTAGACCATATCCAATCCCTCCCTTTATGTTATGGTATAATTTTTCTCCGTTGTTGAAAGTTTCCTGCTAGTGATCACAATAGAGTGATCGATATCCCCTTCTCCTAGCTATGATAATATTTCTCCTAGTGCTATAGATGAGTCATCTACATGTACATGAAACTTCTTAGTCCAGTCTGGGAAGATCAAGATTGGCTTTGTTACTAGTTTATGTTTTAGCGTGTCTAGTCCTTTCTAGCAGTTATCGTTCCACTGAAACTTCACTTCATTTTTCAGTAGCTTTTCCATTGGTGTTGTGATCTGTGCATATCCTTTAATTAATTTCCTGTAATAATCTGTGTGTCCCAATGTCGCGTGCAACTTATTTATTCAGGTGGATTGTTGTAATTCCAAAATTACTGCAATCTTTGTCAGGTCTATTATTAATCCTTGTTTATATACTACATGTCCTAGTAGTATTCTTAACGGTGCACAAAAAATAAATTTATTTAGATGCAATGATATTTGATGTTTTATACACTTGTCCAACATTAATCTCAACAATTCCACATGATATCTTAGTAGGATGAGGACAGTCCAATCGTCTAAATATACTTCAAGGAATTTATGTATGAACACCTTAAACATTGCGATCACTACCATGGATAATACTTTTGGTGCAATGTTTAAATTGAATGACATTATCGTGTATTGGAAACTTCCCCATTCTGTTGCAAATGTTGTTTTATGTCAGTCCTCCTGTGCAATTTGGATTTGGTGGTAGCCTGAGAACCCATCTGTGAATGAGTATGCTTGTTGTCTGCCTACTTTCTCGAGTACCTCATATATAAATGGAGTTGGGAATGGGTCATGTAGGCATGCATCATTTAATTTTCTTAAGTCAACACAAATTTTGTTGCCTCCTATTTTCTTATCTTGTAGTACCATGGGACTTATCCACTCACATTCTTCGATTGGTTCAATGACCTTCGCTTTGAACATGCAGTCCATTTCTTCCTTGAATTTTTATTTATATAGTGGGTTCAATCGGTATGGTCTTTGTTGCATATATTTAGCATCATTCTTAAGATGGATTCTCATTTCGCCTAGCTCACGAGCTATCCCTATCATTTATGAGAAATTGCTACACAATAAGTCTTGGAAGTTGCACAGTAATTCAGTTATTTTTTTGACGGTTTCATCATACCAGTAGCCTCCTATCTATGCCAACTTTGTATTTTTGTCAGTTCCAATATTAATTTTAGATGTCTTGACTGGCTACACATATGTTTTGTATTCTAGCTATAGGCCCTCTACAGGCAATTCTCCCTCTATTTCCTGGACCTAGACATTCCGGGGATCTTCTTCAAATTGATACTATTGGGTCACATTATAGAATTCAAGTAATTTATGGAATCTTGTAGAAAAATTATGTGCATTGCATATCGATATTACTTCTGTCTAGTAATCTTTGTTGTCTATCAATCTTACTTCCATTTGTTCTTCTTCCTTAAATATTTTGTGTTTGATTTCCTAAAGTGTTTTATATATCCAGGGTGACTTATGCTAGAATGTAAATGTTTCTCTGAATCTTTGAGTTATGTAAATCCACTCCATTGTATCTCTGGGCACTTCCATTTCTAAATACCAGTTTTTTGGTATTGTTGTAAGAGTATGAATGAACCTGTGCATCCATTCCTCCTTGGGGACTATATTCCATTAGTTTCCACACTGCGCAATATGCCTTGCTCGGTTTCCTTTTCCGATATATGTCTACTTCATGTCTCCTTCTCTAGTATTAAATATTATCTAGATTATTTGCCTACATTATTGCTAGTGTTTGATGCTTTCTTTGTTTGTTTCCCACCACCTAGTTGGTGTATCTTTTAGCACTGCATCCAATGCTATCAGTTTATGTTTCTTTGGTACCTGTGCCTCAAATTTTGGTACGATTTTTTCTATATTTGTCGAGCCATCATACTTGGGTGGGTTGCATAATTATACCCCAATCCATCGTAGTGACCTTGTCATGCGTGCACATCTTCGTGTTGAGACTTCATGCATCCTCTATTTCTAGTTCTTTAGATCTTCTTCTGAGTCTGACGTACATGAACTGGTGCTTCTCCAAATTAGTGTGCTTTATGTGGTGGGGATAACATAATATTCCATTCTTGCAGTCATTTTGTACAATTGATTAATTTCATCACCTCGCGCTGGTTCTATGTACCGTCTTCCTTCTTTTGGGTCTAAGGGAACAATTACTTTTAGTTATCCGAATTCAAATATCATCTTGCACCTTTTCAAGTTGATAATAGCTTGGTTATAAAATTCCCATTCCAATCCCATTAGCATTGTATATGGCTGGTTTTCATCCACAATCTCGATGACTTCAAAATCTATGGCACTGCGCACTCAATCTATATTCACTAGTACTCCTGTTAGTCTACCAATGGAAACTATTTTGTACTGATTTCCCAGTCTCAATTGGATGGGTAACCATGCTAAAAAAAATTTCCCCATCATCTCCCATGTATGCTTAGATATCAGACCCTAAGTCTAATATCACATTATCTATGTCATATTCTCCAATATACAGGCTACTTTCGTTTCAATAGAGGCTACCTTTTCATGAGCGCAATGATCAATCATAGAGCATAACGTATGCAATTCCTTTTCATCTTCAACCAATTCGAGGAAACTTTGCAAAAACTTTCCTAAGGTGTTGACCTTCTCGCTTGATTCTTTGGTCATGATCTAGTCCTCAGTGGGATGCATATCCCCAATAGGTTGTGTAGATGATGTAGATGTTATCTAGTCTCATCGCACAAGTTCTTTCCTTGTTTGTTTGTAGGTCTCTTTCTCTTCATGTGGTTCAAATGCATGTGTGGGTGATTCTTCTTTATTTACCCATTTCTCCTCTGATTTATTTCTGTTGGTTGCATCCATCCCTATTTTGATTCCTCCACATGTAACAACCTCTATTTTGGGTCCTCGTCTCATGTTTCGACAAAGATATTTTCGATGTTTGGGTTCTGGTTCTAATTCCCTTTGGCTTGCCATTTTTTCAACAATTGTGGGCAGTCCTTTGCCACATGTTCTAACGCCCAACAATATGTACAAGTTGTGCAAGGATTTGGGAAATCTCACAGTAAGTTTCCTGGTTGATTACAATTATAACATACTATGGGCTCTCTTCCTCCTCACCCAAAGTTTTTTCTACGTCACCCCCTACCGAATCCTCCTCATTTTACTTGATTAAATCCTCTTGGAGTATTATATTTCCCTCCTCCTTTTGTTTCAACATTATCCTTTTCAATCTTGTACATGCATGTTGGGAACTCCCTCATTAGATCAAATGCATGACAATATTTTTCTTTGTGGCCCACTGATTTACAAAAACTATAGAATAAGATTCTTAGGGTATGCTGATATTTTTGTAGTAGTTGTCACTCATGGGGGTGATATCCCCACTTCTTGCATATCTCGTAGTATCCTCCACCTGATATCCATTTTGGTGCTCCATCTGCTAAGTACTGCACAAAGGCTGGACATTCATCCTTGTGGTGACCTCCCATCCTGCATTTGCTGCACCATATCTGTTCATGTTTCTCTTTCCCTTTTGTAATTTCTATCAGTTGAATTATTAAGGCCTCTAGTTGGTTATGAATCTGTGTCATTCCTCTATTGCTTCCGACCAGAGAGGATTCCAATTTCATATAAATTTCCAGTGCCTCGGACTGCGATGTAACAATTTGTTGTATTAGCGTACTACAAATGTGAGGTAACAAGCCTGCAATGAGACACTCTCTGTGTTGTTGGTCCGGTATTTGAAATATTATCTTCCCCATCAAATCCTTGAACATATGGTCGAACTCCCATACTGACTCAATATGCACCTTCTTGATCTCCTTTATCTTTGTAATGTAATGGGATTCAAATTTTAGTTTCTTGAATTCCTTTTATAGGACCTGTGTAATCTATGCCAGAGTTCTCGTTTGGCATAGCGTTGTGGTACTCTGCAACTTCATGTACCATACTAGTGTGGGACCTATGAATGTTGTCTCCAGCTATGTGATATTTGCACCATCATCGTGGGGATTCTTTGCATCCTAGATGGTCTCACATACGAACAAGTGTTGTTTTGGATCCGTAGATCCAATTCCTTTGAACTCTGATAACCTCAATGTATTATCTACCCCTTCCATGTTGTTGGGTGTAGGAACCCTTCTTGATGGTGTTGGTTGATTTTGGCTACTTGTACCGCTATCAATGCCCTGGATACTTTTTCTCTGACTTCTTATACTGATAAAAAGTGCTCTTGAAATATCTTCTAATGTTGTCTCGGATTCAGGCGATGTCCACAAGGTTGTTGTTTTGAACCAAGACTCGGCTCGGATAGGACTTACTGGTTCTTCTATGACTGGACTAAGAGATATATCTCCCTCTTCTCCCTCAATATGTTGTACTTATATGATATGGATGTATTCACGATGTTATAGGTAGTCATTGCACTTCTCCCTCTTCTCAGCGACGGTTCTTAACTTCTTGTACCTTCTCCCACTACGCAAACCTCCAGATTCATATGTTTCTTCTAATATCCCTTCTTCTTTCTCTTGCATTCTCAGTCTCCCTTTCTAATGTTCATTTTCTTACCATTCGATCAACTTCTGGTCAACAAACCCCTATCCTTTATTTATATGGTTCCATCGTGATCACTTATTTATCCCACAATAAAAATTTTATTCCTAGAGTTAACGACCTTATGAATCTTCCTTGCATACCTTTAAGGAAGTATCTTTCTGCAACGTTGTAAGCCTAGGTAAAATTGATGGAAAATTATGTTATATAACCTCCCAAGATACTGTAAAACAAAAATTTCATTATGTGGGATGTCCTACTGTCTATTGCTTCCACCCATCTCACTGGTTTCGGAGTCCAGTTATTTGGTATAACTGGTCTATGTCTACTAGTCTTTTCCACAAATCTTTCCACCCATTCTGCTAAAATATTAGGAAATTCATCGAAAAATACCTCATGCAATTCTATATATACATACCTTTGTAGCCATTTATTATTCTATAAATGAGGGTTCTTATTCTCCTTTTGCGCAAATTCTTGTTCCTTTTGTTCCACCCATTTAGTTATTTCTTTCCTCATCGGTCTCCAAAACATTCCCTCACTTTTAGATTCTGGGTCTCGAAAATGGAACCATTTTTTGACGTGCGCACGTGGTAAGGTTCAAGACCCTAGGTTTAGAGTAATTTTTCCAACAAAACCCTACAAATACTGACCCTTTTGGCATCACCTATGAGCATGCGAAGTATCACCCGAGGTATCTTTATGGGACTGCAGAAACCAAGATTATGCAACGGTGAGGGAAATATGGGAGACACACTCTATTATATCTAACATATCTTCTTAGGCACCATAGCCTAATTTATATGACCTCATTACTTAATTCTTTATGCATACCAGGTTATATTCTTATCAATTTAGCAGTTAACCATATAATTAATGTTACTATGCATGAATCTTTCAACATTATTATTAAAGATAAAAAATCATCATAGTAAAATAAGAGATCAACATCATAAATACATGAGTTAACGGATTACAAACATTAATCACCATTCCACAAAATAACTCAACACAAAGTTACTGTGGTTCACCCCCCCTGGGATACATCCACAAAGATTGGCTTCTTTATTATAGTTAAGGTATTTGAGTGTGTTCTATGCTACAATAGATGTTCACTATGTCCTCCATTTTTTACATTCATGGATTCTTTACACACAATATTCTACAATTACAACAATTACTCTTGACTTCCACTCTACTATGTTATTCTTCCACAAACTAATCTGATACTGCTCTTTGAATATCTCCTATGAACTTCTTCCTCTCTAATTCTATTTAGGTTCTCTCTTTTTATTGGGTTTTCTTTCCAACTCATAAGGTGTTGTTTTCCACTCTCTCTTGGTTGGTGACAACTCATTCTGAGATGGATATAGCTCATGCTCACCTGGTAGTCCCCCATCCTCCTCTCTTTCTTCTCTCTTCCTTCTTGATCTTATTTATCTTCTTGATATTGCGCCTTTTCTCTGTGTGTATCTTCTTCTCATTGTTCTCTATCCAACCGGCCTACCCAACAGTCGGCTTCAAATTTCCATTCTTGAACCACTTATTATGTATTCCTACCAGTTTCTAGCCTTTCAATTTATGTCTTTGCGAATCAACAGCTTCATCACTGGAGGAGACATTCCCCTGAGTGTCCTTATCCTATACATTCTTCCTTGCATTGAGCATAGGTATGTTCCTTGCGCTTTGGAACTAGTTTCCTTTCCCGCGACATTCATTTCCTCCATTGTACTTTAGCATGATTTTTTTCATTTTCAGGCTTTAATAGCATGAAAAAGACAAAAAAAAAATCTAAAAAGAAAAATAAGTATGGGAATGAGTCACTTTATTTATATTTAGCCTTCCAAATATTTGGCCTTCTTCCACTACTCGCGTTCGATGATGGAGGATGCATGAATTCCTTCCTTACACTAGATCTCTTCCTATTGAATTCAACAAATCTTGCTTTAGGACAAGTATTTATAGTTTTTATTAGTATCTTGGGGATTGAGTCATCAGTGCTAATTTCCCTTGCTATTGACAACAAGAATACATAAATGTCCCATGCTCAGTAGATTCTACCTTGTGTTTGACATCAAATCATTTATTCACACTTGTTATAATATACTAGGTACCTTGACGCCCATTATCATCATTGGTGGGTTGTCTCACATTTGTTAATAGTATATATCAATGACTGATAATAAAATCGTGTCTCACTGTGTTCAACTTCAACACCTTTATTCACATAATGTAGACAAGTACCAAGGAAGATGGTTTTGAATACTTCAAGTGAATTACAATAATCACATCTTTTGTTCTCCTACCCAACCTATATTGATTGTACCACCCTTAGAGACATTGGTACTTGAAGAGGATCACTTTGTTCACTTCCTTGGCTCCAAATATCCTCTTATTTGATTTTGAGACATAGCTCCAGTGTGTATCCATTTGTGGCTATGATATACAATTGCATGGGTCCATTGTTTATTTTTCGTGTCCATGATTAATACTTCCATAGCTATCACTTGAATCCACTATGTATAGTTTTCATGGCCATGGACATCAGTTATACTTCTATCATTCATGGATCTACAATGTACTTGATTGGTGGCTAGTTTTACATCACACTCAAGAATGGGAATGCTCAACATGAAAGGGAGTATCTTACTTGTTTATAGGGATGATTTTAGGGGCTAAATTTCACTCATGGGCTAATTTTCCATGGTTTTTCCAAAAATGAGATTCGCTATTTTAAAAATGATTCGCCCAAATTCTATAGGATAAAATTATTTTACCTTAAAAATCACCAAAAATTTATAAAACTATATAAAATAATCAGAAATTTGAATATTTTTACAAAAATATCGCCAAACATTTATAGTTGACATATGAAGGATTAGTAAGATTCGCCAAGCTTTCTACATTTTAAAATAAATTTGCATCCTTAAAATCATCCTTGCTTGTTTATGTTATAGGTGTTGTTATGAGACTAGTTTTAAACTACTCCTACCCAATGACCCATGCACTATCTCATGACTTTTTTAATGTATTTCGACCATCAATTTCCCTTCTAACTTCACACATTAGAGATAATATGTTATCGAGTCATTTTCCAGTATACATGCATATGATGAATCATTGGCCTATGTTACATCCCTTTCCCTGCTTGCAGGACTTAAATCATCTTTTTTCCTCCTCATAAACTTATTTTAAAACCCCATTTATCAAAGTGTATGTGACTTTCCTTAAACAAAATTGCATACATACGTAGGTTCCCTATTATCAAGCCGCATACATGTTCATTTTGGCTCAAAAAAATATAATATCAACATTTTGGGAGGATTTTATTGGTTTTTCCATTCCCTATCTTCCTAAATCCCATACATAATGACTCTAACCATCAAAATGGAGTATAAAAGAGAGCGTTGGGGTGGGGGAAAAATATAGGTCAAGAAAGGTATCCTTATGCTATCATTTTGAAGATTGTCCTACAAGTTCTCTTTTCCTCTAGTGTCTAAGATTATCCCCTCTTCCTTGAAACCCTCATTTCCATAATTTTCATTCTTATTATCTTGTCAGAAAGAACACCTTTGTCTTCCTTGGACATGTTAGAGTGTAGAGTGTTGGAGGCACTCCTATACATCTTCTGCCTTGGGTGGAGGAGCTTGGAGCCTAGTTCTGGGACCATGCTGGAGCGGTTATAGGTTGTAACCAACCCCTTTTGTTTTTATCAATAAAAGAACTCTCATTCTCCTTCGATTATTTGTGTTAATTTATGATTTTGACGATATTATTTGTATATTATTTTGAATCTAACATTAAATCGGAATTGGTCACATCAAGTTAGTTAGCGGATAATTGTTTTCTTGAAGTTGCATACTTCTTTGTCTTCGGGACTTTTAGAGGGTTATTTTGAGGTACTTCCATAGAGAAATACATCAAGTGGGATCTACTTCAAACATACGATTCCAGGTGCGTTCTTCTTCCCTTTTTATGAAAAGTTAGTTATTGTAGGTGGTTTTTCCTAATTGATTGTTTAATTAGAGTTTGAGAGAAGTTTCCTTGGGTTCTGATCTATTGTGGTTACGACCCAAAAACTATAGGAAGTAAATTTCTATAACACCAATGATTTATCCAAAACTTAGAATCTTTATGCCAACCCCACTTGATCTGTGGGTGGTTTTGACGATAGTTGGAAGCAATCTTAGGAAGCATCTTGTCATCCATTGTTTTTATCTTATTGTTATACATTAGGTGCCTAGTCATAATTTTTCTCTCAATGGGGGAAATACTCTCTTAGATGAGGAGGATAGAGGATAGGGTAGGGTGTATTACATTTGATTACGATATTATAAGTTATAAAACACTTTTGGATTTAATCTATCTTTCGCCATGATTCTCTAGAGATGTTACACCCCAAAACTTCACAACCATATAAGATAACAAGAGTCACAAGAGTCTCAAAGAGTAGTTTCTTCTTATCCCATATCCAAAGCTCTGCTAATTATAGCTATTTTCAAGTCCATAGTAATATTTTCTCCCTCCATTTATTACTTTCTCAATGATATAGTTCTACTACTTGAGCCTAATGTTAATTATTTATCTACCTTGAGGGAGTTGGGGGTTTGATATTTATTGATGATTATCTTTGAGTATATTTGTTGATCCTTTTGATCTTATGATTTCAAATGTCTTCATAATGTTTTTCAACTTATGATGCTTTGTTGACATTTGTAAGATGAAATTGATGAGCTATTTTCAAGACCTTTTCCATACTTCGAAGTGTTTGATAATCCTATATGTCCGCAAAGTTTGATGTTCTATTGGATGTATTGAATGAGTTTTATTTTGAAGAATTTATGAATGGATAACAGAAATAAAGAACATATATGCATTCTACAAACTATTGCATGCATGTTGTGCCTAATGTATTCATCTTTATCCTCTCATATATTGATCATACTCTTCAGTTTCCAATAGTTAGCTGGAATCAAAAGATCATTAAGCCTTTGTATGAGTTTGATACTTGGTACGTGCAACTTTTAGGAAACTCATCTACATCATCCTAGATCAATGGATTATTATCTTTGAACAAACCCAACACTTATTCATAAGTTTGTTGAAGGAAAATAATTTAATGTTTATGATATATTGGCTAGTGTCTTCTTCCCCTCATAACTCATCTCATATTTTTTTTGGTTTCAAGAGAAGGGTTGTAGGGTCACTTCCTTTACATGACCGAACAAACCTTGAAATTCATGTGGAGAATACCTTTATCTTATTCTTATTGACTAGACTCCTCTCCATGTAGATGTTTCCTATCATTTGAAGCCAACATTCAACATTCGGATTTAAATCATGTCTTTCCCGAACCTCAACCGAATTTTCTGCTATCACCATTACCCTATTTTCTATTTTTTCTTTAAACTGAAAGCCTAAATTTTATTGTATTGCAATAATGAGGTTAGAAAATTGATACTTATCACGAACCTTGATCTTTACCTTGCTCTACCTCATACGGAAGTAGATTCACCTTTTCTTACAATTTCCCCTAGGTATGAAGTTTGCAAGGCTATCAGACCCACCTTTCTTGTATGCATGTCCCGCGAGCACAACAGATTTACTTCTATCGAGAATCCTTGTTCAGAATGTTGACCATGAATTGTCTTAAGACTAGATCAAATCCCGAAGGCCAAAATCCTATCGGGTTTGTATCATCAGGTTGGCTAGGTGAATTCCATTGTGATATTCTTGAGGTCCGAAATGTATGATATTCTTCATATTGATCTCTATAAGGTTTTTCTTCCGACCTTCCCTCTTTGAAAATGCATGCATGAGGGCCTATCAATCTTCTCGGATGTGAAACCTTATGATATTGTCACCCAAAGATCTCTCGCCACTTTTCGTAACCAGATTCCTCCATCATGGTTTCATATGGGAGCTTGTTCCTTGATCATATCAGATTCCCTCTCCTTGCAAGATTATTGGGCTTTCCCTCCACGATTTCACCTTGACTGGATTGACATGCCTCGTCTACATGGCCAATGTCAAACTCTTTTTTATCACGTGGATCATTCTTTGTGACATTATGATGTCATGTCCTGTGTCCTCTTTCTACCACTTGGTCACTTTCCATTTGTTACATACCCGAATTTGAGCATTCATGATTTCCATATGACATAACTACATGACTTGACTCCCAATTACTCAGAATCTACATGGTATGCCTTACTCCTCCTTTTGGTCCCTAGGTGCGGAACAATGGATAGTGTGGAACTAGACCACATTTTCCTAATTTGTTTGTATATAGTTTGTATAATTTATTCATTTTATTTTATTATTATTTTTTATTGATTTATTTAATATCATTTTTATTTTTCCCTTGGTTTTGTAAAATTGCACATGGTTTTCCCAAACCTACCCTTGGTATTTATTTTACATGGGAAAATCAATTTTACTTTAGAAATCATTTTACAAGGGTAAAATTATTTTTAAATATGTAAAATTAGTTTTACATGGGAATTTGTTTTTTTCCATGGTGCAATTTTCCCTAATTCCCTAATGTATAGTTTTGATATGTATATTCTTATAAATTTTACCATGTCCCACTGA
>SNQJ01S0009222.1:0-13243 GCA_010110895.2 Picea sitchensis | reverse complement strand
ATTTTAGTTTTTTTTGAGTGCTTGTCATATGAACTATTTCTATGTTTAGTATTTTGAATAGTTATGATGTTATGATTTCTAGTCAATACAAGGATAATGTTATACAATGTTTCTACAACTATTTGTGATATGTTCTACAATTTCATTGTTTTAATATACCGTTGATGGACATGAGATGTTTCCGCTATCATTGATGTTATCTCAGACTGTATTCATTCAATTAGTTTTTCTCTTTGAGGATAGGTTTGAAGTAGTTAGATTATATTAGTTTGATTTTGTTTTAGAGTAGATTTAGAATCGATGGGAGTTTTTTTGGGGACAATTCACTGTCTTTCCCTTTTTTATATTTAATTCACAATGGAAACTAGGCCAACATACTAGTTGGAAAAGCTACCCCAAATGAGAGTAGGTTTAATTGGGAGATGCCATAAATGGTGCTAGAAGGAGATCCATGACAAGTTGAGCCCATGGAGTAGTTATTTTTAAATTATTTTTACTTATTAATGGTTCCTTCCCATATCCCTTTATGGGGATGTTTTTATGGTTATGTACCTCTTAAAACTCCTAGAAATATTTTTCATCTCTTTTGCCAAATTAAATTTGATGGGGAGGGTGAAACATCTGCAATTGAACAAGCTTTTCAATTTTGGAAATTTTGTTTTTCTCAAAATATTACTAATGAAAGTGTCATTTGTATGTTGTTCACTCTCACTTTCACAGCCCAAGTCAACAACTGGTGTGACACTTTGTCAGTTGCCTATATTCACACATGGCAGCACTTGCGTGAATTTTGGCATGCTTTTTAGAATTATAATTATGACGACTTGCAAATTAACCCAATAACTTGTTTTTGTTATAAAGTATAGTTACATATATTAGGGCTTGATCATATTGTTGATAACTTAGTTAATATTGTGGTTTAAGAAGGCTAGATTTATTGTTAAACACTTGGATCTTATTCCGCTCATTAATGGTTGTATTTTAAGATTTTATTTGTAATTTTTTTAGGGCTGATTTCTTGCTACTATTACAAATATACTTTTCTTATATAAACTATTAGTTATTGCAAGATCAATTATAGCAACCCTCTTTCATTGATAGCTATTATTTTGGAGCTTATATTTCACTTCTTAGAGTTGGTTTTGGCTATTTTATGCATTGAAACACTTCTGTCACACGCTTACAACGAATTGCCTCACCTAAACTCTTTCCAATCTACCCCATTTCTCTAGAGCTAGCCTATTTCTTCAAATGACCAAGATAGGGGACAATAAACTTGCTTCTAGTTTTCTATATGATCCTTTAAAGTCACAAGAAAGTATGCCTTGTGTTGGACTTTCATCCATCACTAAAAAGAGAGAAGTATTTGTCTAGGTGATAGTGACAACTACTTCCAATTGTTTTAAAAGTTTGAAGTCTTGTGAAGAGATTTGCACAAGTGTTAAATCCTATAATAAGAGGCTTTAAAGGGTTTGCACAAGTACTCAATCCTATGATAACATGCTTTATGGAAAATGGAAAGTTGTATCCTTTATGATGTTATGAAGATTAAACTCTTTGTTTTGGGGATTCTAGTGCATTACATTATATGCGGTCTTAGTGGATCCAACCATAGGGAACTTTTAATGAATCCACTTGCTTGTTGTTTTTCTGAATTGATTTCCCTTAGCGAAGCCAACTTTCTAATTTCAATAACTTCTTTGTGTGGGTTTTGTTGATTATTATGAAAAGATTGTCATTTTATCTTCTGTCCCTTATCCCTTTAGTCATCAGTCTTTGCCTGAGCAGTCGTCCAGGAGCCAAATCGACGGTCGTCACTTCGGTGTTTAAAAACCTATAGATTCAAATGCCCTTTTTTTTTTTGTACATGGATGATGAGTGAAGGATAAGAATCTGCCATGTTGTCTATGGACCCCTTACTTATCTTTTAGTTGATTGATTCATGGATGAATGTTTAGTTTTTTCATCTTATTCTTTGATTTGGATTGTGAATGATAAACCTCTCAGTGGAATGAGAGTCCCTTGGCGAACCCAACTTTTGATTTCAATGACTTATATGTGTGGGTTTTATTGATTATTGTGAAAAGATTGTGGTTTTATCTTCTGTCCCTTATCCCTTTAGTCATCAGTCCGTGCCTGAGAAGTTGGCCAGAAGCTGAATCGATGGTTGTCACTTCGGTGTTTAAATACCTATAGATTCAAATGCCTTTCTTTTCTATGCATGGATGATGAGTGAAGGATAATAATCTACCATGTTGTCTATGGAACCCTTACTTATCTTTTAGTTGATTGATTCATGGTTGAATGACTAGTCTTTGCTTCTTCTTATTTGATGTGGATTGTGGATTATAAACCTCTCCGTGGAATGACAGTCCCTTGGCAAACCCAACTTCTGATTTCAATGACTTCTATATGTGGTTTTTATTGATTATTGTGAAAACATTGTGGTTTTATCTTTTGTCCCTTATCCCTTTAGTCATCAGTCCATGCCTGAGTAGTCAGCTAGGAGCCGAATCGACGGTCGTAACTTCGGTGTTTAAAGACCTATAGATTCAAATGCCCTGTTTTTTTGTGCATGGATGATGAGTGAAGGATAATAATCTTCCATGATGTCTATGGACCCCTTACTTATCTTTTAGTTGATTGATTCATGGTTGAATGACCAGTCTTTGCACCTTCTAATGATGAGTACCTCTGTGGCTTGATTGTTTAAAATTTTGATTTATCTCTACATTTTTAATTTCATGAACTTCTGTACATCTCTAGATTTTTATTGATAAACTCTGCATTGTGGATAGATATTGAGCAGTGATGTCGACACGAGATTATCCAAACATTCCTTGCAAATTCTCTAGGCATTCTCAAGAAGGAAGAACATGAACTCCTTCTTCAACTGAGACTCCGAGTGAGCACCAACAATCTCGTCAGAGGAGATTTTCAAATGAGTTTGTAAATAGATCAACTGCAGAACCTGCTCAAACCAATGTTATGGATGCAGCCTTCTTAGATAGGTTACACATCAATACTCCTACACCTGAGAATGTAGGGAATAGCTCTGGACAAGAGAATATTTCTGGTAAGTTTCTTAAATTTTGTTTATTTTTGTTGAATTTTTTTGTATTTAAATTTATGTGAGGTTAAATCTTGAAGTTATTTCAAATGTGTGTGTAGGCAATCAATTTAGAGCAAGGAGCGAAAATGAGAGTGGCTATCACGGAGATTCAGATGTCAGTGCAGAGGGTGAAGGTGGATTTAGGAGGCCGCGTTACGAAGAAACATAAGATTACATGCCAACATCCACATATCCTTCAGATGTTGGTGATGAACTTCCTTGGGAAGGGAACACTGAAGAAATGAAACTTGAGCGATGCTCATGTGCTAAAAAGAGGTTGGAAAATGATTTGGCGGTCTTGGAACTTCCTCAAAAGAGAAAACAAAGTTTTCAAATTGTTTTACATTCACTGGAAAACTTTATGGATGAATATCAGAAGATGGGGCCAACCACTGACAGTTTTGTCGATCTAATGAGGCGACGAAATTCAAAGGTGATGGGTCCTGATAAATGGGAGACAGTAAAAAATAGAGTTTCAAAAGAAGACGCCATCTCCATGTTCAATTTCAAAGAGGGCCCAAAGAGGAAAATGTTGAAGGTGTAATATTTTAAGCACCCTGACTTTGTCGGACATCTGTATAACAGATTTTTGGCAGCATATGAGAAATTGTCGTGGAATGATGAGGTTCCACACTATTTTGCAAGACATGTTTTTGCAGAGTTTTTATTACACATGCACCCGGATTATACCAGTCTATCATCCAAATATTATGGGTCTGGTAAAGGACGTACTTATGATCACAAAGGGGCATATTGAAGTGCCACATTTTTGAGGCCTTCACAACCTTTAGTACCTCTCCCAACTAGGGAATTTGCATCACTTTCAGAGTTCCAAGCTACATCAGAAGTTGGCAAAGAGGCCAGGACTGCAATCGGAGAAAATTTGGAAGCTATTTTTTATGGTGTTGATATTGGCATGAAGCGTCAGAGAGCAGAAGCCAATTCCTGGGCCACATTTGTTGATAAAATAGATGCAGACTTTAATGCAATGATAGCAGAAGAAGTTTTGGAGTATGAAAAATTTTGTCGGGATGGTGGGGAAGAGAGTACCTGAGAGTGTGCTCGGAAGGGAGATTGGGATTGAGGAAGCACCCAGATTAGAAAAGGATGTATCCATTCAAGATGATTCATAAATGTATGTTCTTGACTTTTATCAAATTTTTGTTTTGTCAAATTTATAGTTTAGTCTTTCCTCAATTATTCTGAATTATATAGAACCCCTAGATAAGTTTGTTGTTGTCTTAAATGGTGTACATTCAAACTTATTTAAGGTTAGATCATGATGTAGACCTAATTTTGAACTTGAATATGTTTGAATATTTGAGAACATATTTTATCCCACATCAAAAAAGAGAAAGTTTCTAAATTTTCCTCGATTGCATTCCTTACTTTCTTGTCCAAGAATGGTATAGTATTATATGAGAACATCTATTCCACCGAAGAAAGAGAAGATAAGTATATTTCAGAAGAATGGTAAAATGGAGATTTGTGAACATTTTTAGATAATAAGTAGTTTTTTAGAAGAATTGTTTAATATGAAGATTTATGAGTCCTTTAGTTTGAAAGGGCATCGTGAAATTTGATTATATGACCACTGCAGAAGAAGAAAAGAAATATTTAACTGTTAAGGAGATTAGTATTTTATTGCTGTGTAAATATGATCAAATAACAACATCTCGGATGAGAATTACATTTAAGGATTTGGGACTTTATCCACAAGGAGATTTTCCTGAAGGATTTTGGACTTTATCCACAAGGAGATAAGTATTTCTTTGGAAGAATGACTTAATACATGGAGATTCGTGAATTATCTTCATACACAGTTCTATATTTATTTTCAAATTATTGTCTAACTCTAACTCACAATCTGTTTTACCAAGAACATAATAACATCACTTGGGATGAGAATTTCACCTGAAGGATTTGGGACCTTATCCACAAGTAGAATTTCACCTCAAGGATTTGGGACCTTATCCACAAGGAGAATTTCACCTCAAGGATTTGAGACGTTATCCACAAGGAGATAAGTATTTCATTGGAAGAATGACTTAATATGGAGATTTGTGAACTTTCTTCATACACAATTCTATATTTATTTTCATATTATTATATAACTCTAATTCAATTTTTTTTACCAAGAACAAAATTCTTCTTTTTAATTTTTTTTTAAGATTTTAGATAAGATTTACAAATTGTTTACATCATGTACTTTTAATTGGAGAGTAACTAGATCTTAAATCTGTTTAATTGTGGTTGGTTATGTTATTATTACTTATTGTTTATTTAATATTTAGTTACAGTATATATGCTAATATGTGTTATTTGGTTTTTTATTATGTTTTTTTATTTTTAAAGATGTCTAAATTATATTTGGTGGAAAATATGTTTACAATATATTTTGTGGAAAAAGAGTATGTTGGAAGATGACAGTTAACTATTTTGGTATGTATGTCAATTTTATTTTAATTACAATATTTGAATTCTGTATTATTTCGCATGTTTGAATTGTAAATTTTTTATTTTTGAAATCTGTCTTTTGCAAGTTTGAATTTCATGTATGAAGCGATCTATCTTAAAGCGATGGTTAGAGTCCAGAATTTTGGAGTTAAATGTCTTTGTTTTTGTTATCATCCTAAAATGGATGTGGAACTTATGTATTTTACAGTGTTACTATTCAGACTTTGATTATATATATATATAATTTTGGAATTCAAAATAGCAATTTTTGTCTCATATATATTTGATTTTTATAATGAGATTTCTCATAATTGATGGTAAAAAAGTGGCAAAGTTAAAACTTGTTATGAACTAATGTTTTGTATAAATTTGATTATAATATATATATATATATATATATATATATATATATATATATATATATATATTTCATAATTTAGGAATTCAAAATAGCAATTTTTGTCTCATATTTGGTTTTTCATAATTGATGGTAAAGAGTGTAAAGGATTAACTTGTTCATACCTAATGTTTTGTTATGAGTAATGTTTTCATGTATTAATTTAAATGTTTCATTTTTATGTTCTTGTGTACTTTAGAAAATATGAAAACTACATGATTCTATTGTCCAAATAATGTTTGTATATTCTCCTTTTTACAAATGCATTTTAAATTAAGCATCAAAGTCTTGAATACTTTTATGCTATGTATTAAAATTTAGTGTTTGATTTTATGTTCCTTTTAATATTGTCAAAATATGATTATATTGTCAAAAGGTGGAATGAAAATTTAACTAGTAATGAAATAATGTTTTGTGTATTCTCTTTTTTACAATGCATTTTAAGATAAAGCATCAATCTCTTAAATACTTTTTTTGCTATGTATTAGTTTAAATGTTTTATTTTATTGTTCACTATGTACTATCAAAAATCCCTTTCTACTACATTTGGGTCCAAATTCCGACTGACCGTTAGGCCTTCAATTGCCCACTTTCTGTTATTGAACCGACAGAGCCTGGAACCCCCTCAAGCGTGTTTCACATGGCGTCGTTTTCCAACGACGAGTTTTTAAGTTTGGTACTTGACGTTCAAGCGGTAGCCAAATTAGAGACATTTCAAGCGTGGCAAGACCGACATTTCAAAAATGGCAAGTGGGGCAGTTTCAGTGTAGGCTGATGTTTCAAGCGTGCATGAACCGGCGATTTCAAAACATGGCGATGAGCCATTCAAAGCGTGATGGCAAGATGTTGTTTCAAAGGTGGCAAGTGGGGCGTTTCAAG
Source organism: Picea sitchensis (assembly GCA_010110895.2). Classification (NCBI taxonomy): domain Eukaryota; kingdom Viridiplantae; phylum Streptophyta; class Pinopsida; order Pinales; family Pinaceae; genus Picea; species Picea sitchensis. The sequence goes on along the minus strand of SNQJ01S0009222.1, from coordinate 6,398 downwards.
CGTGTAGAGAGAGAGACATTTCAAGAGGTGGCAGAGGGCGTTTGGGGCGTGGCAGAGGCGTTTGGTGGCAAGAGGCGTTCTAAAGTGGGAAGACCGTGAGCGAGGTATTGGCTCGGCGTGTGTTTTCTATGGGAGCGACACTCTTGGGCGTGGCAAGAACAGCATCCATCAAGTGGCTTTAACAACAGCGGCACGGAGTTTCGCTCCGACGTGGTTGCTATGGGGCGACAATCTTGGAGGTGGAAAAGAGAGACGTCTCGGACGTGCTTATGCTTTCTTGGGAAGAGAGTGAAAGGCGTCACAATTGCCACCTTTGTGTAGGTATTTAAAAAAAATACAATATCAATCTCAAGACCTAATAGTCATTCCAAGCCCAAAGGAGGGTAAGTCATATAGGTGTCAGCTAGTGACCCGCTTAATAGTTTCCTTAGGCTTTCCCTGCACACTTAACAAAAGTTGGGTTTTTTTTTCTTCGAGTGTCTAAGAGATAAAAAGACCCAATATTGTGAATGAACTGACATTAAGTTCATACCCGTCTAACAGATCCTTCAAACTTTTACCCAATGAAACATTTTGTCACAGCTTCTATCCTAATGAGATTACTCTTGGTATCATCTCCACAAGCATGAAGAGCTAAAATATGAGGTATGCAAAATTTGTGCATGACAAATCACTTTAAAAATGAACTTTTGTCTAACTACATGTTCATCTCCTCTTCTTTACATGATGTCTATAGCGGAACCATACAAAATTAATCAAACCTACCAACTAATAATATCATAACCATTATGGAATTTCAATGTCAAACATAGACAAGTTATCACATATCGAGAGAACATGGTTTCCCGAAAAGCACTTCCAAAGTTTCTCCTTGAGGTTAATAATTCTCAATGTTTAAGAATAGGAGTAATGATGAAATTGGACCAAACCATGTTCCAATGCCAAGTGCTATATGCTCTGTATAGGCCTTTCTTTGTGTATGCCAAGGGGTTTGACATAACACTCATGGAGTACATGAACCACTTTCTTGAGATGAAGAAAAGCTTTTATATCGCCTACAGTGTCGAGGATATGTAAAACTTAACTAAAATGCCAACATTTGAGCTTTGTCCATGATTAAGAGCTCCTTAATTTTTGAGCCTCAAAGGTAACAAAAGCAATATGTAGGAATATTAACTTGAACCTCCAAAATTGTGAAGCGGAAGGATAGGAGCTAGGGATTACTAGTGTTCCTCGGTGTGTAATTGTCCAGTGTTTGTTCTCGAGTTTAAGTAATTTGTAATGGAGAATGACAAGTTACCCTGAGGTTTACATGAAAGTGACACTCCTCCTGAGGGTGTACTTGTGGTGGTGAGTGTGAGGATAAACATCGGAAAACCTCCAGGATATGGCCCTAGGGAAGGATACATTTACTTCGAGTTAAATGGGCCGAGTAGTCCTTACTTCCGGGGAGTTTACTGTGGATTTCGAGGTTCTTGAGGTGCTACATTAGTAATGGGATAGCATCGAACAATCATTCTCGAGTTAGTAGTTTATACGGGGTGGATGGAAGATTCACTCACAGGGGTTTACTTGTGGTGGCATTCACTCACAAGGGTGTGCTTGTGGAGGTGAATGGTCAGGTGTGGTCCTCATTGAAACCCGAGGTGCTAGAAACAGTTGTGTGGAGATGGATCATCAACATGGCTCATGAAGAAACTTTTCTATGAAAAAATCCAAGTATGGAAAATGTTTCCATCGTTGAGAGAGTGTTGAAGTTTTGCAATTTGGTGAGTCATTCTCCATATGAAAATACAAAGAAACCATTATAAAAGACCTTGGAATGCACTAAAAATAAATAAATGACAAGACCAAGTGGCCCATTGGAACATTTGTAAAGGATACAAAAGAAATAAAATTAAGTTAAAGGACAAAAATGACAAATCGGCCCTGCCAGTAAAAATAAGGTGACTTGATTAGTATAAATAAATGCAAGTTCATTTCATTATTACACATTCACTCAACTCCTCAGGAATTCTTCAAGGAGAATCTTAGAAGTTTTTTTTGGTGATGCACTATCTTTGTTGATGATGTGCAATGCTTGGGGTTCTTCCTCACACTAAGTAACTTTCTATGTGCTTGGATTACGGTGATGTGTTTTGTGAACTTGGATTAAATTTCTTATAGAGAAAAGTTTGTTGGGATTTTCCCCAAAATTCGGGTTTTCCCAGGATAAATCTTATGTAATCTGTGTGCATGGCTATCTCTGTTATTTTTTTATTTCCACTCTGATTTTATTTCGGTTAAATTTTGATAATTATTCTATGATACTTGAGGGGCATTTGAAATCTATTTGAAATCATGGGTAATAGTGTCGGATCGAGTAGAAAAATCAACATGCTTGAGGTTAGCTAAGTATGAAAGTATTACATGTAGTTCTCTTACCTAGTTGGGGCCAATAAGGTATTGCACTACTGCCATAACAACATCTTCCTTGTATAAAGCTTAATTATCATAATTCTCACCATTATTTGTTTTGTTTTGTCACTGCAATGAATGAAAGTAACTAAGAATCTACCAACCATCTTTTGTGAGGCAATGTATCAATATGATTTTATAACCTCGGTTTGAAGGTAACATTTGGGGAAATGCCCATCGTTGGAAGGTAAATTTGTCTCATGACAATGAATTTCACATATGAATAAATTACCTAAAACCATTATAAAATATTGTACTTTATATAAATTTAAGCTAAACTGTATTTAAATTGATTTCATGATTGATGTGTTTAAATGGATGGCATATGACAACCTTAATAGACTCTGCACTTGTAGGCACTCTTTGTTTTATAAACTTGACAAACATTTACTTCTGAACTTATTTTGAGGCGATTTTTAGGATCAATTTTATAAAAAATTCAACCAAAAATTTAGAAGAATTGCTGGAATTGCAGATATTAGTTGTTGAGATTGCACAACCATGGTGCAATGGGGGGACTTTGAGGACACTTAATCCCTTATACATTCAAAAATGGTTGAATTTAGCAATGAGTAATATCACCAACAATTACATAGCCAGAATCTGGTGATGATTGCCAGAGAGTCCAAAAAATAGAATCTATAGACTTATCCTAAACTTTGTAGTCTGAACATTCTACAACATAACGGTATTAACTTAACTTTGTAGTCTGAACATTCTACAACATAACGGTATTAACTTGTGCAACCACGAGGAAAGATTGAAATTATCAAGACCTAAACCCAATCGCATGACAACGACACCTGTGGGTAGAACAATACAACAACATAGGATAAGTGGCTATGGTATTCGTAAATCCTACAGGTTTAAATATTTTTTACTGATAGTCATGTTGAAAAAAAAAACAGTTTAGCCGACTCGGGTTAAATGCTGTTATATTTTGATTTTGACCTCTCCAACAACAAATAGACCTTAATCAATTCAGATGCAGCTTAGCCCGAAATTAACCTAATTATGCTTGTGTACCCACTATTTATCCATATTTGATATGCTTCTCCCTTAAACCTGTACTGCTCAATTAGAGTCTTCATCTCAAGCATAGACTACATTGACTGGAGGACTTGACTTTCCATCATACATTAGAGTATATGTATTTTCTAGTTATTGGCACCATCAGGAAGATTAAGCATTCATCGGGATCCTATTGTTACATCACTGGTAAAACTGTTTGTTTGAGCTTTAAGTTGTTGGAGCTTTTCATATTCCTATATACACTATAACATTATCAGGTATTCAGGATCTATGGTTAATTTCACAATAACTTATGCTTAAGGAACAAATCTAAGCCAATAAGGCTTGAGGTTTTTCTATAGTTATTCAACTAAAAGACATTATGACATTTATAGTGTAAGGCTCAGTCCCAAACCTGAGCCAACAGTGTATAATGATAACCCTCTTGGTGTTAACATTGAAACCCTTCTTCAGTAATCGATTGTTATTTCATAATGTTGAATAGCTAGGTTTTATCTGGTTGAAATATTTACTCAGAATAAGGGAATCACTGTAGTGAAACCTATTTCAGTTCGTCGTAAACTCCAATAAAAAACTTGAGAGACAGACTCATGAACAATGATGCTAGATCTAGCTTTAAAGGATCTGATGCTTCTACGAAGAAGCCATACTTTCATAAATTAGCCCACAAAATATAGAATACCAGATAAAAGCTTTAAAATATTTCTTTTCTACCAAAACTAACCAAGAATACCTGACAGACACATCAGTAATGATTTATGGTATTAGTCAGCAAAGAACACCATCATAAATGATATTTGAAATTAAACTATAGACATTACATAAACATTCTGGGTAGCCATTCACCATATTTCAATAATAGATTCATTGGCTTTTTGAATTGAATCAACTGATCAGCATGCAAAATTGTAATGAAACAAAAAAACAAACACCAAAACTACAATATAAACATTTATGGTCTCTAAATGGTGTGTGGCTACTAAATTCAACCAATCACTAGGGAGAGAGCAAGGGTGCATCTTCAGTCGGATTATTCTCAAAGATTTCTGAGTTGGATGTTTAAGGTGCCTCGTCAAACAGTCCCTGAGACTCGATTGCTTCCTTATACACTGGTGTTTCCTTAAAGTCTGTTGCACCAAAATTGTATGTCCTGACTGCAACTCCACAAGCAACCAGCTGCAGAAAGCAAATATCGGTAATTAAACACAAATTTTCTCTCACTCTCACTCGCTCTGGGTTGAAAGGACAACCAATGCGACTAGGAACAGAAATATGCAATCAAGATGAAATGAAGATTTAGACATTAAGTTTAATAAGAAAAACCGTCAGAAGAAATCAACATTTTCTTAAGACACATCAGAACAGTTTTTTCTGGGATAGGAATTAATATACTCCTTTTCGTCACCATGTCTGTGAGGATCTCTAGCATATCTAGACCATATTCAAATGCACAAAATTATATAAATCACCTGAAGTTTGTGTTAATTTTTTAAAGCAGTATCCATTTTAGATGCAATCCCACACAGTTTCCAGGCTTCCTAAAGTTTATAATTACAGGCACATGAAACTATGCAAGTTAAAAGAAAAAAGGAGGTTCAGATGGATCCATTTTATTTAGAAACAGCTTTTACAGATGTTCTTTACATGCCAAAACAATTAAGTCTGTTTTGCAATAAAGTATTATCATCCAGGATACAGCCATTTGGACCTTCATATGAGTCTTAGTCCTTTCGATTTACCAGATTTTGATATCGAAATATATGCCAATGATAACAATTAATCAGCATTCATGGTATAATATGGCATCAAACCACATAAATCTACACACTTTAGAGGACCTTGCATAAATTACATAATCCATCATCCATGTTGCAGGTTCTGACATTCACCTAGGAAGAAACTGCATAAACAAAAGATTGAACAAACATTGAATGTGATGACAAATACAAACTCCATATGCATACTCCCATTCACAAGTATTCGAATTGCTATCAGGCAGACACATAAATGTGGAGGGAATAATCAATGTTGCAACAATTACATCTACGCGTGAGGTAGCCTATCCGACACACAGTTATCATTCTCTCAAGTTAATCATACCTCGTCACGTCATTTTCAAATTTATAGCACTCTATGTTGGTTATAGTTCTTTAACCACCTACTCCTAACCCTAATATTTAATAGTACATTGGTTACATGTCACTAACATATTACACTCACATATTTTCGTGTTATACAACCTCTTAACAGAAAATAAGATTCTCAGATTATTACACCCCCTTAAATCCGACACACAATTATCATTCTCTCAAGTTAATCATACCTCGTCACGTCATTTTCAAATTTATAGCACTCTATGTTGGTTATAGTGCTTTAACCACCTACTCCTAACCCTAATATTTAATAGTACATTGGTTACATGTCACTCACATATTTTCGTGTTATACAACCTCTTAACAGAAAATAAGATTCTCAGATTATTACACCCCCTTAACGCAAGACTCAAATATTTTAAGAAGGAGAAACATAACTCTAGACTACAAAACATGATCATGTGGAGACTACAAATGGGTCCACATATTTCGCAGGGGCAACTGGGTAACCAGCAGTGATGCTTGTTGGTTCTCTAGGATGGTAACCTAGTTACGTGATGTCTCAACAATATATCAACTTCTTCTCCAAAACCTGTCACCGGTGCTCTATCAGATTACCATCACCCTTATGCAGAAGGTAGAGAGATCTTCTCTCTATTTTTCATTAGAAAATCACCATACTAAGCACTCCTCTATCTAGAGACCTGCTGCATTAGCAACAAAATATGAACTGCTCCAAAATCCATCATCATCTCTCTGTCAAATTGTCATCGCCCTCATGCAGAAGGTAGAACTCATATTTTTGTTGTTCATTAG
>SNQJ01S0009221.1:201473-230176 GCA_010110895.2 Picea sitchensis | reverse complement strand
AAGGGATACAACCTACAACAAAACCCGCTGTAACTTCCTCTTCTTTCTCTCACAGTCTCCTCTCTCAGAATACAATATTCACCATCAACCATAGCCGCAATACATTTCCCTCATAAAAGAGGGTTGCCTTCTAGGGAAAAAAAACCCTAACATAATCTCTATCATTAGATCTGCGACCTTATAATGAACGGTCCAGATTTACAATGAAATTACAATATACTTTTACAAGGAAATTTTTGCTTCGGGAGCTTCGCCCCCGAACCCCCGTTGGGGGGCCACTTGCCCCCAGACCCCCCAGCTGGGGGGATAGGCCCCCCGGATCCCGCAGAGGGGGTACCCCCCCTCTGCACTCCCCCACGTGGAAGAGTGTACATACTTCTAGGGTGTAAATACTTCATGGGGTATAAACACAGCTGAAAGTAAGGACCTCTAAATCAGGAAGATAATCAGGCTCCACAACCAACATGTTCCACCCCAGAAGTATACACCTTCTCTGTCACCTAGACAGTCCTTCGACTGCTAACCTCCCTTTCCTTGGGTTACAACAACAGACTGGACCGGAAGTCTCCGAGTTTTGTGGCAGCTACAAGGATCCTTCTAGGAGTTCTCTCTTTCCTCTGCGCACTCTCTCACCTGGAGAGAATCGCTCACAGGCCAACAACCTATTCTTCCAACCTCAATCACCTCTCTCACTTGGAGAGAGTGTTGTACAACTGGCCAATAAGCCCCACACAGTCCAACACTGTGTGGCCACAACAACCAACAAGGAAAACATACACGGTCTTTCCAACTGGTTCAACAATGGTGGATGGTCTTACAGATATGGATTCGGACAAGACTCCACGCATAGGCTCAATGCTCAGACAAAGGATGCTTCGGCCTTTCAGAAATTAACACTAGTATTCTGAATCAACACACAGACTTTTCCTGTTCATAGGGCGTACGGGGTATTCTTGCAGAGGTCGGACCGATCATACTGTTTAGAAGATCGAATCGAATGGAGGAGGAACCCCCTAACACGGCTCGTCTTAGCCTTTTATTGCATGCGCCAGGGTTGACACTTGTCCCCCATGCAACTGCATTCATTCCTTCAGCATGCATTCCTCCCACCATTTGGAAATCACATGTCCTTCCAAAAGGACTTAGGTTAAAACATATAATGCACATATCTTTTGGAATAATATTAAAATATTATTCCCCAAGGCTTAAGCCCCTAGGCTCAACACTTAGCCCCTTTTTCCCACCTTCCAACCCCTAATACCTTGCCCACTATGTGGATGCTTAGTCCCCCATCACTCATTCATCATTTCATCCTGCACGCGGCGGTGTTTATATTTTTATTGATGCTCTACATGATTACATATACAAAAGCAGGCTCTTGGCCTTCAACACTTAAGCTCCCTGGCCTAATAATCACATAAGCCCCCAGCTTATATAAACTTGGCTCACCATCCTATAAAACATACTTACAATTCATAATGTAAGATTTACATAAAACTTACAAAGGGCTCGATCTTGGGGACACTACAATCGCCCTCCCCTTATTTCTGCACTCTCCTTAGTGCAACCTTACACTGTCTCTGCAAGCTTTTCAAAATTTTCAAAAAGATGCGGGTTCTCTGCCTGCATAGCATCTACATTCTCCCATGTCGCGTCCTCAGGATTGTACCAGGTCCACTGGACCTTTACAAGCTCTATAGCTCGATTATGGAGCTGTTTGTTTTTCCTGTCCAATATGCGCACATGATGCACTTGCAGGACACCTTCTGGTTCCACCTGAATCACATTCCAATCGATAACATGATTAGCATCAGGTATATATTTATTAAGCAGTGAAACATGAAACACATTATGTACAGTCATAGATGCAGGTAATGCAAGCATGTATGCAACTGGTCCAATCCTTTCCAGGATTTCAAACAGCCCACAAAATCTTGCTGCCAACTTGGCGCAACTTCCCAACTTCAGGGAAATCCTATTAGTTTTCACTTTCAGGAAAATGTGGTCACCCACTTTGAATTCTCTGTGGGTTCTATTACTATCAGCGTAACTTTTCTGCCTGTCCTGGGCAGCTTTTAGATTCTGTTTAATTCTTATCATTTGGTCTTCCATCTCTTTGAGCAGCTCAAGCCCAACTACTGCTCTGTCAGCTGGATTATCCCAGCTCACTGGAGTGTTGCACTTTCTTCCATAAAGTGCTTCGAATGGGCTCATCTTCAATGATGTATGATACCCATTATTGTAGGTGAATTCTACCAAATGCAGGTAGTCTTCCCACCTTGATGGTTTATCCATGACATACATTCTCAGTATGTCTTCTATTACTCTATTCACCCTTTATGTCTGACCATCAGAATTAGGATGATACGTTGTACTAAAGTTCATATTCGTTCTAAATCCCTTAAACAGTCCTTTCCAAAAATTCGAGGTGAATTTCAATTCCCTATCAGACACAATTGTCTTAGGAATTCTGTGCAAGCGTGCCACTTATTTTAAGAAGATATCAACAACATCTGCTTCCTTGTGAGTGGTTTTCAGTGGAATAAAATGGGCAGATTTTGTAAGCTTGTCCACCACCACCATGATTGAATCATGTTACTTGCTTTTTTTGAGCAATCCCATTATAAATTCCATTGTCACCACTTCCCATTTCCACTCAGGAATGGGTAAAGGCTGCAACAACCCTGTTGGGTGCCTATGCTAAGCCTTAACTTTCTGGCACTCCATACATCTGGTGATGTATTCAGTAATTTATTTCTTCAGACACGGCCAAAATTAATGGCTTTTGACTGCTGCCACAGTCTTCTCATATCCAGGATGTCCAGCATAAGCCACATTATGCATTTCTTTTAGAATTTCTAGCTTCAATTCTCGGACATTGGGTACATACACTCTGTTTTTATACAGAAGTAAGCCATTAGTTCCCAAGGTGTAACTTCCCTGGGTCTGTGGTCTCTCACACTGCTATAGCTTTGCTACCAAACCTCTGTACTGCAAATCAACTTTTGCAGCTTCCAAAATTTTGTCCTTAATTTCAGTCCTGTACATGCTAATGGTTGTAGCATGTAATTTGTGCACTTTTCTGCTCAGTGCATCCGCCACCTTATTTTCTTTCCCTTTGATATGCTTGATATCAAAATCATATTCACACAGAAACTCCAACCATCTGGTTTGCCTGGCATTTAAGGTCAGTTGATCAAATAAATACTTCAGACCATTGTGGTTTGTTCTCAATTCGAATCTCCTTCCCATGAGGTAATGTCTCCATTTCCTCAATGCGTGGACGATTGTTGCTGGCTCTAAATCGTGAGTGGCATAATTCCTTTCATGCTCTTTCATCTTTCAGGATTCATAACAGATTACAAATCCCTCTTGGATGAGAACTCCTCCTAGTCCCTCCTTACATGCATCTGTGCACACCACAAAATCCATATTTGGATCTGCAATCTTCAGGATTGGAGCGCTGGTTAACAGCTACTTCAATCGCTGGAAACTGTTCTCACACTCTTCAGTCCATTGAAACTTCTTCTCCTTCCTTTGCAAGGAAGTAATAGGGTGAGTTATCTTTGAGAATCCTGCTATAAACCTTCTGTAATAGCCTACTAGACCCATAAAATATCTAACTTTTTCCACATTCCTTGGCACTGACCATTCTCGGATGGCCTTAACCTTTTCAGGATCCACAACGATCCCCTCTTCTGAAATAATATGTACCAAGTAATGGATCTGCCTTTGATAAAATGAGCATTTTCTCAGCTTGGCATACAGCTGGTGTTCTCTCAACACTTGCAGCACCATTCTCAGGTGTTTCTCATGCTCTTCCTCTGACTTGGAATACACCAAGATGTCGTCCAGGAAGACTATGAAAAACTTCTCTAAATAGTCCCCGAATACACCATTCATTAAGCACATGAAAACAGCAGGTGCATTTGACAATCCAAATGGCACCACCATGAACTCATAATGGCCGTACCTTGTTCTAAAGGTGGACTTGTTGATGTCCTCATCATTTATTCTCACTTGGTGATATCCAGATCTGAGATCTATTTTTGAAAATATTTTCACATCCTTCAACTGATCAAAAAGATCATCGATCCTTGGCAGAGGATATTGACTGTTACCTTATTCAACTGTCGGAAATCAACGCACAGTCTCAATGTCCCATCTTTCTTCTTCACGAATAGGACCAGGGATCCCCAAGGTGACACACTGGGGAAAATGTACCCCTTCTTTAGTAGCTCTTCGAGATGCAATTGCAACTCTTTCAGCTCTGGCGTACTCATTCTATATGGAGCTTTTGAAACTAGAGCTGCTACTGGTATCAAATTTATAGAGAAATCGATGTCCCTCTTCGGAGGTAGTCCAGGTGCCTCCTGAAATACGTCCTTGAACTCTTTGAGTACCTCATGGTCTTCCAGCTTCGAGACTGCATCTCTGGATGCTTCTCCCACACGGGTTGCAAATAATTGACAACCTTTCTTGTAACACTTCTTCAACTGCATGGCTGATATTTCTCTAATAGCCACGGCTCTAGGAAATCCTTGGATTGTTACCTGATTTCTCTCTTCGTCCAGGCATGTAAACCTCTTGTTACGAAAGTCCAAAAGGGCATGGTGCTGGTCCAACTAGTCCATCCCAATTAAGCAGTCGTAAGAGCCTAAAGGAAGAATATTCAATTCAACCTTAGTGCTCAATCCTTTCATGTCCACTGAACAAGACTTAACCAATTCAGTGACCTTCCTTTTGGTTCCTGTGGCTAACTGCACTAGCCAAGACTTTTCATGTTTTCTTCTTGTTAAACGCAAACTTTCCACCACCCTAGGATCTACATAACTATGGCTAGCCCCTGAATCAATTAAAATAATGAGTGGTCAGTTGTTAATCATACCTTCCACTTCAATCATGTGCGATTGAAATTCTGCTTGCTTATTGTCCAGGGATGCATAGATCTTTGGCATTCTGATGCCCATATCCTCCACTATTTCATCTTGCTGAACAGTATGGATAGTTCTCGCTTTATCTTTTCTGTGGGGGAATTCTTTGTACCTATGGTTCCCTTTACAGCCCCAACACTCCATAGGTGGAGGTCTTGGCATCTACTCACTCCCTTCAAATTTCCTGGGCTCTCTAAAAGATGACTGTCCCCAAGGACTATTCCTGAAACATGGAGGCTTGTTTCCCTTCTGCCTTTGTTCCTTCTTAAACCTCTTCTGGTCATCCCAAGCCTTCCGAAGGATAGGCCTTTCTCTTTGTTGTTCATACAAGCATTTCTCCCTTCTTATTTTTTCTTCCATAGTCTTAGGATCATCATATTGAATCTTGTCACCAATAGAAGATGGCAGTCCACTCAGATACCTCTGAATTTTGACAGCCTCATCTTTGATGAATGGAACATACTTCAGTAGTTCCAGAAAACTTCGTTCATACTCATCAATGGTCATGCTGCCTAGCTTGAGTTCGAAGAACTCCTTCATCTTTCTGTCATAGTATCTTTTGGTCAGGTATTTCTTCTTGAAATACCTCTTAAACTCCTTCCAAGTGATATCTTTCTCTCTGATGTGTTGCACTTGCACAAACTAATCCCACCACATGGATGATTTTCCTTTTAGTTGATACATCGCAATTCTTCCTTCTGCATGAGCAGAATAATTCTGCAGTTGGAAGTATTTCCTCATGCCCAACAACCATGTTTGGACATCTTCCTCCTTATGTTCACCATCAAACGTTGGAGGCTTGATCTTGTTCATCTCCCCTTTCAATTCATCCATTCCAGATTTTCAGTGTTTTTGGTAGGAGACGAGCTTGAACTACTGCGTGCCTCCCCACTAGAATGCTTCTGGGAGCGACAATGATGTCTGCTACTACTCCTCGATCTTCTTCTCCTCTTAGAAGTCCTGCCACTTCTTGATCTCTTTTTTCTCTCAAGGGTTCTGTGACTCTCTGTCTTGTTTGAGTCCTTTCCCTTCTCCAATTTCCTTTCTATTCTTTCCAGGCTCTTCAACATTTTTAAGTTGAATTCACCCTGCCAATCCTTGACCCTCATGAGCTTTCGACTATCAGTTCCGTGTGCCTAGGCATCTCTTTGCAATCCTTCAATGATTTTCATTATGTGCCCTTCCTTGTCTAATTCTCTTCCATGCCCATTGGATTTCGATCCTTCGACTCCTAGGTTGACATCTCTTCCTTCTCTTTCATCCTCTGAAATGGAGGCAATCCACACCTCTTCCATTTCTATACTCGACGTCGATTAACTGGTGTCCTAAAACTCGTTGAACTCTACACATGAAATGTGCAATCAATCCGAAGTTTGTCAGGCCTTAAACCTTTAATAAAATCACAATCAGTCATTAACCAGCATGAATAAGAAAACATTTCAAATTCACTAAGTTTTCTTAACTCTGCAAATTTTTGGGACTTCATTTTTTGGGGTTTTTGTCCACGAGGATCCAACAGTTAAATCCTCGACAGTTCTTATGTCCTTCGAAAATTTCGAGACTTCGAGATTTTGGGGTTTCAGGTTTCAGGGTTTTGGTACTCGGGAGTTCACTATGTAATGACTCCTAACTTCTTGTCACTACAATCCCCGAAATATGAAATTTCGGTTTCCTTGCTCTCTGGGCCCACAACACAATTTCCACCCTTAAAACCTATTACGGTTCTTCAGTCTTCGATGGCTTCGAGACTTCGGGACTTTGGGTTTCGGGACTTCGGGTTTTTAGTATCTTGGAGCTCACTATGCAATGACTTACAACTCCTTGTCACTACAATCCCCAAAATCTGAAATTTCGATTTACTTTATTCTATGGGCCCATAGCACAGTTGTCGCCCTTAACCTCAGTGGTGCGTGGCACGTTTCAGAGGATATACGTCTCCATTGGTGACATCTTTGGGTCCCACTGCTCTCGCCTGTCTTTTCAATTCTCTGGCACGTGGTACAGATCCATGCACCCATGTCCATTCCAAGAAAAAATCCAACGGTTAGGTCCCCTCTCAGATCTACGATGCAGATCTTTTCGGTGTTTCGGGGTTTCGGGCATGGGGAGTCCATGTATCCCATATCTCAAACTTCCATTTGCCGAAATCCCAAAATTATGATTTACTCATCAACTTGATCTGACGGTCAACTCCCTTCCTACGATCTACGGTGTAGATCGTTTTGGGATTTCGGGTTTTGGGTTTCGGAGGTGTTCCCCTCCCTCACTTCCCATCTCCCAACTTTATGAAATCCAAAAGGTTTTTGTGACTAACTCAAGCACGAATCTGCCAGATCTAACGATCGATCCTTCCTCCCAGATCTACAGCATAGATCTTCTTGGGTTTTTGGGAGTTCGTGTATCAAGATTCCCTCGCTCTTGTGCAACTCCAAAGGGTTTTTAAATCCTGTGCACACTTTCCAGATCTGATGGTCACAAGGGTTCCCCTTCCCTCCCGAACAGATCCTAAGGCTCCAACACTTCTGGTGTGGAGTGCTCTCTCCCTGTGGCCATAGACCACACTGGTTGCGGTTTCACAACACCGTTATACCTCCTGAGCTTGTAGGCACGGTCAAGTAACTCCTTGACACTCCAGATCATTCCAGGGTCCGAAATTGGTCCTCCAGACAAAATTTCTCCTCACACCCTTGGTCCAAAGACCACTCAACTGGCCCATCTAGGCTCAACATCAAAACCTTGCTCTGATACGAAACTGTAACGCTATGTTTTCTGTTGCCAAGGCTTAATCACTCTCATACCAAACTATAACACCACTTTTTACATAACTCATACAGGCATTATATAATCCACATGAATTTAAGCAAGAAATACATTTAAGCTTGGAGTAAGCATAAGAATTATTACTAACATAAATAATCCATGGTAATAACATTAATCCAAATGCACAACAGAATACATGATAAATTTAAATACACAGACATGCAGAAACATAATTAGAATATCATCTGGTACTTATCTTTGAAACTGTGGTAATTCCACCAACCAAGTGAAGTCCTTCCACGAACCTCCCAGCCTTAGACCACATTGCTCGTCAGCTCAGCAGTGGGTCACCCCCGAGCTAGGACTAAGCTCCACACCCAAGGTAGGGAATCCTAGGCTAGGCTGAGGTTACAAGGAAAACACATAGTCACAAGGAAGGAATTCTCTCCCAGGAACCACTCATGCTCACTGCCCACAGACTCTCCTTCCCCACATGCCTATTCCATTCCAGGAGTATACACCTTCTCTGTCACCTAGATAGTCCTTCAACTGCTAACCTCCCTTGCCTTGGGTTACAGCAACAGACCGGACCGAAAGTCTCTGAGCTTTGTGGCAGCTACAGGGTTCCTTCCAAGAGTTCTCTCCTTCCTCTGCACACTCTCTCACCTAGAGAGAATCGCCCACAGGCCAACAACCTATTCTTCCAACCTCAATCACCTCTCTCACCTGGAGAGAGTGTTGTACAACTGGTCGACAAGCCCCACGTAGTCCAGCACTACGTGGCCACAACAACCAACAAGGAAAATAGACACGAGCTTTCCAACAGGTTCAACAATGGCGAATGGTCTTACGGATATGGCTTCGAACAAGACTCCACGCATAGACTCAATGCTCAGATAGAGGATGCTTCGACCTTTTAGAAATTAAAACCAGTTATTCTGAATCAACACACAGAATTTTCCTGTTCAGAGGGCGTACGGGGTATTCTTGCAGAGGTCGGACCGGTCGTACTATTCAGAAGATCGGATCGAATGGAGGAGGAACCCCCCAACATGGTTGGTCTTAGCCTTTTATTGCATGTGCCAGGGTTGACACTTGTCCCCCATGTGACTGCATGCATTCCTTCATCATGCATTCCTCCCACCATTTGGAAATCACAAGTCCTTCCAAAAGGACTTAGGTTAAAACATATAATGCACATATCTTTTGGAATAATATTAAAATATTATTCCCAAGGCTTAAGCCCCTAGGCTCAACACTTAGCCCCTTTTTCCCACCTTCCAACCCTTAATCCCTTGCCCACTCTGTGGATGCTTAGTCCCCCATCACTCATTCATTGTGTCGGACTGCACACGGCGGTGTTTATATTTTTATTAATGCTCTGCATGATTACATATACAAAAGTAGTCTCTTGGCCTTCAACACTTAGGATCCCTGGCCTAATAATCACATAAGCCCCCAGCTTATATAAACTTGCCTCACCAGCCTATAAAACATACTTACAATTCATAATGCAAGATTTAAATCAGACTTACAAAGGGCTCGAGCTTGGGGACACTACATTTTCTCTTTATGACTTTCTAACATACCCTTAGTCTCTTGACTCTTTTCATAATTTTCTTGTCTTTTGTCCCTCCCTTCAACTTTAGCAATAATCCTTGGAAAATCCTCAACCTTACAACAAAGAAAAATAGGGCCTACCTCAAGGCATTCCTTAGCAATATGTCCCAACCTTCTGCAATTATAACACAAATTCAATCCTCTTTTTCTCTTAAATGTTCCCCAATCTTTTATGTATTGCGCACAGGATCATAGTGTTGGACCTGCAATCTGCAAAAATTCATTCTAGGTTCCTGCATCCACTTATCAGTTCAAAAACTCTTTCTATGTGTAGTAATAACATATCTTTCTTCATTTCCATCAAATTTACGCAATTCAACTCTTTCTATGCATAGGAATAACATATCTTTACTTAAATTTACTGTGCCCTAGCCATCACACTAGGACATAATCTATTAAACATACTTAAATTCATGCTTTCAAAACAAAAAACTGCACTTATCTTTCTCTTATCAAAGCAAAAAGCTTGTCTCTTTTAGAATCTTACCTCTTTTCTTCAGAACAACTTACTTTCTTGGCACAAATCTTTGCAAGTCAAGTAGAGTACTGCGCACTTCAACACCAGACCTATGCATAGAGATTTTCTTTTTCTTTACTTCAGTTTTGAGCAATCACAGTTTCAGGTCCCGACAATCACAGTTTCAGGTCCCAGTAATGGAACCATTTGTTGGCACAGGGGCAGACCTAGGGTTCAACGCTTAACAATGCACCAACAAAACCCCAACTACTGGGCCTTTCGGCAACTCCTGCGAAGCAGACAAAGTCTCACTCGAGGTAGAAGCAGGGGGGTTACAGGACGAAGGATTTTGTAACCATGCCGAGACATGATTATGTGATATGATCACTTCACAGAATATTTTGTTAACTCTTAGGAAGTGAACATGCATTCGTTTATTAACCTCATTAATACCGCAGATCATAATCAAAGACAGATAAGTGTAGTAACAACAAGTGATTATGCACCCTGACCACTTAGCACTTAGTACTGTGAGTTAATTCTAGCAGTCATTTACCCTTTAACATAAGTAAAGTACTTAAGCAACAAATATATATTCATTACACATCATAATGAAAGAAATAAGCAAATGTATAACAAAAATGACATTGCACAAAGAAAACCATCAGACACCAGATATACGTGGTTCACCCCAGGGTGGGGCTACATCTACAAACCTCTTCGCCTCTTTATTATTCGCCAAAATATTACATCCATTCACTCATGTGCACTAAGCCATAGAGTCAAACTTCTCACAAGACATGATATCTACGCACTAAGCACTAGATCCTCCTTCTTTACCTTCGAAAAATAGGTCAAATGCACAGAACCAAAATATCTTATCATGACACTTAGCACCTGCTCCACATTGAGAATCACAAGCACTAAGCACAGTCTACAAAATCACAGTTGAGCACAAATCCTCGACCACATACATTCCTTCGCACATAGAAATACTGCCTCTACATTCCTCTTTATTTATACTTTAAAAAATCTTACAATAAGGCCTAAACATGGGGAAAACCTATGGCCCAACATCTCATCAACCCGTTACAAAACCCAAAGGACCCCTTATTGGATCCACATCACCCTCAAAATAGGTGAGATCTGCGATCTCATCTCCACCTGGGCACACCTACTTTGACCAACGCGTCAAAGTCCAAAAGTGGGCCAAAACCTCCAAAACTGACCAAAGTTTCCCCAAAACTTGGATGAGGGCCAACACACCCATGTCAATAACAAACATATGATATTTCATGTGGTACTGACCAATTTGGAGATTCACATTTTTGCAACACCCCCCACATTTCATGTATCCACCATTGGAAATCATGATTTAAAAATTATTGACTGCATGGATATAGCAATTGGTTTCTTGGGAAATGCGGCAATGAATAAAATTATGGGTGCTTCCACTGTCAACAAGGATGATGACCTTCTGATGCTTAATGTAACCAATTAGCTTAAGGGTTTGGGGAGCAAAGAAGTGAGTGAGATCATTCAGGGAAATGATGGGTTCCACTTCGAGAGGGTCAGAAGGTGGAGTCATGTCAGTGGATTCAGGTGACTCGGTAATAGGGGGAGCCTCAATATATTCTTTAGCAACATCCTCAGAGATGGCCATAAAAATATTGTGTTCCTTACACTTGTGCCCGGGAAAATATTTGTCATCACAATTATAGAAAAGGCCCTTCAGTTGGCGTTTATCCATTTCTGTGCTGGTCAATTTCTAGATCTGTATGGGAGTGGAAGGACGAGTGGGAGTGACTTCTTTAGGGCAAGGAATAAAGGAGGGTTTTCTGGTTTGAGAAGAGATAACCTATTGTGTTTCCTTATCTCTTTTAGTAGCTTTTACCCAACTCTGATTCTGAGCCATGAGGAGATGGGAAAGGATCTCATCCTTGAGGCCACTGATAAAACATTCTCAGAAACAAGCATCATACATGCCCTCTGTGCAGAAAGACAATAGCTCAAAAGCAGTTATAAATTATTCCACTATGCCAGACTGTTTCAACTTTTTCAAATGGCCTAAATGGTGGTTGTTAGTGTCAAAGAGTTCATAAAGTTATGCAACAAATTGTGTCCAAGCCACATACCCTTGGCAGGCATTTTTTCGCCATTGCCACCATTTCCAACGTTCCAGATCTATATGGAGAACACCATACCTTAGTTTTTCCAGCTCATCAGTAATGTTGTACAAAGATAAATAGTGTTCCATTTGAGTGACCCATCCTATGGGATCTGAGTTATCAAATTTGTTCACCTCCACGCAAGGGGGACACAGGTCTCACTGAAAGTTGTGCAGAGGACAATAGGTGGACTGGGAGGATTCGGGACCATCAAGGTCATAAGGTGTGGAAGAAGAGAAAGGAGGATTTGGGGTGGTCTTAAGCAAGGCAATCAAATTGTTCACTGTGTCCTGGAATTGTTGATAGGTGGAAATCAATTGAGTGATGGTTTTGGGAAGTGATTCAAGCGAAGTAAGCTGGGAGTTGATGTTACCAATACTGGACATGATGGAAGAGATATCAGTCTGGGTTTGGTCATGATCTTTGGCCAAGGTGATGAGATGTTGTTCCCAATCTTGGGTGTGAGTGTGGGCCATGGGACAAAATGGGACCACACAGAAATGAGTTATTGTTGAGTGGTACCACTACGACCAATGCAAAAAGAGGAAGTCAATGTAACATATTCCCAATAGGGGTGCCAGGAAGGGGTCGGGTCCATGGAAAACAAATTTGCTAAAAATGATAGGTATGACTGCAATCAAGGTGAAGAGAGGAATCCAATGGGATAGGTCTCAAATAATGGCGATGGCATGATCCAGACTTGTTTTTTTTTACTCCTGTGGAGTTATACTCCGATCTGAAGAATATTGCGGTGACAAAATGACCAAATATGTAATAGGAAAAAATGTGTAGGAATTTTGTAACTATAATGTAGAAGGTACAGTTGCACGACAATAGATCTTGTCTATTTTGTTTTTGTTTCTATCTCAAAGGTTAGGGTATTCAAGTTTT
Source organism: Picea sitchensis (assembly GCA_010110895.2). Classification (NCBI taxonomy): domain Eukaryota; kingdom Viridiplantae; phylum Streptophyta; class Pinopsida; order Pinales; family Pinaceae; genus Picea; species Picea sitchensis. The sequence goes on along the minus strand of SNQJ01S0009221.1, from coordinate 217,346 downwards.
CTATAGACACGGGTTTTCCCTATGCTATATCTCTCTTATATACGTGCAGGTCCAACAATAGTACTCAACCCAATAACTCATGGCGCCAACTAAGGAGGCTAGACTGTTCCCTTAGCCGTACTACCTCACTACCAAGGTACTAGAGAGTATCTTCCTTAGTGTTGTTCTTGGTGCCACTATAGCAGTTAGGAGGCCAATTGGTTTATATATGAAGGGCTTCCAGATATCTAGGTTGATCCATATAAAAGTGTTGTTTGATGTGCTACCACTCGAAGGGGTACCAACAGGGGTTACAAGGGTGTCCAACAATGTGCATTTGAGTACCACTTGTAGTTCCTACCTATATGCTTCCCCAACTGCATATTTATGCATTGAACGACAGATCTATGTATCTTTAAGATGTTGGAATAGGTATCTACCCTCGAAAAAAAATTAACCCACAATTTTCTACCAAGGAAAGTGCTCTGATACCACTTGTAAGGTACCAGATATATTATAATATCATGAAACATAAATATTACAGAGAATAACAACAAAACAACACAATAGATGAAACCACAACACCAAATAATACCTTTATTGATAGGAAACAAAATTCACTTGCCTCTTCGAGGGGGCAACCTCCAACAAAGCAAAGCTCTATTACAATAATTCTCAAGACAAAACTTCGCATACCCTCTACTCCTATTTATACTAAGTTTATCTATCCAAAAGAACAATCTAGAGGAAGATCCTTCTAGATGCAGAAGCTTCTATTAGTTCTTCGAACATTTGACTCATTCTTCCTTATTGTTAGGCCTTATTAATATTGGCCTTTATTACATGCAAATATATTATTCTACCTAGATCAGGGGTTAGGCAGGTTAGGTCCCTAACAAAGGGTTGTTGCAAAGGAATTCCATAATGAAAGACATCGAGTGGGATCTACTTCAAATGTAGGATTCCAGGTGCAATCATCTTCCCTTTTTTCTGAAATTTGGTTATTGTAGGTGGTTATTCCTAATTGATTGTATAATTAGAGTCTGAAAGAAGTTTCCTTTGGTTATGATATGTTCTGGTTCTGACCCAAAAACCATAAGAACTAAATTTCTCGTAACAAAATTGGTGACCATACTGGGGATTCTATCTTTTGGGGTCTCTAAGGGTGCTTGCCTTTTTTGCATTTCCATTGAACTTTTTTTTGTGTTTTAAGCCCATTTCCAACACTCTCTGAGTCTGTACAATCTTACCTGAGTCTTCCAGTTCCTTTTCTCTCTTGTTGAGGGGATTTTTAACGGTGTACGAGGGTTTCCTTCATATAATTCATGTACATACGTAGCTTGTGTACTACACAGTCACGTACATCTTCTGAAGAAGGGTTTTTACTCTTCTGAGTCTGTTGGAAGTCAGAGTGGTTGGGCTCTGAGATATTTGTGGGTCTTTTGTTAGTCTATAGAAGTGTTGTTTGGTTCTAGAAATTTGTTTTGTTTTTTTCAAGATTGCAAGAAAAACTTAAAGATTTTGTTCAACTTTTGTGTTTGTTCAAAGTTTTTTTTTGTTTTTTTAATGGTTTAGGGTTTCACAGAGAATAGTCAGGTGTTTCTTACACTCTGTTTCCTATTAGTACAATGGCTCATAAGGTGCTTAGTCATATTTTTATAATCTTTCTCCCCCTGTGCCATCTTGTTTTCTTCTTTGATAAAAAAATAAAGTATAAGAGTGTTTGCTTTTGAACTTCCTCCCTTGCATTTCATTATTCCATTTTGAAAAGAAAAGTTCATTGTAGGCATATTTTCTTCTTGAATTTACTCTTGTGCTTTAAAAAAACAATGTTTCAGTAGACTTAAAAAAAGAAAAGAAATCTAGTTTGCAAAGTTCTTTTGCACTCTGTTATGCATTGCCTGTCAAAAAGAATCTTATATTTGCATTGCAAAGTGGTTTAAGATCTTGCATACAATCAAAATTGCATTGTTTTCATTTTTGAAAAAAGTATAAAAGAAAGAGTTTGTTTTCATTTGATTTGAAGTGTTGTTACACTCATTTTTCAGTGAAGAAACTGCATCATGCATGTGCTTTCTTAAATGTTTCTCTCCTGTGTTCGTAAAAAAAAACCTTCTAGAAGAAAGCAAAAAATCAATAGCAAGTGAAAAGCACTAAGAGCTTAAGAAATATAAAATAAGACAAAACCCGTGCGTTGTAGCTTGCTACTGCTAGGGTTGTCACAGCCATGGAGGAGCAGGGATCACCTTGAGCCTCCTCTCCTCCCCCACCTCCCTCGCCTTCGCCAAACGCAGCTGCCTTCAGCCCGTTTATTGACTCTCTGCCCAAGAAGAAGAACACTGAAGTCTCAAAATTTGTCAAAAGAGTGGAAGAAATGTCGTAGGTGTATCTCCCACCAGATTGTCCTATTCGGGTTGCCTTGACAATGTATAAGTGAGCGCTTGTGGGGCAGTTCACTGGCCTATGGCTGTCTCCCAAAGCCACGGAAACTTGGGTGATAAAAAACTGGAAGCCATTGATTAACCAGAATGTCACCTCTTATTTCCTGGGTAGAGTTTATTTCTTATTTGAATTCACCTCCAGAGAGGATAAGGAGTTGATCTTCAGGAATGGCCCATATTTTATGGGGCCTCAAGGATTGTATCTGAATAAGTGGACTCTGGACTTCGACCCTCTTGAGGACGTTCCATTAGCAGTTCCAATGTGGGTCAGATTGCCTAATCTCCCAATACACTGCTGGAACTGGGACTCTTTGAAACACATAGGGGATGCGCTGGGCAAATTTATTGACAGGGCAAACAATAAAGACCAATATGATTTTGCTTGGATATGTGTGGAGGTGGATCTTGAAGTAGGGCTACCGGAAGCTATCATAATTAATGTCGGAAGCTGGTCTCATATTTAGAAACTGGATTATGAACAACTTCCATTTAAGTGCCCGGGGTGCCACGAATATGGCCACTTCGCCAGAAATTTCCCAAAAAAGAGTGAGGAGGTTAAGGAGAAAGAGGAAGGGTGGAAGCAAGTCAAGAGGTCCAAAGATAACCCAAAGGCCTTTAATCTGGTAGGACATGAAAAGAGAAAAGGAAACCAGTCCAAAGGTAACAACGTGTCCCAGAAAAACCTCCCTCCAAAATATTTAGAAAACATGTTCGGGGCCCTTGGCTCAGTTTCACAAGAAATCCCTGAAGTCGATCCACCTCAAAGGGAGAAGACGGAGACTGCAAGGACTGAAGACAAGGAGTCTACTGAGGATGCAGCGACAAAGGATTCAAGGCAGGAGGAAAGAGAAACAGAAAGATCCAAAGATAAGCACACAGTGAGCGAGGGGGAAAGCCAAGGCTCGGAAGAATCCGAGGAGGAAGGAGATATAGGAGACTCTCATTCCACGGTTAGAATATTAGCAAGGGGAAGGATGTCAACCAGGGAGAAGAGAGAAAAAGAAACATATAAAGACAAAGTGCAGGGAAGCCAACCTACTTTGGAAAACCTTTTGGCTAAAACCCCAAATATGACAAGAAACCAGGGACAGGGCTCCAAGGGAGGCCCTCACTCTCACAAAAATAAATAATGAAGGTGATCTCTTGGAACTATAGAGGTTTGGGGAGTAATATGAAAGAAGAATCCATGAGGATTCTAATCATGATAGAAGACCCATACATAATGCTAGTCAAGGAGACAAAATTGGAGGAAAATTACTTCCTTCAAAGAAGCAAAAAAATTTGGAATAAAGGCGGGACAAAGGATGTCTCAACCAGAGGGGCCTTGGGAGGTCTGGGCACCCTTTGGAATTATTTCAAACTCAATATGGTAGCTGAAAAACAAAATGTTCATTGGTTGTTCACAAAGTTTCAAGATCAAGAATCGAAGGAGGTTTTTAGTTTCTTCAATGTTTACGTTCCGGTAAATGCATGGGAAAAGAAATATTGTTGGGACTCTCTAAGAGACATGGTGGATGGGGAGGAGTTGGAAAAAATTCTAATTGCAGGGGATATTAACATTTCCCTTAGCCAGGGTGAAACGTGAGGGGGACGTATTGTGAGAGATCCGGCTCGAGAGTGGGTGGAGGATCTTATTCATGACTGGGATCTTCTCAACATCAAGCCTTGCCGAGGTAAGTACACCTGGTCAAATAAACGGGTGGGCCCTGGGCATAGTGTTGTTGGATTAGATAGGTTTCTCATTCAAAGTTACTACCTTCTTTTTGGCCTTGATGCGAAAATGAGTATTCTTACTAGTAGCACTTCAGATCATAAACCTATAAAGTTGGTTCTCTCAGCCCAAATGAATTTAATCCCTATTCCCTTTTGATTTAGTCCTCTCTGGATAAATCAAAAGGACTTCTTGGAGAGGGTTGAAGAAATATGGAAGATGTTAGTCATGGGTTCCCCATTCTTTGTTTGGGAGGAGAAGTTGAGAAGAGTGAAAATAGATTTGAAAATCTGGGCTAAAACCATCCCTAGTCCTATGGAGGAAAGAAAGCATTTCCAATCATCTCTTGAGAATCATCAAGGCTACATGGAAGAGGCAGAAATATCAAGTGAGACTTTAAAAAGGGAGGAAGAGCTACAACAAAAATTTCAGTACGCTTGTAGACAGGAGGAGGAATACTGGAGGCAAAAATCCAGAAGCCTTTGGTTGAAATCTGGAGATAGAAACACTTATTTTTTCCATAAGAAAACCCAAGTTAGGAGAGGTTACAACTCCATTTCATAAATTAAGGATGACACCCAAAATTATGGTGTTTTCCAAGTATTAAAAAGGCTTCCTTAAACCATTTTAAAAGTCTATTCAGTGAAGCAGAGGTACAGGGATGCAGCGACAAGTTTCTAGATGAGATACCTTCTAAAATCACAGCTAGAATGAATTACAAGTTAGAGGCTAAGGTCACTAGGAAAGAAATAAAGGCTGCCTCGTTTTCCATGAGTCCAGATAAAGCCCCAGGCCCGGATGGGTTCACGACAAACTTTATCCAAACTTTTTGGCAATTTGTGAAAAAATATCTTCATAAAATTATTCTAAAATCCCAAGACTGTAAGAAAATTGGGGGCAACACAAACTCCACTTTTCTAGCCCTCATTCCGAAAGAAAAGGGTGAAAATTCCTTCAATAGGTTCCGGTCCATTTCCCTGTGCAATATTGGATACAAGATCATAACAAAGGTGATTTCCAGAAGAATGAAATGGATTCTTTCAGACCTCATTCCGGAGAACCAAGGGGGCTTTGTTCAAGGAAGGAAAATCGTTGATAATATAACCTTAGTCCAAGAGGCGATACACTCAAGTCTGAAGAGAAAATAAAAAGGTATGATAGTTAATATTGATTTTGAAAATGCATCCAATAGGGTTAGGCACTCATTTCTATTTGAAGTCTTGCATAAGTTTGGTTTTGGGTCTGGCTTCATTAGTTGGATCAACGTCTGCATTTTCGAGCCATGGATTGCTCCATTGGTGAATGGAAGAGAAACAAACTTTTTTAAAGCCTCAAGAGGGCTAAGGCAAGGATGACCACTCTCCCCCTTTCTCTTTGTCCTCCAAGCCTCTACTTTAAGCTTCATCCTGGAAAAAAGAAGATCAGATCAGGATATTTTGGGTCTTCAAATTGATAGAGGAGTAAAAGAAATCAATCATGCCTTATTTGTAGATGATTCCCTTCTCCTTGGAGCAGCTTCTGTTCACACTTCCTATCAGTTTAAATTGGTGGTGGATGAGTTCTGCACTGCCTCGGGCAACAGTTTGAATGCTGGGAAGTGTCACATTTATGGTTGGAATGTGTCTCAAACTGAACTGAATGCTATTGCCAGATGTTGGGGCTTTAACGATTCCATTCAATGGACATTTTTCAAGTATATTGGACTTCCTATCTTTCAAAAAAATCCTTTAGGTAAGGATTGGATTCCCCTCCTTAACAAGTTTAAAAATAAATTGCAGGCTTGGGGTTTTTCTTGGTTGAATCTTGTAGGGAAGACTGTGCTCATTAAGTCGGTCTTGAACAGTCTCCCAACCTACCAAGCATCGCTTATGCTAGCTCCACTTGGAATTCTCAGGAAAATGGAAGGCATAATAAGAAACTTCTTTTGGAAAGGTGGAAAACAAAACAGAAATAGATTGTCACTTGTCAATTGGGAAAAAGTCACCAGGCCAATTTTAGAGGGAGGTTTGAACTTCAAAGACCTGAGATTGCAATATTTAGTGCTAGGAGCCAAAATTCTTTGGAGGCAGGTTGCCCCTATGGTTGGTTGGGCTCAACGTGTTCTTTGGAAGAAGTACTTCGTTGGACCAAGAAAAAAATGTCTTAACAGACCTGTTCAATCAACTAATGGATCACAAATCCACAAGTTGTGCATGCAGGCCCAAGCGCTCATACATGACAACTTGTATTGGGTCCCGGGGAATGGGAAATATATAGACCTTTGGGAGGATCGCATAATGAACGATGTACCCCGAGTGGACTCTCACGAGATTTAGGATTTGCATTGCTGGATGAAGAACGCAGGTTTGGTCTCTCTTTGGGACATATCTAATTGGAAAGACAAAGTCTGGTTGGAGTGGATGAAGCTGGATTTGTCGAGCGATCTTGAAAACGCATGGCTGGAACTTCAGTCCAGGCTTAAAGGGAAGGCTCCAACACATGAAGATAATCATGACCAGAGAGGTTGGGGGTTGCATTCCGGTTCTTACTCTGTGGCGCAAGATTATAAAATGATGCAAGCAATTCCTTATGCTCCACCATGCCCAACACTCTGGAAAGGTCTTTGGAAACAAAAAATTATTCCCAAAATCGACATTTTCAATTGGTTGTTATGCCACAATCGTGTGCTTACATCAGACAATCTCATGAGGAAATGCTTCCATGGCCCATCCATATGCCCACTCTGTTTGGTAAATGAAGAAAACGCCCAACATATAATGTTGGATTGCACTTTCTCATTAGAAGTCTGGGGCGATGTGTTGAGCCCTTAGTCTGCGGACATAACGCTCCCATCCTCCATTTTCGATTTGCATGCTAATTGGTTGCACCGTTACCCTGGAAAACTCCCAAATAACAATTGGCTTAAGGTCGTTTGGCTGGTCTTACTAAAGCTGACCTGCTGGAAAATTTGGTTGGAGCAGAATAGCAGGATTTTCTAGGGGAAAACACATAATTCTAAAGTGATCATGACTAAGACAAAAAACACTCTCAAAGAATTTTTGAGTGAGCATGTGCATAATCTCACCGATAAAAACCTCTCCCCTCATGAGGTGGAGTGGGGTAGATTGTTGGGTTTACAGCTCATCAATGCAGATTTCCAAGAGGAAAAGAAAACAGACTGGCAGATTAGAATGTCAGAAGAGAGATTCAACAATTGGAATAAGGAAATGGCTTGCTACTCTTTATTCTTTAATGGGGCGACAAAAGGTAATCTGGGGAATGCAGGTGCAGGTGGAGTCATCAAGAATATGGAGGGCCAAATTGAGAATAGGTACACTTGGGGATTAGGCCAAGACACCAATACCCAAGCAGAGGCGATGGCACTGCTGAAAGGTCTCAAGATTTTACAAAAGGTGGGCATTAAGGAAGCAAAGATCTTTGGCAATTCTCAGACTCTCATAAAAATGCTAGTGGAAAATTCAAGTCCGAAGGATCTTCAGCGAACTAGATTTATGATGAGAATTAAAAAGCTTGCTAGCTCCTTTCAAAATTTAAGCTTCTTCCATGTTTTGCGGAACAACAATAAAGAGGCGGATGCGGAAGCAAATAGAGTTACTCTTCTTTCTACGTGCACTCTATTATGGGATGAGAAGGAAAATTGGGATCCAATTCCATAGTAGTGTTCTTATGTTTTATTGTTTTTTGCTTCAGCAGTTTGTTTGTGTCTTTAAGTTAGGGGACATCTCGTCGCTAATGGGGATTCCAGAATCTAAGAAGCTTCAATATGTCAGAATTATAGATTTGTATCGGTTATGGGGGAATATTGGGAGATGTCCTGACAACCTTGGAAGCATGTAAATGGGCATTTATTTCGAGAATTTTAATACCAAAACATAACCGTTTCTGTTAAAAAAAAAAAAAAAAAAAACCATCTAGTTTCATCCGTACCCCTTTGAGTAAATAAAAACCCCATAAAATAAACGCTAACTAAAAATTAATTATACATTTTCATTTTATAGTGTAAACAGACTAGTTGTAGGCTAGGGCCTTGGTTTAGGATGGAGAGATCATTTCTCCAAGGCCAAAAAAAAAATGTAGGAGTCTGAGCTAGGGAAAGTTCAAATCCAACTATCGTATAAGTATAGTCGGGAAGCTCCTTTAACACAGGATTCAAACATGAGGTCACATGAAGGAGAGTTGAGGAGATATAACCCCTTCGAAGCTTAACTAAGCGCAGTGGAGACATTGTATATTGGTGGTTTCGTTAGTTCCCTTACCTTCGTGAGAGTCGGCATCGACCTTAGTTACCCTTCCCATACATTCTATCCTGACTGTCGACTATATCCCCCAGACAATGACTGTGAGTTGGTGACCTTAGTTTATTTTCTTAGGGATATTAGAGATGACTATGGGGGGTTTCTCGTGGTACCTGGGGTAGATTTCGTATCACACTTTTCAATATTGTTGGAAGGTGCCCCGTAAAGCATGGGTACTTGCATCGAATAAGGCTAGTCAATGGAGGTCAGGACAACTGATTCTCACTTCTTTGTTTGTCGGTCCACAAGACATAATCAAAATGTGCCTTTATCTAGAAGGTCCTTACCTTACCTTGTGACTATTGTAGTATTGGGACCTAATCCACCCGAGTTGGGATATTAGCAAAGTTGTTTGTGTCTGTTGTTTCCATTTAAGACTTTTCTAGTGGTGTGCTTAGCGATTGTAGAATTTCTTAGGAAGGTGCGTAGGTGGTAACCTAAAGATGACAACTCAAAGTGGCTGAGAAATCGCCTCATTGATCGAGGAGAGTTCAAGGTATTCCCCCTAATGAAGTTGAAGTGAATCCTCCTCTACCTCCTTTGAGGCATCGACGAAACTTGCAGAAATAAATGTTTTTGAGCTAGAGGTTGTAACGATAACTGATCTTAGGTTCAAAGAATTCGCCTCACCTTGCAATCCTCCATCAACTGGGCCTTATGCTCCAGTTTTCATACAAGTTCCACTTCCCAGGTTGGACTTCAATGAAATTAGACCTCTTCAATCGGTCGCAATGGAAGGCACTCCAAAAGTGTCTGGATCGGGAGTTGTCATAACTCCCATTTCAGAAATCATCACCAGTGGGATATTTCCCCCTAATATGTCGAACCAAACTACTTGTGTGATTCAATCCACCATTTCCACATCTATCAACAACTATGCTCCAATGATTGTTGGTTCCACCCATCCTTCTAGTGTGGCCATGTCATTACCTTCAATAACCAACACTTTCTCATTTAGTATGTTGTCGATGGACATGCTAAACGCGTTGAATGGGTCTCAGTCGACATCCCCAATATTTAGAGAACAACATAGGTGTTTATAGAAGAACAAATAATATTGAGAGAACAACAATTGTATTTGATTTATTCTCAATCAGGTATGCTTTATGAGATCATGCCCAATGCCCCACAATCGACTCTTGACTTGGAAAAACTGAAATCGGGACCACGTGTCGATGGTATTGTCGGTTCCTCGCAAAGCAAAGCCGCATATATGGTATCTAACCACATGAAACAATTGTCTATACAACAAAATACGACTAGTCTGACCCTTGGCTCAACCACCCCCACCACCCAATCCTCGGATGTACACACTATGCAATCGAAGACTCAAAAGGGTCCTTAGCAGCCCGAAGATAAGAAGAAAGGCAAAAGAAAGAAGTGTAGTGGGGGAAAATGAAAAAAGGAAAATAAAAATGTTGAGGGGGAAAAGGATGAAAAGAGAAAGGTGAAATTCCCATGCAAGCTCTGTGGGGGTGATCACCTTACTCATAAATTCTCACAAATGGAAGAATCTCAATGCCTGATAAAGTTGCAACAACAACCTATTTTATTGAAAAAATTGTTTTTGCAAGGACAAAATATGCAACTTGGCTCTTCCACATCTAATCTGCAAGGGGTAACTTCAAGTGCACCTCTACTAGACATATATTTTTCATTTTTTAATATGGTTAATCATACAAAATTAAAAGATGACAAGGTAGGCTTTTCGACCAGATCCTGTGATTATAGTAATCCAAAGTCTACATCAAAAGGTAAAGAAACTTTCGATCCTCAAGGGCCTCTCCATATAAAAAAAAATGAGAAGGAAATAACATCGTGCATGCCAAAGGGTGTGTACAAAAGGACGTCACATAACCCTAACTCTCGAGCTGCACCCAACTATTCCATTGTTGAGGATTTAACTCAAATTCATGTGCGATGTCGTCTTTAAAGGTGCTTCAAATTTTCTCCATGCAACGCACCACATTGTTATCTGCGATCCGAGCAACGGATTCTTCCATCCAACTCACTATGAATTTTGACGCTACTGATGTGAAGCCTCACCTTCCTTATCATGTAGCCTTCCATATTGATATTGTATACGTGAAACACGTAATTAGGAGGATCCTCGTAGACAAGGGAGCTTCAACGTGTGTCATGTCCCTGTCCTGTTGGAAATCTATTGGCTCTCCATAACTCACACCTTCTCCTACTTTGTTAACCGCATTCGATGGATGATATTTTAGACCACACAGGATTGTTTCCTCTTTTCTAGTCCAGTTAGGAGGGAAGTCTATTTCCGTAGAAGTAGAGGTAGTCAACGCACTGCTAGACTATAATTTGTTATTGGGAAGAAGTTGGAATTATGCGATGACAACTGTCATCTCATCGATATTTCAAATTTTATGGTTTCCCCATGAGGGAAGGATTATGACTATTGATCATATGGTTTTTAACTTCTCTAGATCCACAACGAATCTAGGATCCACAATACTGTGGATCGAAAAATCTTAGTAGACAATTGAGAGTATCGGTGTTGGAATGTGTCCTTCGTTGATGGGAACTTTTAATTTCCTAACATCGGTGTCTTATATTCATGCCACCTCGGTCAGCTTTCAAAAGTCGAGTTCCCTGTCTCCCATTACAAGAGTCACTTCAGTCATAACATCGTATCTAGAAGCTCCATGGTTGTTACCCTCACCATGTGAATCGGTTGAAGGTGGCATGTGTGTCGGGATGGCCATGTCATTGTCTACAACTAAAGTTGCTTATCAAGATATTCAATGTGCTACTGCAGACCCTGATCAAACTCCTGCATGGATAGAGGAGAACAATTAGTTTCCAGATCCCATTTGGGCTCAAAATTCTTTGAATTCCCTTGACTGCCTCAATATTGTTTTTCCTTCCTATGAAGTGATCACAGAGGAAATGAATAGGTCAAAAAGGCCATGGGAGGATATGCATCATCGATAATACTTCCTCCCAAAGATCAGTCATGTGGAAAGCAAATAATTTAGGTCAGTTGTGAGTAGAAACATTGGTGAGATGGTGAACCCCTTAGAAAAGGACGGTGTCTATGTTGAGGAGAATATGATGAATATATCAGAAACTGTCCCGATCAACATTTTTTGAACCCTATATGTTTTTGAAAACATCTTTGTCATGGAAAACTGTTCTCAATATGAAATTCGTCAGTATACAACACTTTTCAAGGAATTTCCTGATGTTTTCTCCTAGTCGTACAAGGAAATGCCTAGCATAGATCCTCATATTGTTGAACATGATATTCAAACCTATGAAAATGCTAATCATGTTCAGTAGAAATTGCGACCAGTTAACCTGAGGAAATCAACAACAATCAAGGTTGAGGTATAAAAACTTCTCAAAGAAATCTTTATATATCCAGTCCCATTGACAGAATGGGTATTCAACCTTGTTCCGATAGACAAGAAACAGGGTATGATTCGAGTATGCATGGATTTTTCATGACCTGAATAACTTCTCTACGTCATTTATCGATCTAATTCTTGACGAATGCGGAGGAAGTGAGATTTTCTCTTTCATGGATGGTTTTTATGGTTATAACCAGATACAGATCTGCCCTGAGGACCAATATAAGACAACTTTTATTTGTCATTGGGGAACCTTTGCATACAAAAAATGCCCTTTGGCCTTAATCCATCTACTAATAATGTAGTTGAGTATAGAGTTGTTATCAAACTACTTCGTGACGCCATTGCACACCACATTCGGTCCTTAGAAGTTCGTCTAGACGCTCAGTTAGTTGCATGCCAACTAAATGGTAATTATTGTATTCACAACCCCATGTTACTTCGTTGTTTCCTCAAAGTGTGTTTTTTGGAGCGTTGTTTTGATCATATTACTTATGTTCATATTCCAAGAAATGTCAATGTATTATGTGATTCATTTTCTAACTACGTGTTAGATTGGAATTTACATCATTCACGGTAAATTGCAAAATCAAATCATTCATAAAATAATAACAAATAAGAAGTACATCATTATAAAGGAAAAATGGCCATATGTATATATATATCATCATTACTTTTCAATAGTTACAAAAAAGGTGGATTGTGTCTCAAAAAAGGCTTTTAAGCATCAATTGTCCTTTATAGGGACCAATAATACAAAAATCTAAGTATCTCCTACTCAGTGTCATGAGGGACCTACCACTCCCTCTGCATGTTGCTCATAGAAAACCACCACATGAGAAAGATGTTGAAAGAGTCATATCCATGCCGTTGGCACTCCAACTACATGTTGTTGCATCTAATCTTATAGATCCTCGATCCTTACCATGGGAACTGAGTGCACTAGTCTATCCAGATTCCTATAGACGACACACTCGACATCTAATCGTGGTTGTCCATGACGACCACGTCACTTGTGCAGAGTAAATCCATTTGGTCATGTTAGTCCCACATCTGCATAATCAAACAATCTCATTATTCATATGATCCATGTCAAAAAAAATTGTTCATTTATATTCCTCAAAATATAACAATAATAATTATAAAATTTTCTTACCGATATCTCTGTAGGCACTGTCAGGAGGGATACACATATTTAGGTCATGTCGGTAGTCTATCCCTCCATAGGGATGCTCCTCTATGGTTACCACTTGGCATGACCACCAAGCAAATAAGGCATCATCCCATAGATCCCTTAGCTTCCCTCATCTCCACCTCAGTAAGATTTCAGTCCATCTCTCCATTGCACCATCTTGGACATAGTGAGGATGGATGTCCACTCTAGCACTGATCATGGGTATCCTCTCAAAGAAAGAAAAAAACACATGAGGCTTCCATAGAAAAAAATATTCAACTTTCCCTGTTTGCACCCTACCAATTGGGATTTCATACATGTCGGCAGTGTTGTGCTCTAATCATACAACTTTGGCCTAAAACATTCTCTGGAATAAAACATCATTTCCCGGTAGGATTTATGCAATGACGTTCATCCTATAATATGGGTAATCAATAATACAATGATCTTCATACTGAGGTTTGTAATCTACCCTATTGGAAGTTGTCTCCCAACATTCTGGGTCTCGGCTGAGCAATACAATGAAATGTATTTGTTGATCGTAATACCAACGAATCCTTTACCTTTTAAATTCACAACATCTCCTCGCCGTGGTATCCTGGTAAGAAAGTATATGTCCTTTGTTTCAATCTTTAAATATTTCCCTGGATCATGTAAGCATCTACGTCGGGTTTCCAATAATCTATCAGAGTTGCAAGCATTCTTTGTTGTGCCCTTATGCCATTACAATGAAAAAACTTGTATAATCCAAATCTCTAGAAGCTTCTTAGGCCTCTTGATCATTCATCACATCATTATCAACTTCCCTGTGCTCTCTTTCTTCCTCCACTCTATCACCATTCTACAAAATCCAAATCATATTTTCGTCAAATCTCTTTAATTTCAATCTTTGCATAGGTGTACATGACTATTAGTTAAGAGAATCACATATGTATGCAACCTGCATTAAGCGAAGTCACATACATGTCTATGAAACTCTTAAATTTCATTTCAAACTAAAAAATACACTAAATCTAAAAAACTTGCGGTTAAAAATGAAAAAGAGGAAGAGATTACTTACTTAGTCCAAGCAGTTTTGGATTTCGAGCCTTGTGCACCTCGTACCGGTATCTAGAAGTTCGAAAGGTAAAAAGGGATCCAATGCTCTTCAAAGGGTAAAAATAAAAATGAAATGGTAAAAATGAGTTTTTACACCTATTTTAACACATTTTAAAAATAATTTTTTCCTCCTTTTTAACAATTCTATACCATTTAGTGTAAAACAATCGAGAGTTGTTTTCTTATGTAGTTGTCTTTGAGAGATCTCATTTTTACATAGATTTTCATATCTGGTGGCATTTTTCAATTTCTTCGGCATGTCTTATGCTCTTTATTGGCATGTAGAGTGGGTATCGTCCCGCCTGCATATTGCATGTATCCATATCAATCACATGTTTTCCTTAGGATCTACCTCACTGAGTTATGACATAGAACCTTTTTTTATGTTTAGAAGTTTTGTAATTCACGTGGTAGAGTCCACTATTTATGGGTTCCCTAGTTAAACATTGGCTTGCATTTTGGTGCCCATGTTGAAATAATTTCATAGGCTTGAGAGCCTTGTTTAGTCCCATCATGACTTTGCATTGAAACTGCATATCTTCTTCTTAATCTATTTCTGGCTAATACCTGCGAGGATTCCTTATTTATTGTGGTCATTATAAGCATTTATGATAGGTTTCATTGCACTTGCATAATGCATCTATCTTTACCGATCACGATTTCACCATAGGGTCAATCCCATTCATTCACAACATCACACCCTCAAAGTTGCTTTAAAGGTGTTTTTTACGAATGGTAGAGCTAACCTCTTCATGAGTGTTATAGTTAGTACCTGATCCAGACGGATATCGATGGCCACCCACCTATTCCACTAGCTCAAAACAAGGGTTTCCACCTTGGCAGTTTTTCTACAGGTTTTTGGGTCCTAAACTTCTGGGGCCATTTTGAAGCCCTAAACGACATTTTTTTTTTTCTCTACAACACCTAGCTTCTAGCCAAACGAAGATGCTAGGCTGAATGGAATGTATTTTCCTTGTTTAGACCTTTCCAATGAGCTATCATGCGTCCCAAATAGAGATCGTATGGAAAAGTTACGCCCTTGGGAAGTTGTTATATCTACTACCCCCATTGGAGCCCACAAACCTTTTGGCATTTCATCTTTCGGGGTTAGGGTTTTTGGATTTTATTTATGTTAAAAAGGCCTTTGGAGCCTCATTGTAAACATCATATTCTTGTGAATGAGTGTATCCATCACATCTCTTCTCAGAGATAAGATGCCACCATTCTAGCGATTTCATTCACTTTGTATTTTTACAGTTTATGTACATTTCTCTCATTAATAGAAATTGTGTATTAATGTATCTTTGTGTTTCTTGCAATATTTCGATGTGTTTCATTGTTATATCTTCACCTCATTTCATTCCCAAAATAATCTGGATCAGTACTTCACAGGTCGTTTTGACACTCATGCTGCAGTTTTTGTAGGCTCGAAAGCTCTGTTTAGTACTATCATGACTTTGTGATGAAGCCTCATTATTTATTCTCAAATTTTTTTCTGGCCAAATTTCCCCCAAAGCTTCCAAAATTTTATGCTAAGTTGTGTTTGCATAACATATTAACAACTTGCGCTTTTCGAGCCTAATGTCAACTTCAACTTCTTGTTGTTTAAGCCAATTGTATGCATTCTCAAATCACAACCAACCTTGCAATCTTTTGCTTTTGTGACTTGACACCTTATCCCTGGAGGAAAATTCCCTCTTGCATTCATATCCTACACGAGTTTCCTTGCATTGAGCATATGTATATTCCTTGCACTTGGAACTAGTTTACTCTCTCGCGATGCTTGTTTCCTCCATTGTAC
>SNQJ01S0009221.1:171115-201378 GCA_010110895.2 Picea sitchensis | reverse complement strand
AAAAATAAGGATGATAATGATTCTAAATCATTTGTATATGGCATCTACTTGTGTCACCCTTGAACAAAACACAATCTTATGAGTATTCATCTCATTGTTGGGTTTAGTATGGCTCTAGGAGGCCCTTTTCTCGTTTTTTATCATAATCCCCTCCGACTAGTTATTCTTCCAGTCATATGGAGTGTTTGTTGACACCTCCTGTGTCGCAGATGTATCGCAGTTTATAGTCCAAGTTTCCTAAGTCACATTTTGTGTCGTGTCTCTGTTCAAAGGAAGTCAACCTGTGTTGGCCATTTTGCAGAAACGTTGTCTTTTCAAGTCGGCCTTCCTGTGTCAGTCAAATATTTCTCAGTTTCACAAGTATCTTTGTATCCCACTCGTGCTAGTATAGAAGGTCCCCATTGACTTCCTGCTGGCGGGTTTGCTCTTATTGACTTTGACACATTTCTCTTGAGAGTATAACCTAGAGTTGCACCCTAGGCCTATTTCCATCATTGATAGGTAACCTTGTTCTCAATAGATGACAAACCATCATTGATCGCTGACTGAGCGATTTCTCTTGTGTTCAACGTCAACAAAAATCATCAAACATAGGGATTCGTGTGGTACCTTGGTTTCCATTGGACCCTATTGGTGGATTCCTTTTCTTTGTCAATAGTCTTCATCATTGGCTAATATTCATAGAGTCTCTGTTGTGCGCAATTCCAGCTGGTGCATGTCGGAGTTGTACCTCGATGTGGTCCTTACAATCTTTTTCATTCGAGTCCTTCCAAATCTTTGGCCTTTTGCTACTCCTCGTGTTGGATGGTGGACAATGGCTCAATGCATTCCTTCCAACAGATCTCTTCCTATCGACTTCAACACATCTTACTCTAGGACATGGATCTAGAGTCAATTTTAGATGTACCTTGGGGCTTGCAGTCTTCATTGGTAGGTTCTCTCTCTATTGACAGTGGGAATACATCAATGTCCTCTGCTCGATAGATTCTATCAGGTGTTCAACATCAACTCATTTATTCACACTTGCTAGATTGTACCGGATACCTTGACACCCATTATCATCATCGGTGGATTGTCTTGTGTTTTTAACGGTATACACCAATGATCGGTAATCAAATAGTGTCTCACTATGTTTGAATTCAACTCCTTTATTCACATAGTGCAGAATTATACCACGACGGTCGGATTGAATACTTTGGGTGAAGTACGAGGATCGCCCCTTTTGTGCTCCTACCTGATTTATATTGACTATACCACCCTCAAACATTGATAATTGCAAAGGATCAGTTTGCTCACTTCCTTGGCTCTAGATATCCTATGATTTGATCTTGAGGCATAGCTCCATTGTGTATCTATTTGTGGCCATGGTTGCTACTTCTATATATCACATGGATCCACTGTGTATAGTTTTCGTGGCCATGGACATCGGTTATATTTTTATCATTCATGGATCCACAGTGTACTTGATTGGCGACCATGCTTACATCACACTCAAACATACAAATGCCCAACTTGAGAAGAGAGTATCTTACTTGTTTCTATTGTAGGTATTGTTTTGGGATTGGTCTTCAACTACTCTTACCCAATGGCCCCTCGACTATCTCATGATTTTTGTAATGTATTTTGGCCATTAGTTGCCCTTCTTACCTCACACATTAGGGGGAATTTGTTATAGTGTCATTTTCCACTATACATGTATATGATGACTCATTGGCCTATGTTACATCCCTTTTCCTTCTTGCAGGATTTAAATCCCCTTTTTCCTCCTTAAAACTTATTTAAAAACCCCATTTATCAAAGTTTACAGGACTTTCCTTAAAACAACTCATGTACATACGTGGGTTGCATGTTAGCAACCTGTGTACATGTTAATTTTGGCTCAAAAAAATATAATCTCGACATTTCAGACGGAGTTGACAGGATTTTCCATTCCCTAACTTCCTAAAACCTGTACATAATGACTCCAACTATCAAAATGGAGTATAAAAGATAGCCTTGGGGTGGAAGAAAAAGATAGTCAAGAAATACATCCTTATGTTGCCATTTTGAAGATTGTCCTGCAAGTGCCTTGTTTCCCTAGTGTTTGAAATTAGCCAGTCTGCCTACCCTCATTTCCAGAATTTGAATTCACCTTATCTTGTCAAGAAGAGCACCATTGTCTTCCTTGGACTTGCTAGAGTGCAGAGTGTTGGAGGCACTCCTATACATCTTCAACCTTGGGTGGAGGAACTTGGAGCCTAGTTTTGGGACCACATCGCAGTGGTTATAGGATGTAACCAAGCTCTTTTGTTGTCATTAATAAAATGATCTCTCATTCTCGTCCATATTTTGTGTTGATTCATGTTTTATATGAGATTATATGTATCTTGTCTTGAATCTAACATCTAGATTGAATTTGGTTATATTTAGTTAGTTAGCGGATAACTACTTTCTTGCAGCTGCAGGACTTTCAGAGGGTTGTTGCAAAGGAACTCCATAGCTAAAGACACAAAGTGGAATCTACTTCAAACGTAGGATTCCATGTGCATTCATCTTCCCTTTTTTTTTAGTGAAAGTAAGTTATTATAGGTGTTTTTTCCTAATTGATTGTATAATTAGAGTTCGAGAGAAATTTCCTTGGGTTCTGATATGTTGTAGTTCTAACCCAAAAACCATAGGAAATAAATTTCCTCGAGCTTAATTTTGATGGGGCATCCAAGAGTAATCCCAGTCCTCCATACTTCAGTGTTGTTTTCAAGGGGGAAATGGGAAAATACACAATATACTTGTCTACAGTCTATGATATGACTCCAACAATTCTGCAGAATTATGGGCCCTCCTTAAAAGCATTCAGGCTGCTTCCACTTATGGATATCACATAGTAATAGTAGAAGGTAATTCAGAGATTATCATGTCTCTATTGTCCAAGCTCTTGACTAGATCGGATCTACCAAAGCTTTCTCTGAGCTGATGTATTCTTAACAACATTGAATATTTAAAATAATTGTTACTTCCCCATTTTGTTCTCATCCCTTCACATGTGAGGCGGGAGGCCAACATGATTGCGGACAAATTGGCCAATGTTAGAGTTGATTTCCAGGAGCAAGACGTGGCATGTGTTGCAAATCAACATCCCGCTCACCCCTTGTTACTGGAATGTATGGAAATGGCACGGACAGAGTAACCTCCCCCGACTGGGGTGTTATTGCGCCCATAATGATGATGAGACCTGCATTCATGGGAGCCACCAGCTGGCGGCCTTCTCTCCTTCCAAAGCCGACGAGTGATGCTATATGCACATCACAGATCCTCTTCCGTATCCAGAGACCCTCCCCGAAGATTGTGATGGCGAATGCAATGACACTTCCAGGTACTTCTTACAAATAGCGATGATAAAGACGAGTTTGATAGCTCAGAGCAGCATATGGAAGATCTAAGTGAAAGTAAGAACCCAGCTGGCGAAATGCAAGAGGCCCATAGCAACAAGGAAGAAGCCGAGGTTTGGGGTTGTCAGGTGGAATGGGAGGATCTACCACTAGAAGGGAATACAGCAGGACCAAGCTCTGCTAAGCAATTGGGCTCTGTAGCAGCTTATGTTCCATCGTCTTCGACCCCTCCTTTGGACACTTGTGTTGGTTCTTATCCAACAGGCGTAAACGAAGGCTCTCTGTCGACCAAGGTGGCTCCCCCATCCTCCAACGATGAAAGTGAGAGTCACATTGCCCAGTTCTCTTATGAACAATTAAGTCTCAATTTCGATTTGAGACGGTACATGGCGGAACAACAATTTCGATCGGAGGAGATGAAATCGAAACTGGACCTACTACTGGAATATTTCTCTCCTCCTTCGAAGCGACACAGGACTGAGGAGCCGCTTCGTCAACAGGTTATCGTCTCGGAATGCCCATCCAGGAATGAATGCAGTGTCCACTCGGACAAGCAACCACCCTGATGCTCAGATGTCTGTCTTCAGTTACAGGTTCTTCCTTTTTGCTCAGATGTCTGTCTTCCGTTACAGGTTCTTCCTTTTTGTTTTGAGTAGTTGTTTTGAGTAGTCTATGGTGCAACAAACTTATAAAAAAAAAAAAAAAAAAAAATGATTTTAAAATTTACAATGTTTACACATAAATTTTTGCAGTTCAGCCTTTCTTTTTATTAAATTTGATGATGAGCTTCTCTAATTTCTCCACTATTTTTTAGTTAAATAAATTATTTCAAGAGATAGCTGTCAAGATACTTATATAGTTCTCTTTACTGTCTTTGAAGGCTTCACAGAATGAAATGTTTTTTTGTTTCCACTTTTCCGAAAGTGCATAAGAAATATACCCTTTCTTTCCAAGCTTGTTTGGTTTTTTCCAAAACCCAATTTCACAACAGAATTGATGAAAATTAATTCTTAATTAAACAATAAGTGTTTTGGCTCTCCTAAATGTTATTGTTAAACTCTTTTAAATTTTGGTTTCATTAATTTTACTTATGTCCCTGCTACTTAAACCGGTTTCCTATGTTGACCACCCAATTAACCAGATCACTTCAGTGCACTGTGATTTTGATTAATAAAAGGTAACCAACTCTAGCTTTAAAAAAAAATTAAAATACCATGCATAAGCTTCACATTAAACATCCTCATATTGAATTTTGAAATGTTAAAAGCACTTTACCTAAATAAACATGAAAAACAAATTACACATGTCTCATACTGAACTGTAAAATAACACCTCACATCACAATAAATTCCTGTAAAATAACACCTCTCATCACAATAAATTCAAGTGATATAGTTATATCACTTTGCCACTTATTTTGATTGAAAATTACTCTCAACTAACGGTTTGGGACATGACACATTTTGCCACCCGGGCTTAAATACAAAAACCAATTGAATGGGTGAATATGACTGGTTTTGTTTTGCAAGCACAGGGCCGCGCGTCCAATTTCGATCGACAGTCGAGGGAAGAACGACGGAGTGCCTAGATATTATGTTGCAAAATCCAATGTTTAAAGCAGCTAAAGATCCAAAAAACAGAGGAACTTGTGAGAAACATTTTGTCGGTGGCACCAGAAAAATCACATGCAATAGACTGCACTGTCTAAATTCTAAAAAAAAAGCCATCAGGATAGTTATAAGGTAATGTATTCTATCATCTGGGGTCGCTGTGCCAGATATTTAAGCTGAATATCTATTGGTAATGGACACAATTAATCATCTTTTAATCTAAAATTCTAATTTGATGGGTAATAATTAAAGATGCTGGAATATTTTTAGTGGTCCTCCCAAATCAATGAATGTGATTTACTCTTCATAATCTTCTTGTATTTTTGAATGCATCCGTTAACCTGTTCACTTTTTAACATTTACCTAATCATATTAAGAAATTACTATAGCACTATATGATTGCCACGTTTAAATGATTAATGTTTAACATTACCACGTTTGGATTATTAACCACGAATTTCCCTGCGTTTTCCTCAGGGGTTTCAGCGATCCCTGCCTTTCATATTGGGCAAAGCGTAGTAATATATAATGCAAAGTATCTCTTTGTAGCTGCATTCTTCACGATGGCTCAACTACAGCTCAACTGCATTCTTCAACGACGGCTCCACTGCTTTCTTCACGACGGTTCCACTACATTCTTAACAAGTAAATATGCCTTTCGGTGTTAATCAATCACAATTATGTGACTGCTAGTTACTGCCTACAGTCAAAACCCATTAAATCGCTTTCACTGTGTCTTAATGTAGAGTACGGGAGGAATTGAAGGCTGAACTAAACAGAGCAGCACAAATTTATTTCATTAATAATAATTGTCATTATTTCAACAATGAAGATTTCATCAATGAGGACCCAGGGGGCAGTGGGGTGAGAATATGTAACTTTCAATATCAAAAGGGAGTTATAGAGAATAGAGATTTACTAGATAATATCAGATTAGATAGCCATATCTATTGGAAATGAGTACATTTAATGATTTTTTAACCATAAATTTTAATAGTATAGTTATCAATTGAAGATGCTGGCATATTTTTGGTGGTCTATCAAATTCAATGAATGAGATCTCATGTTCATAACTTTCTAGCATTTTTTAATAGATCATTAATCTATTTACTTTTTAACATTTACTTAATATGATTAAGAAATTACTGTGTAATCATCTGATTGCCACTTTCAAGTGATTAACAAACTTACTTAAGATTAAAAATTTACTTTACTATTAATTTTTCTGTTTCATGTTCAATTAAGCCTATTCATGCAACTCCAAAGGACTCAGATTAATATGCCCCCCTTTTAAAATTACTGTAATAGTATCAAAAAATAAAAATCAAATAACTCGTTAAATCTGATATTAATCATTTTGGGACAGTGTATTGGCAGATGATATATAAACTCCTTTTTATCAAGGGGAATTATCAATATACTGAGGCGGAATAGGGTTAAAGTTATACTAGCATAGCCACAATGAAAACCCATAGGATATTTCATTTACAAACCCTAAGGGGATTTATGCTAGGGTTTGTAAATTAATTATGTTTTTCTGCCACATAATTGTGGCTGTGTTAGTTACCAGACTTTGTGCTAGTTACCAGACTATTTGATTGTATTTGTGGTTCCGTGTCAATAGCAGCCTTATTCGGTCTACCTGGGACGCTTGGTTCCAGCGAGCGTTAGGTTTTAATCCTTCTCGCAGCGTAATAAAGTCAAAGTTAGTTTTTATCCCTCGGAGAAGTACTATAATTTTGTAGTCAAAGTTAGTTTTTATCCCTCTTGGGTTTAACAGAGAATTACTATAACTTTGTATTGGTAGAATTTTTTAATATAAATTTGATAATATTTTATTAAAATATTTAAATAAAAAAAGTTTTACGGCAATCTAAAAAATAGTATATGTATAATAATATTTTTAAAATTAATTTTTATTATTAAATATATTTTAAAGTTTTAAATTAATAAATATTAATTTTCTATATTATAAAAGTTAGGTTAAAAAAATTTAAATGTTCATTCATAAATAAAATGTATCTAGGCTAATTCTAATCAGTATAACAGGGAGTCTTTATCACCATTTAATAGATTTTGATTTAGGTTGATTATGTTGGTCAGAAAATAAATTTAAATTCATAGTTAGGATGAGTGGGCCTAATGATTAAGAACATGTGTTTCTTCTTAAGAAGTCACAATTTGGTGTGGCTTGGCCGCAACCTTAAAAATAAATTATTATTATTATTATAATTTTAATATAATTAAAGAAGAGTATTAATTAATTTAAAATTATAAAAATATTTATAAATTATAATTGTAGTTGGTTAAATGAATTGTTTTCTAAAAAAAAATATTCAAAATTAAATAATAACTTATCTCAAACTCTTATTTTTTTTTTAATACTGTTACCAAAATTGTGGGATCTACACCTATATTCAAATTCTTTCTTAGGTACATTATTTTGTTTTTTACTTTTATTCTAAATCCCATAAAATAGTGTCCAAAACAATCCTTTCCATTTTTTTTCATTCATTAAAAAAATTCCAATAAACACAATCCCTTTCCAATATTTCATAATCAAATAATACCCCAAAAAACAATTTTTTAATATTTTATAAAAATATAATTTTACAAAAAAGAACCATCCTTATCCAGTTTTTTAAAAACTATCATAAAAATGCTTGAACAAACGTCTTCCAATATTTCATTAAAAAATTAAATTGCAATGTAAAATACAATATTTTTCAATATTTTATTAAAACAATTTTTTTATATGAAGATAATTATTAATAATGGTTAGTGGTAAATGTGAATAGATTTTTCTTCTCTATTCAAGAAAAATGGAGTCCCCTGAAAGACTATCTAGTGGTCCATAAGGAAGTAGACTTTTACCCTTGTCGGATAATTTTGAGTTTTTGGTCATTAACATATTCTTTTATATTCAAAGAAAACAAACTCCTAAACAAAAGCAATTTCAGTCTTACTCCAAAACAAAACAGAAATAGTATGGGCAAAAAATTATTATCCTTTGTAATTATTGTTAAAATTACCTACATATAAATTATATACTGTAACATTTAACCTTAATTCCATATAAAACTAGATATAATTCTAAATTAAGTCTGGGCATTGTGGTTAGGGACAAACCATGGAAGCAAATTGTATCTATGCTATCCAGGTTTTTTTTTTTTTTTTTTTCTAATAAACCAGACAGGTCTCTATGACTTGATGTCAAAAGTCTGTCTTTTTTTTATTTTTTAGTAGGCCAAACAAGTCTCTAGAAATTGGTTTCCCCACGGAGCAATTCAATTCATGTTATTTAAATTCTGGTGTTTTAAGTCTTTAAAAATAGGCCGAATTGGTTTTCCTCTAAAACAATTCAACACACAGTTCTTTCTTTGACATTGATGACCCTACTGTAATTTTTATTTATTTTGAAAGGTAATATATATAGACACTTAAAAAAAAGGAAGTTAAGTCTTGGCATTCACCTACCTATTCATGCTGACATCCAATAAGAGTACATTATTCAAATCCACGTTTGCAAATTTTGCTTCTGGCAAATAATTCAAGGTCCAGAGGTGATTTTCTGTCAAAAGGCGCCCGAGAAGCATGTGTTTGATGGAATTTATTCAAACTGATTCACAGTCGACAACCACGCTTTTAGAAATTTTGCCTATGGCAAAGAATTCAAGGTCCAGGGGAGAATTTCTGTCGACGGGCGCCCGAAAAGTATGTGATTGATGAAATTTATTCTAACTAATTCACAGTCGACAATATTATAATAATGAGACTGGAAATTTATTCCTCCTTGATTGCATGAACAAGTGGTTTAAGATATTTTGTGCACCTTTAGGGTAAGTGCTATCCAACGAGGCAAAATACGAATTCTCATCTGCAACAGGAAAAGCTAAAACCCCATCTCCATCACATCATAAGAAATGTGGCCGGCTGTCCCCACGATAGAATCCATCCCATCATAAGAAAGGTTGCCGGTTGTCCCCACAGTGTAATCTCTGCAGATAAAGTAATAATCGGAGGATTTTCTGTAACCCATATATTAGTAATCAATAACTTTTTTTCGATTTCGAGGTATAGATCATTTGGTTTGTATGGGGTTTAGTTTTTATTAGGTTACAGGTAGGTTACAGACTCAAATTTCATGGTTCATGGAAGTAATTGAAGGTGAAAGTCATTTGTGCACAAAGTTTTTCACAATTCTAGTGACAGTCCCATTTTTAAAGAAAGTTTTTCACAATTCTGGCGACAGTCTCATCCTTGAGCAGATCCTTTTTCCATTCAACATTAAATTAATCCCAGTTTAAGTTCAACTTAGCTTTGAAAACAAAAAAATTGAAAATAACATAACAATAAGAAATAACTTCCAAAAATATCAGAACTGTAGATATATTAAACTATTAATAAAAAGTCCAATATTTTCATAATGAAATTTCATGAATTTGAGTTTATGTAGAAAACAGAGGCATCTGCAAGTTTCCCTTATATGAGCCCCAAAAATAAAAATTACTTAATACCCATTTAGGTATTGTAGTCAGTAGACGAACAACTACTCTATGCCACTGAAAATTTATGGTTTAGCTCAAAGGATTTTTGATAAACAGACAAGCAAATCAAATATCCCAGATTGTCATCACCTCATTTCTCTCAATGAAAAAGAGAATGGGGATGTTCTACCTGAATCGTGAAGATCCCAGCCATGATACAGGGGACAGTTTGGATGCCTGATGTTAATTACCTCTACATTTTCCCACACCCCTGGGCCCAACCTTAGTCCATCCCATAGTAATGGCTGAATGCAATTGGATAGTTGTATGAATAATTAAAAGGCACTTTCCCATCAAAACAAACATCAAATAAAGGTTCCCAAAGTGGGTCTTATTTATATGTTGCCATAGTTTTCAGTAGCATTCATTATTCATCATTTCTCTTACAATAAAAACATCAAATTCCCAAGGTGGGTCTCATGTATATGTTGCCTTGGTTTTCAGTAACATTCATTATTCATCATTTCTCTTACAATAGAGGGCCTAGGGCCTAGGCCTGAACTGAACTGATCCCAGAAAAAGATGAACAGAAAACCGTCTTCTCAGGTTCTCATCAGAACCATGCCAAGATTTTCAGCAGATATAATCTATATCCATATTGTAAAATAATTACTATTAATAACCTTGGGGTCTAAAAGCCCTTGGAACGGACTTCCATTGAAGATGCCGTTTCAGAAATTTTCCTTAAACAAAGAACCACATATATTAAATCCAGAATCGCCCAAAGAGTAAAGAAAAAAAGGCATAGAGAGCCTTGGGGTTTTCCTGTACATCGTTGCCCTGCAACTAACCATATCTGGCAAAATCTGTATATAATAATCCAGAGAGAGTCCGTCTCTTAGGAATAAATCCCATTACCCTGAACAAAAGTGGCACTCTGATCTACCTGTACTGCTACTGTTGCAGATACTTGGGTATCCGCCTCCACCACGACTTTGTTATGAGAGACATTTCTGAGAGCATGCCTGGGAAATGATGCATCAGACGTATAGAAAGAATACTGAACATGTTGAATATGGTTCGGGAAGAGCAGGACGGGATTAAAATCTATGGCCCATTTGGTTCCGTTGCCCTGGACCGTGTGTCGAGCCACGGTTGATTTAAGCGCCATCCCAAGCACGTTGTTCCTGTCAACAACGGTCTGATCAATCGATTCAAATTGTCCTTCCAACTGAACAATGTCCACGCCCTTCCCAGAGCCACTAAACATATTATCTACAATATTGACACCTGATATCATTTTCCTCTGAGACGATTTCAGCACTATGTTGGCGTCGCCCAGAAAGAAACCATTGGCAATATCAAGCTGCACGGGATCCTCTGCAACAATGCTCGTGTAGTCCATATAAGCGCCGAGAATCCTAGTCTGAGTCAATCCACCAAGTTGCAGTCTGATTCCAACTCCTCCGAAGCCCGTGGCCTTGTTATAACAGTGGACTCCCGTGATTATATTGGCCTGTCCACTCACCGAAATCCCCACAGCAGCCGAGAAAATAACGACATCCGTTACAGCGTTGTCGTTGCCCATGAGACTTATGGCAACGCCGCTGAATTCCTTCTCAATGGGGCTTGCACCCGCGGTAATGTGCTGCCCAAGAAAGCAATTCCGGATATATGTCTCGTGCCCGCCCTGAACCATGATGCCATAGGACATGAAATGCGAAATATAGCAGCTATCGATGTTGGTTCTAAGGGAATTGATGACTAGAATTCCCCCGCCTCGAAAATTTGCATCCAACATCAAATCCCGCAGGGTAACGTATTCGTATGACGCGGCATAGAAGTCTGCGTCCTTCGTGGCGGCCGCGAGCTCGTCGCCGTTGAGGCTCCCATTGAGTATCCCATCAGTCGAGGACCATAGCTCGATCAAGTAACGATCCATTGGGAAATTCTCAGAAGCCCGCAGAGTGCCCCCGTGAATCTGTGTGCATGGAATCAATGAGTAAATTTATCTGTAGATACCTGTAAAGCAATGTAATTAAAGTGACACAGAGATTTTATTTCATTACCACAACATTGCCGCCCCCTCTTTCTGGCATACGGAGAGGCTCGCTGATGCGATAATTTCCTCCTTCGAGATGAATCTCGACGCCCCCGAGGTCGTGTAGACCGGGCATCGTGTGCCTGGTCGTAGTTACTTGGAAGGCCTCGTTGATGGCCTCCAAGAGGGCCTGAGTGCTGTCCGTGGCTCCGGTTGGATCCGCGCCATAGTCTGTAACATAGAATAAGCGACCATCCGACTGGACCTGCGCACCACCAAAAACAAACCAACAAAAATACTCAAGAAAAACTCATCTCCTTACCCAAATTGCATAAAGTGTGCTATCTTCACATCAATTACCGTGGCGTTGTCCGGTCTGGGTGCCGCAGCCAGCGACTGAGCGTTCTTCCAGCGAGCAACGGAAACTCTCTTGGCCTCCGCCCGACTGAAGTACTTAGGAACATTGCCCACCGGAGAATCTTGACTCTCCAAAGTGGATTTCGGGGGGGATCTCAGGTGAGCACCAGGCTTGCATGATCTCAAAATCCTGTGACCATCCACATTGGATAAAGTCCCAAGAAACGCAATAACAGCCAAGATGGAAACAATACTTAGGGCACCCATAATTCCTTTCGCAGGCTGAGACTTGCTCTGCAAGATCCAGGCAGTTATAGACGAAATATAAACAAAAGCTCACCTTATAATCCCTTTAAATTACTTTTCAAAAGAGAACGATGGACGGAAAGGCCATTGCAAAAAGAAGATCCAATTGATTCCAACTTCAAGCAAGAAGAGATGCCAAACCCTAAAGGAGCTGGGCAATATTTATAATCTTTCTTCTGCTGAATTTTGGGGTGAATTCACTTGCTGAAATTTTCTGATACACTCATGCAAAGATGCTCATATTTCTTGAGCACACAGAAAGGGAAGGCACAGCATTCCACAGAAAGTTGGTTGCCTTGAAGGGGCAATAAATTATTAGTGCATGAAACCCACTCAA
This sequence comes from Picea sitchensis, assembly GCA_010110895.2. Classification (NCBI taxonomy): domain Eukaryota; kingdom Viridiplantae; phylum Streptophyta; class Pinopsida; order Pinales; family Pinaceae; genus Picea; species Picea sitchensis. Next base: position 188,875 of record SNQJ01S0009221.1, on the reverse strand, counting down.
AGAGCATTTATACCTTTCTTAAACCTCTCCGCATTACAAAATCTCTCTGCACATTATTCCTTTCTTAAACCTCTCCGCCTCACAAAATCTCTCTTGCACACAAGTTTAATCTACTCTGTAAGTGTATATTTTTTAGGGTTTGAATTCAAAGTTTTGCTTTAATACATTCGAGGTTACATACATCTAAATCATCCTAAATTAAGTCAACATTAATGATTAAATTTGATGAAATTATAACTATTGTTTGGCAGCATGCGTATAAATTTGAATTTTCTTTTTCAAATTAGAATACCAGATATTGCCTTTGTTGTCTGCCATATACTGCACCGCAATCCACGGTGACAGGAAGACTCTTTCACTCATTTAAATCAATTATTGTCTCAGATTTAACAGCTCCTCTAACGAACAAAATTCGAGCATGTGTATAAATTTGAATTTTCTGAATTTAAATCAATTATTGCCCTACACTGCTCCGCAATCCACGGTGACCGGAAGAGACTCTTCCGGTCATATAAATCATTTATTGTCTCAGATTTAACAGCCCCTCTAACAAACACAACCGGAATAATAATCAATTCGAGCATAACACCTGCGCTAACTTGGGGAATGATGAATTCAGAACTTCCACGTTACCTGTGTGAATGCGGCGCACCAGAATTGCCGTGTTCTACTCTCGAGAGCGGCGGGCGGAATTATGTATCAAATCAACATCAAACGCTTTTTTTTTTGGCAGTTGTTTGGATTGTTGAATTCTTTTTCTCAGGTTTGTTCACCTATCGACTTCCAAGATATTGGCTCATAGGCGACCTAATATGCCCATTCTTTTACACATGCTACACCTAATCCAGACATATATTTCGCCTCCTGTATTGTCTAATGCCACATATAAAATTCCCGTTTTCAGCCAGGAAAATTGAGTAAATTTTGAATCCAGGTGATCAAACTTTTTTTTCCGCAGAAAATTCACACTAATATATTGATATATAATTTTTCATACAATACTGAAAGGATGAAATCCAATACAAATTCCTTTCCATTTCTAACAGTTCAATTAAAAAAAAAAAAAAATGATTTTTCAACAACCCCAATGCTACACTCAAAGAGGCTTAATTACTCTTCACTCTAAAAGACCAACTTGATCAATGGACCTGGGCAATAAAAAAAGTAGGTGAAAAGAATGGCTTTGGCTAAACATTCTACCTTTTTGGTTTTTTTAGAAATTGGTCAACAATGTAAATTTGGACAAAATCTCTATTTTCTGTTGTTTAAATTGCCTTTCTAAATGCATAAATAGATTCAACGTGCTGAAAAACCTCTCGGACATTCTAATTATACAAACTTAACCACTCAAATCTGCAAATCCAAACATTCATCTTCAGATAAAATCAAACGAAAAAAATGACCAAAAAACCTTCAATTGATAACATTGATAAAACTTTTAAACTACTGCAAAAAGAATGACCAAGAAAGTATTAGGTTACTGTAAAAAAAAAAGGAAAGAAATATACAACATGATTGTGATAGAAGTAAATATCAGGTAGCTGTCACCAGTAAATATCAGGTTACTGTAACAAGTGGGAATAGAGAAAGAAATAGTCAGTAAATATCTCGGTTAAAGTAATGGTAGGTACAGGAGAAAGGAATAATAAACGGAGAAAAGAAATGTTTAAAATAACTTTATGATTTTTTTCACTTTTTATTTAATTTAAAAAAATAAAAATATATTGTATAAAAAAATAAATTTGATTTGTTTGAGCGAAAAGTTAAACTTATTTCCCAACAACATAAAAATATAACATTGAACGTATTAAACCAAGAAATATACTTGTTCGAGTATATATATTATAAAGTGGGTGAACAATCTATTCACTTTGTAAAAAATAATATAAACTCCAAAATCATATAAATTTAAAAATAATATAAACTTCCCAATCATATAAATTTTGATGGCAACAAAGTTGTGCGCATATTTGCACCTCGTAAATATTTTAGTAAAAACTAACATAAACTTCTCAATCATATAAATTTTCATGGCAACAAAGTTGTGCGCATATTTGCACCTCGTAAATATTTTAGTAGGTTTCATGTGAAAGCAAATATTTTAAGTAGGTTTTCAAGTGATAAGTAACCATTTATGTTATAGCATTTCATAAGAAAATATTGAATCATGTGTATGTTATAGCATTTCAACATTTCATATGAAAATATTGAATCACACATGATTTGTGTTTAATTTTAGTTTTTTAGTAAATATATATTAATAATAATAATAATATATTTTTAAGGTTACTATTAAGTCAGACATCAATTAGGTGTATGAAATCTTTTTTGCCCAATGATTTTATTGGTAAAGTCTACGGAGGTATACATACCCTACTCCCTTCTGGATTTGAACATGTGATCTCTTAGGAGGAAACACAAGTTCTTAATCATTGGGCCCACTCAGGCTGCATATTAAATAGATCAAAATTTTGTATCTCGATATACAAAAAAATTGAAAAATAGGAGTGAGTTGATAAAACCTACTTATTAAAAACATAAGCGCACATAGAGTTCATGGTTTCACTTCTCCCGGGGTTTGAATCATTTCATCCCTCATAGCTATAGCTGGGGAGGGAGTTCGGCTCCTTCCTACAGCAAAATCCTTGTAAGACGACGATCGGATCTTGATGGCGGTAATTTTGCCTCGCACAAAAGCACCTGTGATAATCCCTCTGACTCTGAAACCAACAAAGGCAAGAACACAATCAATAGGTCTCAACCCACCCACCCACCACAAAGCGACCAGAGCCACAAAAAAACAGGATTCATGCCTAGCTTCCTTCTGAAAGTGACCACGAATCCAAGATGTGAAATTACATCTACTACCATTGGAAATTACATTCAATTTATGCATGACCATGCCTTTATAGGCAAATTCATGGGTATTTGGCCCACAAAGAAAACCCTCACTTGGTGGATCAAGGCACATTGGAAACCCAAAGGCCAGATCGATCTCAAGTTGGGCTCCAAAGGGTTCTTCATGACCATTTTCTCAAGCCTAGAAGACAGTGATCGTGTCTTCGAAAATGGCCCCCACTTATTCAACTCTGATGGGTTGCACTTCAGATCCTAGACGGAAAGATTTAGCCCCGAAAAAGAGGATTTTATTGTTGCTCCAATTTGGATTCGCCTATACTCACTCCCATATGAGTTTTGGGATGCAAAGATACTAAAAGGAATTGGAAACACTCTCAGAACCTTTGTAAAATATCTGAGATAACCAAGTAGGGTCATTATACCTCCTATGTTATGATTTGCGTCTACATGAATCTGTCCAAAGCCCTACCAGACTCAATGTGTCTTAGTTACCAAGACAATGAATGGACTCAAACCCTTGACTATGAACACATACCCTTTCACTACAAAAGGTTCCATGAACATGGCCATGTTTTTTGGGATTTAATTCACAACCACCACCCATGTAAGCACTCCCCAGAAGGATGTAGAGGGTTTTGAAAAAGTCGCAACCAAAAGATAGCCCCAAAGAAACTCTACTTCCTCTCAACCCAACAAGAATCTCAAAACAGTCAACGTTTTTGAAACCCTCACACACATGGAAGAAGGGAAAGCGGACATCCCCCAATAAGGAGCTCACCTAGGAAAATACCCTCAGGATGAAGCCAATCCATCTACCAATATAGAAGACAATGCCAATAGGCACAAAACAATGGATCCGAACTCTTCTGATCCTGACTCCGAAAATGAAAAAATGGAAGATGACAGCTTGGAATAGAATGAATCTGATGGCAACAACAAGATGGACCTCGATGACCTAGATATCCAATTAATTGTTGTTGCATGTGAGTGCCAAGATCCCCATTCCATTATGGAACAAGAAGTTCAACTTCTAAAGGATGCCATTGTATGAAGCATAACCCATTGCAAATATACGCTGCAATGTAAGCACTCTCCTATTGCCTCCCTAGGTATCAAATCTCATTCTTTTAATAATAGCTCCAAACCCTTGCAAGAAGAAAAAAAACATGGCCACAAAAGCAATTGATCTGGATCTTGAGGGTTGAGATCTGGATGGCTTGAATGACGAGAAGCATGGAAAAAAAATTACTACATGAACCCCACTCCAATTGTATTTATACCTATTCAAGAAAAGTTAATTGCTTTACCACTCCAATTACTATTACAAAATATTGCCCTGCCCAATATAAAAAGGGCAATAAATTATCATGGCATAAATCCTACCAGTATTAATGTCTCTATGTTTATTTTTATTTATGACAAGCAAAATATTTAGGACTTTTCAATATTTTATTTATCTTCATAAATGAATGACTTATAATCATAGTTGCACGGAACCAACATTTCCAATATCTCTGAAACTCGTTTCCTAAGTTTTAGGAGTTTGTGAACTAGTTGGGAACGTCCCCAATTGGTTGGGAACTCTTTTGGGAACTTGTGAGCTTTTTGGGAACTTCAACATCAAAGAAATGGAAGGTTGAGAACCAGTTTCCTAAAAAATAACTTTAAATTAGAATTATATTAAATTAAAATGTAAATATAGTTATTCGATTATTACAAATACATAATTTCTTACAAATATTTTCATTATATTTATTCAAAATATCACTATAAAACTAAGACTAAACTACAGGTAAATATTATTTAAAAAAATAGTTAAGTAATTTTTTTTAATAATACTCACTTGAGAGTTGTGGATATGAAAAACTTTTAATACATCTATGTTTTCCTTCAAGCCCAAACTAAACATGAAAGTCGAATAAATCAATACCCTATCCATGACAAACATTTGCTCCACTCTGTAGTTGATATCAACCAACCATATCATTGACGTTTATTGTATTTTCATATTAGAAGAGTAGTACTATTTTGTTTTTTCTAATAAAAAAAGAATAGTGCTTCAAATTTACAAAGATATTTAAAGTTTATAAATGTAAAATTTAATTTTAAAAAGATGTTAAAATTGTATATATGTATTTTCAATTTTGTTTCTCATTTTCTAATAGAATATTTATGGATATTAAAATTTCAGTATTGTGTTAAATATATTCATATAATTATTAACACAAATTAAATTAGTAATTTTAATATTGTAGTTGTTGCAATAAGAGAAACATTGTCCTCTACTGACTTTCAATTTTATTGAAATAAGATTTAAAATGTATCAATATCTCTATACATTGTAATCTAAAATACTTTTAATATTTTTTTAATATACATTATTGCGGCTTCCAAATTCAAGTTTCCTGTAAATTTGAGGGAAACTTCTACTCACACTTATATCCACATAACTCGTGCAACATAACTTATATTCAAATTATAAATTTTTAAATAAGTTATTTTTTTTTTTAATTTTATATCTATATTTAGTTTCTTGTTATCTTTGGATTCGTTAGAAATTTTATTTCTTTAAGTCTTTTTAATTATTAAATTTTGTTTTTTTATGTGTTAGATTTTTTATATTATTGACTTTGATTTTTTAATTATCAAATTTTGTGTTTGAATTCATTTACTTCAAATACAATATTTTTTTTAAGTAAATATAAACATTCTATTAGCTATGGGGAGTTTATTGAGAGTTTGTACATATATGTTTTCTTACAAATTTAGATGGTAGAAGCTTGTTCAAACTATAATTCCATGAACCCATAAATGTTTTCATGTTCAAGAGGGAAATTGAGCTTATAGCAAATAAAAACATAAAAAACCTGGACCTATGATCATATGTATCATAAAATAAAAGAACCCTCGCAGGCATATCAAGGAGTGGCTCGTCAAGCTTGAAAAGCGGGCACCTCAGGAGCAGGTGCATAAGTACTAGCCATTTTTTCTCTATCCATAGGAGTTCATTTTGGTTGACAACCTTTCCCTGGAAGTTGGAATGAACTCCTATGCTTCCTAACTAACCAGGACACCACCGTGATCAACAACCTATTATGGTCCTCGAGCGCTTCCAATCTTCGCTTAACAGTAATATTGGTCCTTGGGAAGCATTCCTTGAGTGACCAGGGTTTTCATGTGTCAATATAGCTCGAAGGTTTTGTAAAATTTTGACTACCTAGTGTGAGAGAAAACCATGTCCGGGATGATATTCCCCAATTGAGTGTCGACATCCTCATCATCCCAAGCCTCCCAAATAATCCTGACATTCCTTTCCAGGTTGGGCATGGCTGCATGAACCTCCTATGGAACCTACTCAACATAAAATTTAGTTGTAGCAACTGTAACTATGGCATCGCGGGTTTGGTGAACCATAGTTTTCTTAGTACAGGTTGCTCGTGGAGCCATGAGGGTTATGTGAGAAAGGATAAGAACAAATCAAGGGGAAACATGAAAAAAACCAGAGAAAAGGGTAGGCCAGAGTTCACAAACAACCAGTGACCAATAAGCAAAGACACAGTGGGCGAGGGGAATCACCAAGCCCAACTTATACCTTCCATGACTATCACTACCACCAGGGTGGAGCGTACCAGAGAACCATAGTAGTTAACTTCCATGAGGGCTTGCATTAGTGCGAAAAGTCCTACAAATCATACCAAGGGCTTGTCCAGACTACTCCCATGCCTTATCATAAATGCACCAACTTGTTGCATTATTGCTCGCATATGAGATCTAAGTGTTGGACGGGACAAGGCCAATCGTCCTTGCCTACCCCTCAAATCCTTACACACGCCGACTATCACCCCATCATCATCACATATGCCATTTATTACCCCATATGGGGGATTGAAGTTCGAGCAGGCTAGAGATTGGCAGACCAATTAGAGTGGTCAGTCATTGATATCTTTCCAAGCAGACTTAAAAAGTTCAGAAGGGTTTGATATTCCTTCATTAGCTAGGAAGTCCACTACTTTATTTCCTTCACGTGAAACATGAGATGGAACGAGTGTAGAAATTTGGGGGATGGTCGAGTGAAGGAGGTCAAGGAGAGCTTACAAGTGCCAATTGAGTGAGACTTTACATGGAGGGGATCCATTATGAAGTTTGGTGAGCATATGTATGACAATACTAGAGTCTCCTTCAACAATAAATTTGGAAAAATGACAATGTTGGGTGATCTGAAGGCCTTTGATCAACACCCCAAGTTTTGTTGCACTGTTTGAGATTGTGCCCATGAAACCATAATATACTCTAAGGATGTTCTCATCAACATTTCTAAAGACTCCTCCATAGTTGGATGGACCTAGATTTCCTTTAAATGCACCATCAAAATTCAACTTGATTAAACCTGATGGGGGAGGGGACCAGGAAGAAGGTGAGGAAGGGGAAAAGAGGACAGGTGAGGGGAGTCAGAAGGAGAGAAGGGGGGGCTCTAGGTCATTGCATTTGACATTCTCATTTTTCCATCTTTCCAAGTGAATCATTTGCACAAAATTCATCTCTTTCATTCTTTCCAGGCTTCTTAGAGGAAAAATCTAGGGAAGAGCGGCCATATGAGGTTCAGAATGGGATTCTAGAAGATAGATGGATTCTAGGAAGAATTTTTTTTCTTGATTGAGTCCTAGATGTGATCTATTTTCTGAAACATGATGGCTCCTTGATCCCATAGAAAGTTGTTGAATGGACAAGAGTTAAGAATGTGTTCTAGGGTTTCCTCATCTTGAAGGCATATTACATAGAGACTCAGGCCTATGAATTATTTCCTCATAAGATGATACCATGTAATAATTTTCCGGTGAGCTATCAACCAAAGAAAAGTGGCAACCTTTGGCCATAGGTTCCATTTCCAAATAGTTTTCTAGATGTCTTCCATAGGAACAACATGAAGGTCCTCTACAAGGGTGTAGGCCTCTTTGAGGGTGAAGCTACCTATCGATCGGTGACCCCATCTCAGTTTGTCAGGGAGGGAAGAGAAAGCGATCATTCTATAAGAGAGCTCAGAGAGCAAAGAGGGTGGAAGGGTGTTGTTGGAGAGGAATGTGATTAGGATTGATGTCCCAAACTTGTCTGGTCAAGGGACTGGATTTTCCACACCAATAGTTGTAAAATTTGTCTCCATGATCAATAATGAGAGAGGCTGAAAGAGAAAGGAACATGGGGTTATGAATTAGAGGGGGAATTTATTGCGATGAATCTTCCCAAAAAATAGAAGACTTCCCATGACATATTTCCTAGAAGTAATGGGATTGAATCACATATTTTTTTTCCATGCTACATTCCAAATTAAAGAGCCAGAGAGATTGTCGGACATGCGTATCCAATCAGAGGGGGAAGTGAGAGGGGCATATTTGTGTTCCCAGAGTTTACTCCATAACTCCCCTTTGTCTTGAATCCATTAATTCTAGGCTTCCCTTTGACTTTGGAAAACATACCTTCTTCCAGGCTACCAGTGCCCATTTCATAGTAGAGTTGGCACCTTTCCAGAGAAAATTTATTTGAAGAGCTCTGACCACTTTTAAAATATGTTTAAGAGTAGCTAGTGCCAAAAATAGGTAGAGTGGAATGGCCTGCAAAATAGACTTGAGTAGAATGAGGCGAACAATAATAGTTAGGGGGCACAATGTCCAACTAGAGAGCTTTTGTTGATGTGGGAAAGGAGATATTGCCATGAAAAATTGTGCAAAAAACATTCTAAGAGATGGACGCCAAGGTATTTGGATGGAAGGGAGCTCTGAGAGAAGCCAAGAATCCCTAAGACGTGAAATTGGACAGGGATAGGCTTGTTCAAAAGGAATATTTGAGATTTAAGGTTATTGATAGAAGTGCCAAAGGCTTTCATAAAGTCATCTACAACTTGTTTAAAATATATGGCTTCACTGGCCAATGGGATCACCTTTAACATTATGTCATCAAACAAATAATTGTGAGTAAGAGGGGATTTAGAGTTGTAGAGATTTAAGCCTTTGATATTTTGGGAGTGAGTAGTAGCCTCTAGACTTATTCCCAATCCTTCATCCATAAGAATAAATATGAAAGGGAAAAGAGGATCACCTTGTCTAATGCCACGAGATGGATGGAAGGGGAGGGAATGGGCTCCATTGTTCAAGATGGAAAATAAGGTAGAGGATATGAGGGTCATGATCCAATTGACCCAAGTGGGATGGAAGATGAAGCCTAAGAGAACCTATTTGATATATTTCCCACTGAGTTTGTCAAAAGAACTTGACATGTCCAATTTGATCAGTATGCCTACGGATTTGGTGGATTTGAGAGAGTGAATAGTTTCATGGGATATAATGATGTTGTTGAGAATACAGCGTCCTTCCACATACCCCGACTTCTTAGGTGAAATAAGGTTAGGCATCAAGGGTTTGAGACGAAGGGAAATTATCTTGGTGATAATTTTATAAATGATATTGCAAAGAGCTATGGGTCTAAATTTATTGGGATCTAAAGCTTTTTCTTCTTTAGGAATCAAAGAAATGAAGGTGGCATTGAGGGTGAGGAGAATGCCAGAGAATTTTTGGGACTTAGTGTAACGTCCCTTGGTCTTAGAACCCATCCGAGCAACGCTACCGAAGTAACCTTAACTTTGCCTTTACTGCTTAGATACCATTTATGTGACATTCTCAGCCTTAAACAACAGGCCAAGCCACGCCACCGAGTAACTTTGCAGAAATAATCACATATAAAACTTAACCAGAAGATGGAGATAACATCTAGTATTCATACATATAAATATATATCTATCTAATGAAATTAAACAGAGGTCAATACTCTACTCATATACCTGTTCATGCGGAAGCAACATTAACACATAGATGCAACCTATATATACATGCATTACTCATTAATTATAATGCAAATACAAATACACAACATACAACGAACAAAGAATTGGTACTTATCTTTTAATAGATGACCACCAACTACGTGTAGACCTTCCATGAACCTCCTAGCCTTAGACCACACTGCTCATCAAGCTCAACAGTGGGTCACCCCCGATTTGGGACTAAAATCCACCGGGAAAGGGAATTATAGGCTTGGCAAGGACAAAAAAGAAGTTGCACAAAAAACAGGAAGGATCTTTTATCCCAGGAGCCACTTACACCCACAACCTACAAACCCTCATTCCCCACACGCCTGCTCCACCCCAGGAGGGTACACCTTCACTAATACAATTCTATCGACTACTACACCTCCCCTACCTTGGGCTTCAACAACAAGCTGGACCGGAAGTCTCAGAGTACTGTAGCTGCTACGAGACTCCCTCCAGGAGAATTCACTTCCCAACAAACTCTCTCACCTAGGAGAGTTTCTCAAAGTCCTGACAACTTGCTTCTTCAATTCATCTATTATGTCAAACATACACAGGCGATGTCAACAACAAAATTCAGGTAACACACAGGTGAAGTCAACCACATAAAATAGGTATGGACACAAAATATGAAAGCAAGCCAAGCTTAGATAAAACTATGTTGGCATCAACCGCCAACCGCTACGACAAAACATGACTCTGGAAAAATACAAGTTCGTTGGGATTCACAAGAAATACATAGGACAACTCCAATGTCTATAGGTTACACTGACGCATGCATCAGTGGGGAGTATGGCTCTCTTCCAGGGTGGATGACCTCGCGAGAGTGCAGACACAATGGTGAAGTATCATGGCAGTCGTGAGAAATGTGAGATTGGTGAGTGATCCCCCCCAACGAGCTGACTTTCTCACTTAAATCTGCATGCGCCCAGGTTGACACATGTCTCCCTGAATTTGCATGAGCTCCACTTAACACTCATCCCCCTTTACCCTAGGGACTTAGGACAACATGGTTATATCAAATCTTAGCTTATAGGAAATAATAATATAATAGTATTCCTTTAAAGGTAATCCCTCTAGCTTAGCCCCTTTTCCTAGAAACTTAGCCCCTTCCCCACCTAGTGGAGCTTAGTCCCCCATAACTCTTTCTTCGTGGTGTTGGATTACTAAGAGGGGGGGTGAATCAGTCATAGCATAATTATAATCCCTTTTTTCCAAATAATCCAAGTGTTATATCAATGTAGAATTATTATCCAATAATGAGCAATAGGAAATGAACAATCACACACATACACAGTACACCGGTGTTTTACATGGAAACCCAAATCGGGAGAAAACCACAGAATGATTTTTCTTATATGTCTTGAAGAATTACATTCATTGGAAGCACCAACTTCCTTTGTTTTCCAACTGCAACTGGAAGGAGGCTCCAACNGGAAGGAGGCTCCAACCCCCTAGTTTCTCAGGCTACAACCTGAGGGAAGCTCCAACTCCCCAATTCTCTGGCTACAACCAGAAGGAGGCTACAACCCCCTGTGTTCTCCGGCTACAACCGGAAGGTGGCTACAACCACCTGTCTTTTCCCCGCCCAACCGCCCTGAAGTATAAGTAGAATGATGGAACCATTGTCAACCTGCCACTATGAGATATACTACTGTACACTTGTATCAACTTGTACAACTGACCTGTATCCAATCTGTACAACTACCCTGTAATCAAACTGTACCTGAACTAAACATGTATCTACAAAAATACAACAGATACATGACCTTTAGTACTGCAGCCTGTGTATGTACGTGCCCTATATGTTATGCACCCCGTGTATGTATGCTACCAAACTGTTATGTAGCCTGCGTATGCCTTCTGAAAACTAGGGTTTCCTTTTTCTTGAAAACTTTTGATCCTCTGTAACTTCTTTTACATAGATCTGTAACCTATCACTGTATCCAGACTGTAACTATACCCTGTGAATACATCCTCATATATAACCTTTAATCAAGGAAAGTATGTCTCTCTCTAGTCATGTGTCATATAGGTATGTGTAATCAAGTATAATATCCCTCACATGATCCTAGTCATCAACCCCTTTCTAATATTCAGTCTCTCAATACATCAACTACTACACAAATACAAGCTCTCAATCATGTACCATAAAAACCCTTAGCCATATGCCAAGAAATACAAGATGTGCCTCACAAGAAGTATCAATGATTATTATACCAACACTGTATTTCTATAGATTTGACTTATGCATAAGATCTCATGAAGCCACTAGTATCTCTAGGGAGAATCCTCAAATCTCCATTGCAATTCCTCATGCATACATCAAAATCAAACTATTCATAAAAATAAGACATACCTTTTGAACCAATGGATGGATCTGATGTATCTAAGCACTTTAGACCTTCTTGGGAGATTGATACTAGAATATAGAACCTTTTCATCTTCATATCTTCAAGTTTCTATGGATTTATCAGCATGCACGCATCTTGTACACAGATTTCTTCAAAGACGATTCCTTCAATATGTGCATATCCTTTACATACCAATCTAGCTTTGTTCCTTGTAATTTGTCCATCTTCATTTAGTTTATTCCTGAAAACCCATTTTGTGTTGATTGCATTCTTATTCTTTGGTCTTGGAACCAATTCCCAAGTGTTATTTTTCTCTATTTGATCCAATTCTTCATCCATGGCCTTATTCCAAAATTCATCCTTGTTGGCTTATTCAAAACAGTTTGGTTCAATTGTAGATAATAGTGCTAGGTGTGTTTGTTCTGGTGAATAGATTTTTCTTCTAGTCTCAACTCCTGCATCTTTGTTTCCAATAATATGATCTGAAGGATGATTCTTCTGTACTAATTTTATAGGTGTATTTGGAGATACTTGTTGAACTTTCTCTTCTGTTTCTGTCGGATTTTCTTCATCTTCCTCTTCTACTTCATCTTCTGCTTCTTCTTATAAAAGTTGTTCCATTGATTTGTTTTCTTCTTCCTTTGATTCTAGTCTGCCTGTTTCATCAATTGTTACATTGATGCTTTCCACAACTTTGTTCAATCTTAGATTGTAACACTTGTAATATTTCCTTGTACTTGAGTAACCAACAAGTACTCCTTTGTCCACATGAGAGTCAAACTTTCCTATTTTTCCATCTTCTCTTTTGATGTAGCATTTGCTTCCAAAAACTCTGAAGTGCTTCAGATTTGCTGGTCTTTCTTTCCATAGCCTGTAGGGAGTTTTATTAGTGTTGTTTCTGAGCATTAATTTGTTTTGAATGTGAACTGTTGTATGCACTACCTGTGTCCAACATATATCTGTCAATTTGGAATCCATTATCATTGTTCGAGCCATTTCCTGTACTGTCATGTTCTTTCTTTCAACAACTCCATTCTGTTGAGGTGTTCTAGCAACAAAGAATTGCCTTTTTATTCCATGACTGTTGTAGTCGTCCATAAATTCCTTTGAAGTGAACTCTCCTCCATTATCAGATCTCAAGCATTTGATTCTTGAATCCATCTCATTTTCAACCATTTCCTTGTAGATATTGAAGTTTTTAAAAGACTCTGACTTGTTCTTGAGAAATAAAACTGCAGTAATTTTTGTATAATCTTAAACTAATAACATAAAGTATCTCTCACCTTTTAAGCCCTTTGTTGTAGTTGGTCCAACTAGATCAATATGCACAATTTCCAGTGGTCTTGTTGTTGAATATTCCTTTCATTTGAACTTGGTCTTTGTTTTCTTTCCTTGTTTACAATGCTTGCATAAAGTGTTGGTTGGTTTCATGATCTAGGGCATTTCTTTGACTGCTTCTATGTTGCTGACTTTGAAAAGGTTATCAAAATGCATGTGACCCATTCTTCTGTTCCATATCCAAATTTCATCTTCCTTTCCTAGACAACACTTTTCATTTCCAATTTCACTTCATGCATATATGTTGTTTGAAATTCTAGTAGTTGTACCGACCAATTTCCCTGAACCTTCTCTTCTTATCTCACACTTTTGTGAATCGAAAGTAATTTTATGAACTTGGTCACACATTTGAATCACACTTAGAATATTATGTTTCATATCTTCTACCAGTAGAACATTTTGTGTGTTTTCATTCTTGTTCCCAATCCAGACTATGCCTCTCCAATGATTTTGGTTGAATTATCATTTCCGAAGGAGACTGATCCATTTCTTTCCTTTCCCAATGTAAGAAATGTGTCTCTATCACCTGCCATGTGTTTTGAACACCCACTGTCAACACACCAACCGTGTTTCTTTTTCTTAGCTTGTATAGAGACTATGCATTCTTCATTGCTATACTGATCTTGCTTTCTTATCCATATCATTTTCTGAGATTCTTGTCTGTGACTATTGTTATTTTGTTGAGGTTCTTTAGGAGGGACTGTCATTCTGCAATCTTTGGCCATGTGTCCAAAATTGTTACATTTGTAACATTCCACTTCGGTGCTCAAAGATTCAAACCTATTGTAACTTCTTCTTTTTGTTTCACTAGGTCTTCTTGAATAACCCCTTTGTGTATGACTCTCAAAGTTGTTATTGTTCATTTTGTTAGCTATGCAATTCACAACTTTATGTCCAAAATTATTACATGCATAACATAAAACAAAAAATATAGTTTGATACCTGGGAGTTGAATATCTTCTGAAATTATGTGCTCTTATGAATCCTTCTTCTTCTTGAGGCCTATCTCTCTGTTGTTGATTCTGAAATCTGAATCTTCTCAGTGGAGTGTCCCTGTAATTTTCCTTATATATCTTCCTATCCCCTTTGATTGTTTCTGCATAGATTTTTGGATTTGTTTATTTCTCTGTTGTTTTGGAGCTTGATCCATTTTCTGTCTGATTGTATCAAAGTCCAAACTTTTCAAGATGAGATTTTTGACTGTTGATAATGTCATCTAGAAGTTATGAGCTATTCTACATATTTTTCTTTTGAATATCCTTTCTTAGTGTGACAATCTTTGCTTCCAAGTTTCCAATGATCTTGTCCTTTTCTTCTAGTTGTTATTTGAGTGCTTCTTCAATTCTTTTATCTTCTTCTATTTGAACCTTCAAGTTTGTGATCATTTTTTATAGTTCTCGAGTGTCCTTTTTCTTGTCTAGTTCTTCTTGTAGTTTCTTGTTTTTCTTCTTTTCTTTTTTGATAACTTCTATGGCACACATTAATTCTTCTCGATATTCAACTTATGCCTCTTCAATTTCGTCTTCAACTTCTTCATATCCTTCTTCGGCTTCTTCATATTCTTCTTCAGAGTCTTCTTTGTTAGAACCTTTTACTACCATGAATAGAACTCTTCTTGTCTCACTGTCACTGATTTCATCTTCATCTAATGATGAGATGTCTTCTTTGATGCATAAGTTTTTTTTGAAATATTTCTTTTTAGTTCTTTTGCCTTTATATGTGTGTTTTCATTTTGAGTAACCTTCATCATTTCTCTTTTTCTTATGAGGTCATTTGTTAGCAAAATGACCAATACCATCACAATTAAAACAAATTAAAGGAAGGTTACCTCTATACCTACCGTTGGTTCCCTTGTTCAGTATTTTGACAAAGTTGGCCACTTCTTCATCATCTTCTGAGACGTCGTTGTTGCTGCTATATTCTTTTTGTTCCTTCTTATTTTTATTTGATCTTTTGGATGGTTTGAAGGCTACTTCTTTTACATATAGATTTTCCTGTTCAGTTCTCATTTCATATGCTGTGAACATTCCATGCAGTTTGTCCATGCTTATTGATTTTGGATCCGATCTTTTATCTAGTGCTCATATATTAGGGTTGAATCTAATAGGAAGAGATCTTAGTACCTTTTAAACAATTACAGATTCTTTGATTTCTTCTCCCAATCCTATGATTGCATTCACTGTTTCATCGACTCGTAAGAAGTAGGCTGCAATATTCTCATCTTCCTTCATTTTTAGTTGTTCGAACTAACCTATATAAGTTTGAAGCTTTGCTGCTTTGACTTTTCTATCTCCTTCATAAATATTTCGAAGCTTGTCCCAAATCTCTTTAGCGGATTTACAATGTGCAACTTTGGTGAATACCGTATCACTGAGACCATTCAAAAGTGAATTTGTATCTTTGGAATTATTCTCACTGATTTTCATTGCTTTTTCATTTGTTGGTGGAACTGCTGGTGCTGTGTATCCATCTACAATTGATTGTCAAACTTAAAATCCATGTGCTTGTATATATGTCATCATCCTTATTCTCCAAAAAACATACTTTTGTCCATCACACTGTGGTATTCCATTTTTATACAAGTTGGTACTTTCCATGATCTACCTTTCAGTGGTTAAACTGATTTCTGAAGGAACTTGGCTCTGATACCAATTGTTGGATTACTGAGAGGGGGGGTGAATCAGTAATAACGTAATTATAATCATTTTTGTCCAAATAATCCAAGTGTTATATCAATGTAGAATTATTATCCAATAATGAGCAATAGGAAATGAACAATCACACACATACACAATACACCAGTGTTTTACATGGAAACCCAAATCGGGAGAAAACCACAGAATGATTTTTCTTATATGTCTTGAATAATTTCATTCATGGAAGAACCAACTTCCTTTCTTTTCCAACTACAACTGGAAGGAGATTGCAACCCCCTAGTTTCTCAGGCTATAACTTGAGGGAAGCTCCAACTCCCCAATTATCTGGCTACAACCAGAAGGAGCCTACAATCACCTATGTTCTCCGGCTACAACCAGCTGTCCTTGCCTCGTCCAACCGCCCTGAAGTATAAGTAGAATGATGGAACCACTGTCAACCTATTACTGTGAGATATATTGTTGTACAACTGTATCAACCTTTACCACTGACATGTATCCAATCTGTACAACTGCCCTGTAATCAAACTATACCTGAAATGAACATGTATTTACAAAAATACAATAGATACGCGACCTATAGTGTTGCATCCCACATATGTATGTGTCCTATATGTTATGCAGCCCGCATATGTATGCTGCCAAACTGTTATGCAACCCGTGTATGCCTTCTAAAAACTAGGGTTTCCTTTTTCTTGAAAATTTATGATCCTCTGTAACTTCTTTCACATAGATCAGTAACCTATCACTGTATTCAAACTGTAACTGTACCCTGTGCATGCATCCTCATATATAACCTTTACTCAAGGAAAGTATGTCTCTCTCTAGTCATGTGTCATATGGGTATGTGTAATCAAGTATAATATCCCTCACATGATCTTAGTCATCAACCCGATTTTGATATTTAGTCTCTCAATACATCAACTACTACACAAATACAAGCTCTCAACCATGTACCATAAAAACCCTTAGCCATATGCCAAGAAATACAAGATGTGCCTCACAAGAAGTATCAATGATGAATATACCAACACTGTATTTCTGTAGATCTGACTTATGTAGAAGATCCCATGAAGCCACTAGTCTCTCTAGGGAGAATCCTCAAATATCCATTTCCATTCCTCATGCATACATCAAAATCCAACTATTCATAGAAATAAGACATAGCTTTTGAACCAATGGATGGATCTGATGTATCTAAGCACTTTAGACCTTCCTGGGAGCTTGATCTCAGAATCTAGAACCTTTGCATCTTTATCTCTTCAAGTTTCCATGGATTTATCAGCATGCAAGCATCTTGTACACAGACAACCCACGTATAACTCAGCATGTACGTAGCTTGTACACAGACAACCCACGTATAACTAAGCATGTACGGACCTTGTACATAGAAAACACACGTACACCTCAGAAAATAGGGTTTTGCTGTAATTCCGAGAATTTCGCCGTCAACCCTTCGTGCTACCTCAGACGTTCGACACTTCAGATGTATCCACAAGTATTTACAAGAAGCTTTACACAAGAAAATAGATATACAATATGTACAAGGGTGTGTATAATGAGTGAGCTTTGCCTCTTATTTATATCTTCATGTAGCCTTACACTTTCCTTATTTTAGGGCTTCTTCATTTAAAATAATTTCTTTTTCAAAGCACTTTGACCCTTGGGGGCTTCTATAAGACTTATGAGGGGTTCTCCA
>SNQJ01S0009221.1:134140-162231 GCA_010110895.2 Picea sitchensis | reverse complement strand
ATTTTATGGGATGCATTTTCACTTTCAGGTGTCTTCTCTATTACGAAATTTTTTAGTACTTCCATGATCTCCTCTTTTAGACCATCCATCTTTGCCTCCAACTTAGCTTCCATCTCTTGTAGTTCATCTTTTGTTACTATCTTGTTTTGTAAATCATTTATGTCCCTACGCATTTCTTCACCTTCATCAAGAGTCCAACTAGGATTGTCTGGAGGCTTATTTGGTGTAGAAGTTCCCTTTTTGGGTGGCATGTTGGCCAAGTATCACTTTTGAACCTTGATTTTGAGGTGGTTCTTCTAGACAATCTTTCTTCTGTTTTATCTCCCAAGTTTCGACCCTTTTGGGTATGAAATTTTATTTTATGTAGTTCTTTGATATTTCTTCTTTGCAATGCCATAGGTCTGATCAAAAGTGGATGTGCCAATTGGAATTTATGGTAACTTCCCCACAACTTGCCGATTTTTGGCCTTTCCAAGAGATCTCACTTGTATAGCGTTCCCCACACAAAATAATTGATATAAATTCTGAAAATCGTACCATAAATACTATAGAGTGTCCACGATCCAATGAAACTAGTCCCACTAAATTTGGACACTCTAGGAAGAAGTTATGATTGTTTTACCTGGAACACCTTCTTAAGACTAGTCAATAGGACTAGTTAGATACCCTATCTTACATAGGGTGTATCTACAAATTTAAGATGACCCAGAAGATGAAATTTTTACCACAAATACCTTACTAATTTTTGTGAATAACAGCTAGAGTTTAGGGTCTGAAACGTTACAGAAACTATTTTATAGTGAAAATTCCGCAATGGATCATTTCAGGATGATTCTAGAACCCTATATTGTACAGGCTGTATCTCCGAAAATATATGGCCTCAGGAGCTGAAATTTTAGCCCAACGTACCTTGATCCATATACTAAATATCCTCCAAGCCGTTCCTTATGAAACATTGTAAATGAAAAATTATACCGCAAATGCCAAGGTGTCTCAGATGTAGCAACAAAACCCCAAGACCTTGAGCTTTGATACCATATGTTAAGAACCAAACATGAATATAGCATAGAAAAACCTCATAAAAGGTACTCAATTTCTTGAAAAAGAGACAATTTCAGATAATAATCCTCTTCGAGGGGGAAACCTCCATTTACCCCACTTAAATGTTCAAGTACAAGATGATTCCAAATGAAAATGTCTCCTTGGTATATATAAGAGACTAGGAGGTATAATTACAACTAATGGAATAAATCCGACATAAATAAAATAACATTACTAATGTAATATGCCCCAATTAATGGGTAATGAGCCAATATTAGGGCTTAACATTTTCGGTCTATTTTGGGCAGCTTTTAAATTCTGCTTAATTTTTGTCATCTGATCCTCCATTTCCCTTAGAAACTCTGGCCCAACTAATGTCTTATCAGCTGGGTTATCCCAACTTACTCGAGTATTTCACTTTTGGCCGTAAAGTGCTTCAAATGGGCTCATCTTCAATGATGCCTAATACCCATTTGTTGTACGTGAATTATACCAAGTGTAGGTAGTATTCCCATTTCGATGGTTTGTCCATCACATACATTCTTAATATATCTTCTATCACCCTGTTCACCCTTTCTATCTATCCATCAGACTCAGGATGATAAGCTGTACTAAAGTTCATATTTGTTCTGAATACTTTGAACAATCCTTTCCATAAATTCGAGGTGAATTTCGGGTCTCTGTCAGATACAATTGTTTTAGGAATCCCGTGCAATCGTGCCACTTCCTTCATGAAAATATCAACAACCTATGCTGCCTTGTGCGTAGTCTTCAGTGGAATAAAATGGGCAGCTTTCGTGAGCTTGTCCACCACCACCATGATCGAATCATGCAACTTGCATGTTCTAGGCAATCACGTAATAAAATCCATTATCACCATTTCCCACTTCTACTCAGGAATGGTTAAAGGTTGCAACAACTCCACTGGGTGCCTATTCTCAGCTTTCACTTTCTGGCATTCCATGCATCTAGTAATGTACTCGGCGATCTCTTTCTTCATACCTGGCCAAAAGTAATGGCTCTTGATCACTGCCACGGTTTTATGATATCCACAGTGTCCTTCATAAGAAACATTATGCATTTCATCCAAAATCATACGTTTCAAGTTCTAGACATTTGGAACAAAAATTCTATTCTAGCGCAACAATATTCCATCTATTCCCAACTTATAATTATCCACCTTCTGAAGCATCTTACCCTGCTTGATTCGGATTATTTTTGGCACGAAATGAGATCGGAGATATAATAAATAAATGCACAGAGATATTGCATATATTCAATAATATAATAGAAATGTATCAGAGATGCAACCATAAACACATATATACAGTAATACATGATTTCTATTAATGAAATAAATGTACAGAGACTGTAAAAATACAGAGTGAAAGACTCGCTGAAATGGTGGCAGCTTATCTCTAAGAAGAGATGTGACAACTACTCGCCTTCGCAAAAAGATGATTACAATGAGGCTCTAGAGGCCTTCTTACAATAAAAAGGAATGCCAAAAGTCCTAGACATCCAAAAACCTAACCCTAGGAGATGAAGCGCCAAAAGTCATGTGGGCCCCGTTTGGGTAAGTTAGTACATCAACTTCCCGGGGTTTTTGTATACGATCTCCATTTTAGGTGTGCGATAGCTCGTTGGAAAGGTATCGTCAAGGAGATTCATTTTGGGGGTTCAATCATGCCTTTGGCTATCATTGAGAACCTCGATCTCAAAAAACCTTCATTTGGACCCTCAAAATGGCCCCGGAAGTTAAAACCTGCTAAAAATAGTAAATTGCCAAAATTGTCAGAAAGTTGTTTTGAGCTAGTTGGGAAAGGTGGATGGCCACCGATATCCACCTGGATCAATCCTCCCTCCTTAGGAAGCAATGGTCTCCATTGCGTTGAGTTCTTGGGGGAGAGGGAAAAGCATTTGTTGGATCTGCATCTTGGTGAGCTGGTTGTATTGTTGGAGACGTCACGTTGCTTAGTTTGTGGAAGTTTGTCATGAACCTGTTGAAGCTGAGGTTGTTCAACGAGTCGAGATACATGAGAGGATGTTGTGCGGAAGGAATATTTGCACTTTGCTGCATCCTTGTTGACCTACTTATGTTGGATAGAAGGTGCTTGGGGCGAGGTCGTAGTGGTTGCAGTGTCCTTATGTTCCCCTTTTGAACATCTTGTGAAGAAGCTGAATTTTGCAGTATGAGATACTACCTTGCGACGCTTTTTAGGTGGAACACTAGTTGGAACTACCTCTGGTATTCTGTAGAGATGATCCCCCAAAGTAACAATGACACTACGAGGTTGAGACTCATAAACAACATGGTGTCTCGACATATATGGTTGGCCCAAGAGAACATCACAGACATCTAGTGGGGAAATATCACATAATACCTCATCCTTGAAGGGTTGGATGCCGTATGACAATCGACACTGTTGGCTGACACATAGATCTCGTCCTTGCTGAAGCCACCCGATGTTGTATGGCTATGGGTGTGGTGTTGTCAACAATCCCAACTGTTTGATGACCTCTGATGAGATGAGGTTTTTCTGTCTTCCGCTATCAACAATAAAATGCAGTGGGTTCCCCTTCACCCACATCTATGAATGAAAAATTCCCTCCCCCTCTTCAGGATATGTTGGTTCTTCTGGTTGAATTACTGCAGTCGTGACAATAGCAGTGGGGTCTGCGTCGATGATCTGTCTTTTCCCATTATTTTTAGAATCAAATTCTGAATCAGGGTTTGGCTCCTTGTCTTTGATCTCAGCCACCAATGACTATTTTGAGCGACATTCATTGGTGTTGTGCTAGGGGATTTTGTGGAAATCGCACCATTTTCCGGTGTCCTTCTTTGTCTTCCCGTGACACTTATTTTCTTGTGGCTTGGACTGGTTTTCGGGAGACTGTTTGTTAGGGTTGTCTTTTTCATACTTTGGTTGTTGTGGATTTGCAGACCCGAACTCCCGTTTGTTCTGGTGCTTAAATTTTTTTCTTGATTTTAATAGCATATCGATAAGCAACACCGAGTGATGAGATGTCCAGAAAATCCATTTTGGTTTGGATGTATCTGTGTAGAGCCCCACGGTATTTCAGAACCAAATGTCACTCATAGTCTTTGATAACCAACTTGGTGTGCAAGGTATGGAAGGTATTGGTGAACTCCAGAACTTCTTGGCCCCTCTCTTGCCGCAGTGTGGTCCATCTCATGTACGAGTCTTTGTACTTGCCAATAGGGTAATATTGTTCCTTTACCGCATCCAAAAAAAAATCCCAAGTGGGATCGGCCCCATATATTCCAGACTCCTCTGTGGGAATTTTCTCCCAGTAAGTTTCCCACCAATGTTTGACATGAGGGAGAGCTTTAAGGAGTGTGAAGGTGATCTTTTCTTTGTCGGAGAAATTGTGAACAGAGAAATAACCTTCTAGCGGATTTAACCATTTTTCTAGGGCTTCTGCATCTATCTGTCCTTCAAATAAAGGAATATCAAAATTAACTTGTACCTTGAAAGGTAAGGTGCATCCAAAGTGGCCTCTTGATGAAGATGTGCCTGATGCTATCGACAGACGTTGAAGGATGTGAGCAAAATTCTCCATCATTTCATCCCTCTGTCGCGTGAGAGCTTGCTCAAGCAACAGATTGATAGGATCGTCTGCTTCGTTGTTTTTCTTTTCTTCTTCCATTGAGGGTTTCTTGGGTGTGTGAGAGCAATTTTCTTCAAGAGAGACAATCTCAAGACCCAAATTTATATACTTGGACCTCGTCAAGGAAATGCACTGAAAAAACGATCAAGAGCAGCCTGCTCTGATACCACTGAACCAGATTATTTTCGTCACAAAATGAGATCGGAGATATAATAAAGAAATGCACAGAGATATCGCAGATATTAAATAATATAATAGAAATGTATAAGAGATGCAACCATAAACACAGATATACAGTAATACACAATTTCTATTAATGAAATAAATGTACAGAGACTGTAAAAATACAGAGTGAAAGACTCACTAGAATGGTGGCAACTTATCTTTAAGAAGAGATGTGATAGATACTCACCTTCACAAAAAGATGATTACAATGAGGCTATAGAGGCATTTTTACAATAAACATGAATTCCAAAAGTCCTAGACATCCAAAAACCTAACCCTAGGAGACGAAGCGCCAAAAGTCATGTGGGCCCCGTTTGGGTAAGTTAGTACATCAACTTCTCGGGGTCGTAACTTTTGCATACGATCTCCGTTTTAGGTGTGTGATAGCTCGTTCGAAAGGTATCATCGAGGAGATTAATTTTGAGGGATCAATATGCCTTTGACTATCATTGAGAACCTCTATCTCGAAAAACCTTCATTTGGACCTTGAAAATGGCCTCGGAAGTTAAAACCTGATAAAAATAGTAAATTGCCAAAAATGTCAGAAAGTTGTTTTGAGCCAGTTGAAAAAGGTGTGTGGCCACCGATATCCACCTGGATCACTGCTGTAGCATTGCTACCAATTCTTTGTATTTCAAATCGGCATTTGAAGCCTCCATAATTTTTCTTTTAATATCAGTTTGGTACATGCTAATGGTTGTAACATGTAATTCACGCACCTTCCTGTTGAGTGCATCAACCACTTTATTCTTTTTCCCCTTGATATGATTTACATCAAAGTCGTATTCACTTAGAAATTCTAACCATATTCTTTGTCTAACATTTATATTTGGCTGATCAAATACATATTTCAGACCATTGTGGTGTGTTCTTAGTTCAAACCTCTTTCCCATGAGGTAGTGTCTCCATTTCCTCAAGGCATGCACTATGGCTGCCAACTCCAAATCGTGAGTGGCATAGTTTCTTTCATGGTCCTTCAACTTCCTTGATTTGTAACATATGACAAACCTATTTTGACTAAGGACTCCACCAAGTCCTTCATTACATGAATCAATGCATATGATGAAGTATTCTTATGGGTCTACGATCCTTAATATTGGAAAACTTGTCAATAATTGTTTCAAGTGCTTGAAAATATTCTCGCAATCCACTGTTCACTAAAACTTCACTCCCTTTACTTGGAAATAAGTGATTGGGTGTGCAATCTTTGAGAATCCTTTAATAAATCTTTTGTATTAGCCTGCAAGACCCATGAATGATCTCACCTATGTCACATTCTTTGGTGTTGACCATTCTCTAATGGCCTCTATCTTCTCAGGATCCACTGCTATCCCATCCTTTGAAATGATATTCCCTAAATTATGAATCTGTTTCTGATAAAATGAGCACTCGCTCAATTTGGCACATAAATGATGCTCCCTTAATACTTGCAACACCATCCTCAAATGATGTTCATGCTCTTCCTCTAACTTGGAAAAATAAGAATGTCATCCAAAAAGGCAATGACAAACTTGTCCAAATACTCTCAGAAAACACCATTCATTAAGCACATGAAAACAACTAGTGCATTTGACAACCCAAATGGTACCACTGTGAACTCGTAATGAGCATACCTTGTCCTAAAGGAGGTATTGATAATATCTTCTTCTTTAATTCTTACCTGATGGTATCCTGATCTGAGATCTATCTTTGAAAATATCTTTGCATCCTTCAATTGATCAAAGAGGTCATCAATCCTTGGTAGAGGATACTTGTTCTTAACATTCACTTTATTCAACTATCTAAAGTCAATGCGCAACCTTAGTGTTCCATATTTCTTTCTCGCAAACAGGACTGGGGCACCCCAAGGTGAAACGCTTGGGCATATAAACCCCTTCTTCAGAAGTTCTTCCAGCTGCATTTGTAACTCCTTTAATTCTGGTGTACTCTTTATGTAAGGAGTCTTTGATACTGGCACTACTCCAGGCATCAAATTTATAGAGAAATCAATGTCTCTCCTTGGGGGTAGTCTGGGTACCTCCTTGAACACATCTTCAAAATCTTCCAGGACTGCATAATCCTCCAAATTTGGCACCTTGTCTCTAGGTGTCTCTGCCAAATGAGCTGCAATTATTTGACATCCTTTTATGTAACCCTTCTTTAGCTGCAATGCTGAAATTTCTCTAATGGTTACTACCCTGGGAATTCCATGTACCTTCCTTGGTTTCCCTTCTTCATCCAGGTAGGTAAATTCTTTGTTGTGACAGGCTAAGAGAGTGTGATGTTGGTTGTGACAGGCTAAGAGAGTGTGATGTTGGTCCAACCAATACATCCCAATTAGATAGTCATAGGAACCCAAAAGCAAGATGTTTAAATCTGCTTCGGTTTTCAGTCCATTCATGTCTATGAGGAATGACTTAACCATCTCATTAACTTTTCTTCTGGCTCTTGTAGCCAGTTGTACCAACCAGGATTTCCCATGCTTTCTTCTTGGCAGTTGCAAACTTTCCACCATATTAGGGTCTAGAAAACTATGAATAGCTCCTGAATCAATTAAAATAACAAGGTTTTGGTTGTTGATCATACCTCCCACTTCAATCATGTGGGACTGATACTCTGCTTGCTTATTTTCCAGGGCTGCATAAATCCTTGGCACATATCTACCCATGTCCTCCACTATTTCAATTCGTTGTATATTGTGAACAACCCTACCTTTTTCACCTCTGTGAGGAAAATCTCTGAACCTATGGTCCCCTTTATAACCCCAACATTGCATAGGTGGCTATATTGGCCCTTGACTCCCTGTGTCAATCATTTTGGGTTCTTTAGGCGTTTGTTGTCCTTGTGGATTATTTCTGATGAATGGTGGCTTAGCTCCCTTCTTCCTCTGATCCATCTTGAATTTCTTATTGTCTTCCCAAGCCC
This sequence comes from Picea sitchensis, assembly GCA_010110895.2. Lineage (NCBI taxonomy): Eukaryota > Viridiplantae > Streptophyta > Pinopsida > Pinales > Pinaceae > Picea > Picea sitchensis. The sequence goes on along the minus strand of SNQJ01S0009221.1, from coordinate 154,428 downwards.
TTTGGAAAGATGGCCTTACTTTCTGTTGATCATATAGGCATTTAGCTCTCCTTATGTTCTCTTCTAATGTCTTGGGATCATCATACTATATTGACCCATGAATGATCTCACCTCTATCACATTCTTCGGTGGTGACCATTCTCTAATGGCCTCTATATTCTCAAGATCCACTGCTATCCCATCATTCGAAATGATATGCCCTAAATAATGAATATGTTTCTGATAAAATGAAAACTTGCTCAATTTGGCATATAACTGATGCTCCCTTAATACTTGCAATGCCATCCTCAAATGATGTTCATGCTCTTCCTTTGACTTGGAATATATAAGAATGTCATCTAAAAAGGCAATGACAAACTTGTCCAAATACTCTCGGAAAACACCATTCATTAAGAACATGAAAACAAATGGTGCATTTGACAACCCAAATGGTACCACTGTGAACTCATAATGAACATACCTTGTCCTGAAGGTGGTCTTGCAAATATCTTCTTCTTTAATTCTTACCTGATGGTATCCTGATCTGAGATCTATCTTTGAAAACATCTTTGGATCCTTCAATTGATCAAAGAGGTCATCAATCCTTGGTAGAGGATACTTGTTCTTAATAGTCACTTTATTCAACCGTCTGAAGTCAATGCACAAACTTAGTGTTCCATCTTTCTTTCTCACAAACAGGACTGGGGCACCCCAAGGTGAAATGCTTGGGCGTATATATACCTTCTTCAGAAGTTCTTCCAGCTGCATTTGTAACTCCTTTAATTATGGTCTACTCATTCTGTAAGGAGTCTTTGATACTTGCGCTACTCTAGGCATCAAATTTATAGAGAAATCAATGTATCTCCTTGGGGGTAGTCTGGGTATCTCCTTGAACACATCTTCAAAATATTCAGGACTGCATAATCCTCCAAATTTGACACCTTATCTCTAGGTGTCTCTGCCAAATTAGTTCTAATTATTTGACATCCTTTTATGTAACAATTCTTTAGTTGCAATGCTAAAATTTCTCTGATGGTCACTGCCCTGGGAATTCCATGTACCTTCCTTAGTTTCCCTTCTTGATCCAGGTAGGTAAATGCTTTGTTGTGATAGTCTAAGAGAGTGTGATGTTGGTCCAACCAATCCATCCCAACTAGATAGTCATAGGAACCTAAAAGCAAGATGGTTAAGTCTTATTTGGTGTTCAGTCCATTCATGTCTATGAGGAATGACTTAACCATATCATTAACGTTTCTTCTGGCTCTTGTAGCCAGTTGTACCAACCAGGATTTCCCATGCTTTCTTCTTGGCAGTTGTAAACTTTCCACCATCTTAGGGTCTATATAACTATGACTAGCTCCTGAATCAATTAAAATAGCAAGGGTTTGGTTGTTGATCATACCTTCCACTTCAATCATGTGGGACTGATACTCTGCTTTCTTGTTGTCCAGGGTTGCATAAATCCTTGGCACATATCTTCCCATGTCCTCCACTATTTCAGCTCGCTGTACATTGTGAACAACCCTACCTTTTTCACCTATGTGAGGACAATCTTTGAACCTATGGTCCCCTTTACAACCCCAACATTGCATAGGTGGATGTCTTGTCCCTTGACTCCCTGTGTCAATCATTCTGGGTTTGTTAGGCATTTGCTGTCCTTGTGGATTATTTGTGATGAATGGTGGCTTAACTCCCTTCTTCCTCTGATCCATCTTGAATTTCTTATTGTCTTCCCAAGACGTTTGGAAAGATGGCCTTACTTTCTATTGCTCATATAGGCATTTAGCTCTCCTAATGGTCTCTTCTAATGTCTTGGGAACATCATACTGTATTTTGTCACTGATGAATGATGGAAATCCACTTAAATACCTTTGAATTTTGACTGTCTCATCCTTGACGAAATAACTATGACTACGGTCATATTCATCTATGGTCATACTTCCAAGCTTGAGTTCAAGAAATATTTCACTTTCTTGTCATAGTATCTCTTAGTGAAGTACTTCTTCTGAAACTACTTCTTGAATTCCCTCCAAGCAACACTTTTCTCTACAATGCATTGTACCTGCACAAGTTGATCCGACCACATGGAGGCCTTTCCTTTGAGTTGATAGATAGAGATTCTACCTTCTGCATGAAAAGAATAATTATGCAATTGAAAATACTTCCTCATGCCTAGCAACCATGTTTCTGCATATTCATCCTTCTTGTGCTCACCATCAAATGTAGGATGTTTGATTTTGTTCATTTCTCCTCACAACTCATCCACCCCATATCTCTTATACCTTTTGACATGGGATATACTTGAGTTTTTGCCTACTCTCTTATGGGAATTCCTTTGGGAATGATGGTAATCTCTACTAGCACTTTTTTCTTTTATTTTCTCCTCTAAAGGTTTGTGACTTCCAGATTCACTTGAGCCACTCTCCTTAATCAATTTCTTTTCTATTCTATTCAAACCCTCCAATAGCTTCATGTTTAAGTCATCCTGCTACTCTTTGGATTTCATAAGCCTTTCATAATCAGCTTTATGGATTTGGACATCATTCTGCAAATTCTTAATGGTCTCAACCATATTCATATCTTCATTCCTTTCTTTTCCATGTCCGTTGGAGTTCGTTCCTTCCATGCCCAAATGGAAATCTACCCCTCTGTTGTCCTCTTGCTGACTATAATTGGCCTGTGCCTCTTCCATTCCTATGGACTCTGCACTGGTCTGATCTGATCGAGTTGTTGTTAATTCTGCAAAATGTGCAACCATTGAAACTAATCAGGATAACAATTCTGAAATTCATGAGAATATGCACCATTCTGATTCAACATACACATCAGAATTATCACTCCCAGTTTCCTGGTGTTATCACAACGGCAATTCTATATAAGACCCTAGTCTTGAAAACACAGATGTGCATTGGCTTCCAAGATACCTTTGTGCAAGAAGGTGGTTTTCCGAAACCACTTTCTCCAAGACACGGTATTAGGTGTCTCAACATGTCAAATCCACCACTTGTGGAGCGGGTGATGGCTTAGTTAGATCACCCTGCTTCACTCGTTCGATACTTCACAGCCATGTGACATCAATTGAACGCCTCCATGTAACAAACTCAAAAGCTAATCATTCAAAATGGATTGACTGAGCATGGCAACCCAACGCTCTTGTACGTAATCCATCTGCGCTTCATATATGGAATTCTATAATTACCACTCCCCAAGTATGAAGATATCTGCATATCCATAACCAAAGTAATCCCCAACTGCTCAAATTTCTTCTCTCTGTAAAAACACCTTTCGGTATCCACAACCTGAGATACATGGACAAGGCTAAATCGATTGAGACTAGTTATTCAAGCAACAAGCTAGGCTTTCTTGTGAATAAGGAGGAAAGGGTCCTCACACACATTATAGAAACTAAGTTTCATACAGTGCCGGCTACAGACTCGCGGTTGGAAGTTAAGTTGAATCCCACTATAAAATATTTAGTCATCAATAGGCCAGTCACTAAGAAGAAAAGGAGTAAGCGGCATAAGAAGGAGGAATATACGGCTGAAGTGGCCGAAAGTGTTGGAGAGAATCAACTAGTCTGGTTAGATTATTCCTTAAAGGTGGAGATCACTAAGATGAAGTAAGTCTTCAACTAAGATAAGCATGTCTCAACAAATTTTGAATAGTGGATAGCGGAGGTAAAGAGTATCAGAGATGATAGGCCTATTCTTTAAACGACCCTTTTCACAACATGCTAACTGCTGTCATCACCCTTTTGTAATTTTGTGATTAATACGACTATATAAATACATAAACAGATTTTATACTGTTTTATTACAATTTGTATCTGGTGATGTTATGAATCTTGTTTTATTTTATAATAAGTTTTTCTTGTAATCTTATATTTTTATTTTTATCTGTCTAAATCGAAGGAAATTAAAACTAGGAATTCTTTTTAATTAATGCTTCGATGTGGCTATGTGTTTCTTTTTCTTTTAATATTATGCAATTTAAATTCAGACTCATAGCCTTTCAAGCGACTTCACGTGCATGAAACTTTGACCTGTTCATTAATATTTATCATGCATAGCAATATTTCAAGGTAAAATGCTTTTTCGTGCACCTAAATCTACTGTGCATTTCTTCTTCGCCGCACCGAGAACTCACGCGCACTACTCTTGTGTTGTGCACCAATATCCTCTGTGCACAATTTTTGTACCATGCACTGATATTCCACATGCATTTCATCCTATGCATGCACCATGTCAAGTTTATCATATTCCATAACGCCCAATTATCTGTGCACACTACTGAATACACCGTCGTGAAACAACTTATACTCGTACTTATGCACATACCAACAAAACTCCTCTGCGTTAAGAAATACTTCCACACCCCATGTGCACATTACTATGTGTGTGCTCACCGCACAAGGCTAATTCAGTGCGTGCATCCGCACGTAATGATATTATGCGCGGCGCCACAATTTACAATGCATACTTTCATGCCAATGTTTTCCTGCGTGGTGCCAAAATTTACCGTGCGCGCCAGCATGCCAACCCTTTTCATGGATACTCCGTGACTCCAATTTTTGGTCACCTCGAAGTTACTCTTCTTTGAATATTCACTTCAACTGAACCCCTCTGGCCCATCCAAGCTCAGTGCTGAACTAAAGCTCTGATTCCAATCTGTAACATCCCCCCGACCACCCGTAGGCTGGGGTACGCCACTCCGGAGAAACCACTCATGCTCTGACACACTTGGTAACATTCCCAGCCTTAACAGGTCGGACCATGCTACTCTAGGGAACACTTTCATTCCCATACTGCAGAACATATAGTAACATACCCAGTAGTCAACTGAGAAATGCCACATAAATTTACTCTTTAAACTGCATGCAACTAAGACATATACATACAAAACGCTCGCGGAAGATTTACATATCAACATAAACAAACAATTAATTTATGTAACATATGAATTTTATACTAAAATAACAGTAACTACAGATATGCATCATTTACATGGAATTACCCATAAACATACAGGCAATTATAATCACATATATTATAAACTGTAAAATAGGCATGTAAATAACAAGGCAACATATCATTTTTATCATACAACTGATACTTATATTGGAAATATTGTCACCAACTGCATACAGACCGTCCATAAACGTCCCATCCATAGACTACACTGGTCATCACTCTCAACAATGAGTCACCCCCGAGCTGGGACTGAACTCCACCCAGGGTAAAGGGTTTCTATCCAGGCTAAGGCTTATGGACAACAGGAAACACTCCATCTGAGGTGTTCACTCAACTAACAACCTACAACCTCTCATACCCCACATGCTTGTCCCACCCAAGGAAGTGTGCCCCTTCTTTGCTCAACAGTCCCTCGGCTGCCCCACTTCCCTTCCAGTGCTTCAGCAATAGGTGAGACCGGAAGTCCCAGAGAGTTGTAGCTGCAGTCTACCACCTTCAGGAATCAATCCCCAACAATTCTCTCACTCAGAAAATTGCTCATGGGCTTGACAACCCACTTCTTCAATCCCACTCTAATCTAACCAGGTACACCAAATGAAAAGGGATATGGGAATAGGCTCAATAATGGTAAAATGGTTGTCTCAAGGATAACATAATGCATGAGTGAAATGGTCATGGAATCATTGACTGGATAACTGAGTGTGGAAGAGAGTCACTGTGAACTCTTCATGGAAGTCCTTCCCCAAATAATGGTGGTCGGGTTGCTGGTAAGGTATCTTTCAGAAGTCATAAAATGAACTAAGTTTCCCCACGATATGAAGGCATGTCCCTAACTTGACACTTGTCATATCAGAAGTTACTTTGGTCCACTTGTCCCCAACTTTAGAACTTAGGATAAAATAATTATCCATACTTTATGTTTTAGGAAATATTAATATAATATTCCCTTGACTTTTGGCCCTCCCTTTTTCTAACTGGTGAAGTTTAGTCCCCCATCTCTTTTATCATGGTCGGTGTGCGCGTGATGATATATTTTATATTAATCATGAGTCATGTACAAAGTAGGCACACTGGCCTTTGACATCTAGGCATTCCGGCCTAATACCAAAACATAAGCATCCTAACTTATAATAACCAGCTCACCAGCCTATAACACATATCATATACATGAGGCTCATTGTCCTCAATACTACGCGCACCTTAGTTATTGTGCGCAATATCCTGGAATGTACATATTACATCATTTTACTGTGCAGTTCATGCACGCACTATGCCACATGACATGCATTACCAAATGAGGTCAAAACAACTCACCATCTTAAGTACATTTATATTATATTTACAATTGGGTTCAGCCGAGGGATATTACAATCCCCTCCCCTTATTTATGCACTGTCCTCAGTGCATCATACACCCATATATAATAGAATTTTCAAAAATCTTCAAAAAGATGGGGGTATTCTGCCTGCATTGCATCTTCATGCTCCCAAATAGAATCCTCAGGACCGTACCAGGTCCATTGAACTTTTACAAGCCCTATGGCTCAATCCCAGAGTTGTTTGACTTTCCGGTCCAAAATGTGCACCAGATGCACTTGAAACGTGCCTTCTTTTTCCACCTAAATAACATTCCAATCAATAGCATGATTAGCATCAGGTATATATTTATTTAGCAATGATACATGGAAGACATTATGAATAGACATAGATGCAAGCAATGCAATCATATAAGCAACTGAACAAATCCTCTCTAGGATTTCAAAAGGCCCACAAAATTTGGTTGCCAACTTGGCGCAACTTCCCAACTTCAGGGAACTCCTGTTAGCTTTCAATTTCAGGAAAACATGATGACCCAATTTTAATTCTTTGTGGTTTATATTCTTATCGGCATAACCTTTCTATCTATCCTGGACAACTTTTAAATTCTGCGTAATTTTTATCATTTGGTCCTCCATTTCCCTGAGCAACTTTGGCCCAACCACTGTCCTATCATCTGGGTTATCCCAACTTACTGGAGTATTGCACTTTCTGTTGTAAAGTGATTCAAATGGGCTCATCTTTAATGATGCCTGATACCCATTGTTGTACACGAATTCTACCAAGTGTAGCTAGTCTTCCCATTTCAATGGTTTGTCCATCACATACATTCTCAGTATATCTTCTATCACCCTGTTCACCCTTTCTATTTGTCCATCAGAATCAGGATGATAAGCTATACTAAAGTTCAGATTCGTTATGAATCCTTTGAACAATCCTTTCCAAAAATTCGAGGTGAATTTCGGGTCTCTGTCAGATACAATTGTTTTAGGAATCCCCTGTAATCGTGCCACTTCCTTCATGAAAATATCAACAACCTATGTTGCCTTATGCGTAGTCTTGAGTGGAATAAAATGAGCATATTTCGTGAGCTTTTCCACCACCACCATGATCGAATCATGCAACTTGCCTGTTCTAGGAAATCCTATAATAAAATCCATTGTCACCATTTCCCACTTCCACTCAGGAATGGTTAAAGGTTGCAGCAACCCTACTGGGTGCCTATTCTCAGCTTTCACTTTCTGGCATTCCATGCATATAGCGATGTACTCGATGATCTATTTCTTCATACCTGGCCAAAATTAATGGCTCTTGATCGCTGCCATGGTTTTCTGATATCTAGGGTGTCCTGCATAAGGAACATTATGAATTTCATGCAAAATCATATGTTTCAACTCCTGGACATTTGGAACAATAATCTTGTTTTGGTTCAACAATATTCCATCTATTCCCAACTTATAATTATCCACCTTCTGAAGCATCTTACCCTACTGTAACATTGCTACCAATTCTTTGTATTACAGATCGACATTTGCAGCCTCCAAAATTTTTCTTTTAATATCATTTTGGTACATGCTAATGGTTGTAGCACGTAATTCGTGCACCTTCCTATTGAGTGCATCAACCACTTTATTCTCTTTCCCCTGGATATGATTTATATCAAAGTCGTATTCACTTAGAAATTCTAACCATCTGATTTGTCTAGCATTTAGATTTGGCTGATCAAATAAATATTTTAGACCATTGTGGTCTATTCTTAGCTCAATCCTCTTTCCCATGAGGTAGTGTTTCCATTTCCTCAAGTCATGCACTATGTATGCCAACTCCAAATCGTGAGTAGCATAGTTTTTTTCATGGTCCTCCAACTTCTTTGATTCGTAACATATGAGAAACCCTTTTTGACTGAGGACTCCACCAAGTCCTTCATTACATGCATAGATGCATACGATGAAGTCTTCTTCTGGGTCTACGATCCTTAATATTGGAGCACTTGTCAATAATTGTTTCAAGTGCTGGAAACTATTCTCGCAATCCAGTGTTCACTGAAACTTCACTCCCTTTCTTTGCAAATAAGTGATTGGGTGTGCAATATTTGAGAATCCTTCAATAAATCTTCTATAGTAGCCTGGAAGAACCATGAATGGTCTCACCTCTGTCACATTCTTTGGTGCTGACCATTCTCTAATGGCCTCTATCTTCTCAAGATCCACTGCTATCCCATCCTTTAAAAAGATATTCCCTAACTAATGATTCTGTTTCTGATAAAATGAGCACTTGCTCAATTTGGCATATAATTGATTCTCCCTTAATACTTGAAACACCATCCTCAAATGATGTTCATGCTCTTCCTCTGACTTGGAATATATAAGAATGTCATCCAAAAAGACAATGAAAAATTTGTTCAAATACTCTCGGAAAAGACCATTCATTAAGCACATGAAAATAGCTGGTGCATTTGACAACCCAAATGGTACCATTGTGAACTCATAATCAACATACCTTGTCCTAAAATCGGTCTTCCTAATATATTCTTCTTTAATTCTTACCTGATGGTATCCTGATCTGAGATCTATCTTTGAAAATATCTTTGCATCCTTCAATTGATCATAGAGGCCATCAATCCTTGGTAGAGGATACTTGTTATTAACAGTCACGTTATTCAACTGTCTGAAGTCAATGTACAACCTTAGTGTTCCATATTTCTTTCTCAAAAACAAGATCAGGGCACCCCAAGGTGACACACTTGGGCGTATATACCCCTTCTTCAGAAGTTCTTCTAGCTGCATTCGTAACTTCTTTAATTCTGGTGTACTCATTCTGTAAGGAGTCTTTGATACTGACGTTTCTCTAGGCATCAAATTTATAGAGAAATCAATGTCTCTCCTTGGGGTTAGTTCGGGTACCTCCTTGAACACATTTTCAAAATCTTCCAGGACTTCATAATCCTCCAAATTTGGCACCTTATCTCTAGGTGTCTATTCCAAATGAATTGCAATTATTTGACATCCTTTTCTGTAACACTTCTTTAGCTGCAATGATGAAATTTCTCTAATGGTTACTACCTTGGGAATTCCCTGTACCTTCCTTGGTTTCTCTTCATCATCTAGGAAGGTAAATTCTTTGTTGTGATAGTCTAAGATAGTGTGATGTTGGTCCAACCAATCCATCCCAATTAGACAGTCATAGGAACCTAAAGGAAAGATGTTTAAATCTGCTTTGGTGTCCAGTCCATTCATGTCTATGAGGCATGACTTAACCATCTCATTAACTTTTCTTCTGGATTCTGTAGCCAGTTGTACCAACCAGTATTTCCCATGCTTGCTTCTTGGAAATTTCAAATTTTCCACCATATTAGGGTCTATATAACTATGACTAGCTCCCGAATCAATTAAAATAGCAAGGGTTTGGTTGTTGATCATACCTTCCACTTCAATCATGTGGGACTGATACTCTGCTTCTTGTTGTCCAGGGATGCATAAATCCTTGGCACATATCTTCCCATGTCGTCCATTGTTTCAGCTCGCTGTACATTGTGAACAACCCTACCTTTTTCACCTCTATGAGGACAATCTCTGAACCTATGGTCCCCTTTACAACCCCAACATTGCATAGGTTTCTTTCTTGGCCCTTGACTCCCTATGTTAATCATTCTGGGTTCTTTAGGAATTTTTTGTCCTTGTGGATTATTTCTGAAGAATGGTGGCTTAACTCCCTTCTTCCTCTAATCCATATTGAATTTCTTATTGTCTTCCCAAGCCCTTTGGAAAGCTGGCCTTACTTTCTGCTATCATATAAGCATTTATATCTCCTTATGGTCTCTTTTAATGTCTTAGGATCATCATACTGTATTTGGTCACTGATGAACGATGGAAATCCACTTAAATACCTTTGAATTTTGACTGTATCATCATTAATGAAAGAACTATGACTAGGATCATATTCATCTATGGTCATACTTCCAAGCTTGAGTTCAAAGAACTCTTTCATTTTCTTGTCATAGTATCTCTTAGTCAAGTACTTCTTGAATTCCCTCCAAGTAACACTTTTCTCTACAATGTGTTGTACCTGCACAAGTTGATCCCGCCACATGAAGGCCTTTCCTTTGAGTTGATAGATAACGATTCTACCTTTTGCATGAGAAGAATTATTATGCAATTGAAAATACTTCCTCATTCCTAACAACCATGTTTCTCCATCTTCATCCTATTTGTGCTCGCCATCAAATGTAGGATGTTTGATTTTGTTCATTTCTCCTCACAGCTCATCCACCCCAGATCTCTTATACCTTCTGATAGGGGATAGACTTGAGTTGTTGCTTGCTCTCTTATGGGAATGCATTTGGGAATGATGGTGATGTCTACTAGCACATTTTACTTTTATTTTCTCCTCTGAAGGTTTGTGACTCCCAGATTCACTTGAGCCACTCTCCTTAATCAATTTCTTTTCAATTCTGTTCAAAACCTCCAATAGCTTCATGTTGAAGTCATTCTGCTACTCTTTGGCTTTCATAAGCCTTTTATTATCATCTTTATGGCTTTGGACATCATTTTGCAAATTCTTATTGGTCTCAGCCATATTCATATCTTCATTTCTTTCTTCTCCATGTCTATTGGAGTTCATTCCTTCCATGCCTAAATGGACCTCTACCCCTCTGCTCTCCTCTTACTGACTATAATTCCCCTGTGCCTATTCCATTCCTATGGACTATGCATTGGTCTGATCTGATCAAGTTGTTGTTAATTCTGCAAAACGTGCAGCCATCGAAACTAATCAGGCTAACAATTCAACAATTCATGAGAATATGCACCATTTCGATTCAACATACACATCATCATTATCACTCTCGGTTTCCTAGTGTTATCACCACGAAAATTCTAGGTAAGACCCAAGTCTTGAAAACACAAACACGTAGTGCCTTCCAAGATACGTTTGTGCAAGAAGGTGGTTTGTCGAAACCACTTTCGCCAAGACGCGGTATCACGTGTCTCAACATATCAAATCCACGACTCGTGGAGTGGGCGATGGCTTAGTCAGATCACCCTGCTTCACTCGTTCAATACTTCGCAGCCATGTGACGTCAACCGAATGCCTCCATGTAACTAATTCAAAAGCTAATCATTCAAAATGGATTGGTCAAGCATGGAAACCCAATGCTCTTGTACGTAATCTGTCTCCGCTTCATAAATGGAATTCTATAATTACCACTCCCCAAGTATGAATATATCTGCATATCCATAATCGAAGTAATCCCCAATTGCTCAAATTTCTGCTCTCTGTAAAAACACCTTTCTGCATATCCATAATCGAAGTAATCCCCAACTGCTCAAATTTATGCTCTCTGTAAAAACACCTTTCGGTATCCACAACCTGAGATACATGGACAAGGCTAAATCGAGTGAGACTGGTTATTCAAGCAACATGCTAGGCTTTCCTGTGAATAAGGAGGAAAGGGTCCTCGTGCACATTGTAGAAACTAAGTTTCATATAGATCCGGCTACAAAATCATGGTTGGAAGTCAATATGAATCCCACTATAAAATATTTAGTCATCAATAGGCCAACCGCTAAGAAAACAAGGAGTAAGCAGCATAAGAAGGAGGAATCTACAACTGAAGTGGTCGAAAGTGTTGGATAAAATCAACCGGTCTGGTTAGATTCTTCCTTAAAGGTAGAGATTGCTAAGATGAAGTAAGTCTTCAACTAAGATAAGCATGTCTCAACGAATTTTGAACAACCGGTGGCAGAGGTAAAGAGTATCCGAGATGATAGGCATGTTCTTTAAACGACCTTTTTCACAACAGGATAACTACTGTCATCACCCTTTTGTAATTTTGTGATTAATACGACTATATAAATACATAAACGGATTTTAGACTGTTTTATTACAATTTCTATTTGGTGATGTTATGAATCTTGTTTTCTTTTATAATACGTTTTTCTTGTAATCTTATATTTTTATTTTTATCTGTCTAAATCAGAGCAAATTAAATTTCGGAATTCTTTTTAATTAATGCTTCGATGCGATTATGTGTTTCTTTTTCTTTTATTATTATGCAATTTAAACTCAGACTCATCGCCTTCCAATCAACTTCACGTGCATTAAACTTTGACATGTTCATTTATATGTATCGTGCATAGCAATATTGCAAGTTAAAACACTTTTCTGCGCACCTAAATCTACTGTGCATTTCTTCTTCGTCGCATCGACAACTCACATGCACTACTCTTGCATTGTGCGCCAATATCCACTGCACACAGTTTTGGTACCACACACCAATATTCCACATGCATTTTTTCCTATGCATGCACCATGTCAAGTTTAACATATTCCATAGTGCCCAATTATCTGTGCACACTATTGAATACACTGTCGTGAAAAAACTTATACTCAAACTTATGCGTGTACCAACAAAACTCCTCTACGTTAAGAAATACTTACACACCCCATGTGCACATTACTATTTGTGTGGTCACCGCACAAGGCTAATTCAATGTGTCCATCCGCACATAATGATCTTCTGCACAACACCACAATTTACCACGCATACTGGCACGCCAACGTTTTCCCGCACGGTGCCAAAATTTACCGCGTGTGCCAGCATGCCAACCCTTTTCATGGATACTCCATGAATCCAATTTTTGGTCACCGTGAGCCCCTCTGGCCCATCCAAGCTTAGTGTTGAACTAAATCTCTGATGCCAATCTGTAACATCCCCCCGGATACCCGCAGGCCGGGGTACGCCACTCCAGAGCAACCACTCATGCTCTGACACTAGTCGGTAACATTCCCATCCTTCACAGGCCGGACCATGCTACTATAGGGAATTATTTCATTCCCATACTGCATAACATACAGTAACATACCCAGTAGTCAACTGAGCAATGCCACATAAATTTACTCTTTAAACTGCATGCAACTAAGACATATACATACAACACGCTCGTGGAAGCCTTACATATCAACATAAACAAACAATTACTTTCTGTAACATATGACTTTTATACTGAAATAATAATAACTACAGATATGCAACATTTACATGGAATTACCCATAAACATACAAGAAATTATAATCACATATATTATAAACCGTAACATAGGCATTTAAATAACGAAGCAGCATATCATTTGTATCATACAACTGGTACTTATCTTGGAAATATTGTCACCAACTGCATACAGACCGTCCACGAACCTCCCAGCCATAGACTACACTGGTCATCACTCCCAATAGTGAGTCACCCTTGAGCTGGGACTGAACTCCACCCAGGGTAAAGGGTTCCTATCCAAGCTAAGGCTCATGGACAACATGAAAGAATCCATATCAGGTGCTCACTCAAATAACAACTTACAACCTCTCATTCCCCACATGCCTATCCCACCTAAGGAAGTGTGCCCCTTCTCTACTCAACAGTCCCTCAACTGCCCCACTTCCCTTCAAGGGCTTCAGCAACATGCCGGATCGAAAGTCTTAGAGCACTGTATCTGCAGTCTACCACCTTTAGGATTCAATCCCCAACAATTCTCTCTCTCAGAGAATTGCTCATGGGCATGACAACCCACTTCTTCAATCCTACTCCAAGCTAACCAGGTACACCAACCGAAAAGGGCTATGGGAACAGGCTCCAGAATGGTAAAATGGATGTCTCAAGGATAACATAATGCATGAGTGAAATGGTCATGGAATCATTGACTGGATAACTGAGTGTGGAAGAGATTCACTGTGAACTCTTCATGGAATTCCTTACCCAAATAATGGTGGTCGGGTTGCTGGTAAGGTATCTATCATAAGTCACCAAATGAGCTAAGTTTCCCCACGATATGAATGCATGTCTTGAACTTGACACTTGTCATATCGGAAGTTACTTTGGTCCACTTGTCCCTAACTTTAGAACTTAGGACAAAATAATTATCCATGCTTTATGATTTAGGAAATATTAATATAATATTCCCTTGAATTTTGGCCCTCCCTTCCCCTCACTGGTGAAGTTCAATCCCCCATCTTTTTTATCGTGGTCGGTCTACACGCAACGATGTATTTTATATTAATCATGAGTCATGTAAAAAGTAGGCGCATTGGCCTTTGACATCTAGGTGTTCCTTCCTAATACCAAAACATAAGAATCCCAACTTATAATAATTGGCTCACCAACCTATAACACATATCATATACACGAGACTCGTTGTCCTCAATACTGCGCGGAACATACAGTAACATACATAGTAGTCAACTGAGCAATGCCACATAATTTTACTCTTTAAACTGCATGCAACTAAGACATATACATACAACACGCTCGCGGAAGATTTACATATCAACATAAACAAACAATTGCTTTCTGTAGCATACGCCTTTTATATTGAAATAATAGTAACTATAGATATTCAACATTTACAGGGAATTACCCATAAACATACATGCAATTATGATCACATATATTATAAACCGTAACATAGGCATGTAAATAACAAAGCAACATATCATTTTTATCATACAACTGGTACTTATCTTGGAAATATTGTCACCAAATACGTATAGACCGTCCACGAACCTCCCAGCCATAGACTACACCGTTAATCACTTTCAACAGTGAGTCACCCCCGAGCTGGGACTAAAATCCACCCAGGGTAAAGGGTTCCTATCCAGGCTAAGGCTCATGGACAACACAAAAGACTCTGTCTCAGGTTCTCACTCAACTAATAGCCTACAACCTCTCATTCTCCACATACCTATCCCACCCAAGGAAGTGTGACCCTTCTCTGCTCAACAATCCCTCGGTTTCCCTAGGGCTTCAGCAATAGGCCAGATCGGAAGTCCTAGAGCGTTGTAGTTGTAGTTGTAGTCTAGCACCTTCATGAATCAATCCCCATCAATTCTCTCGCTTAGAGAATTTATCACGGGCCTGACAACCCGCTTCTCCAATCCTTCTTCAAGCTAACCAAGTACACTGACCGAAAAGGGCTATGAGAACAGGCTCTGGAATGGTAAAATGGTTGTCTCAAGGATAACAAAATGCATGAGTGAAATTGTCATGGAATCATTGACTGGATAACTGAGTGTGGAAGAGATTCACTGTGAACTCTTTGTGGAAGTCCTTCCTCGAATAATGGTGGTCGGGTTGCTGGTAAGGTATCCATCATAAGTCACCAAATGAGCTAAGTTTCCCCATGATATGAATGCATGTCCCGAACTTGACACTTGTCATATCGGAAGGTGCTTTGGTCTACTTGTCCCCAACTTTAGAACTTAGGATAAAATAATTATCCATACTTTATGTTTTAGGAAATATTAATATAATATTCCCTTGAATTTTGGCCCTCCCTTTCCCTAACTGGTGAAGTTCATTTCC
Source organism: Picea sitchensis (assembly GCA_010110895.2). Lineage (NCBI taxonomy): Eukaryota > Viridiplantae > Streptophyta > Pinopsida > Pinales > Pinaceae > Picea > Picea sitchensis. The sequence continues at coordinate 138,813 of SNQJ01S0009221.1, read as the reverse complement.
CCAGCTCTTTAATCGTGGTCAGTCTGCGTGCATCGATGTATTTTATATTAATCATGAGTCATGTACAAAGTAGGTGCACTGGCCTTTGACATCTAGGCATTTCAGCCTAATACCAAAACATAAGCATCCCAACTTATAATAACTATCTCACTAGCCTATAACACATATCATATACATGAGACTCGTTGTCCTCAATACTGCGCGCACCTAAGTTACTGCGCATGGTATCATGGAATGTACATATTACATCATTTTACTACCCAGTTCATGCGCGCATTATGCCACATAACGTGCATTACCAAATGAGGTCAAAATAGCTCACAAGCTTAAGTCCATTTATATTATATTTACAATTGTGTTTGACCGAGGGATATTACAATCCCCTTTCCTTATTTATGCATTGTCCTCATTGCATCATACACCCATATATAACAAAATTTTCAAAAATCTTCAAAAAGATGTGGGTATTCTTCCCACATTGCATATTCATGCTCCCAAGTAGCATCCTCAGGACCGTACTAGGTCCATTGAACTTTTATAAGACCTATGGCTCAATTACAGAGCTGTTTGACTTTCCGGTCCAAAATGCGCACCGGATGCACTTGAAAATCACCTTCTTGTTCCACCTGAATAACATTCCAATCAATAACATGATTAGCATCAAGTATATATTTCTTTAGCAATTATATATGGAAGACATTATGAACAAACATAGATGCATGCAATGCAATCATATAAGCAACTGGACCAATCCTCTCTAGGATTTCAAAAGGCCCACAAAATCTGGCTGCCAACTTGGCGTTGCTTCCCAACTTCAGGGAACTCTTGTTAGATTTCACTTTCAAGAAAACATGATCACCCACTTTGAATTATCTATGGTTTCAGTTCTTATCGACATAAATTTTCTATCTGTCTTGGGCAACTTTTAAATTCTTCTTAATTTTTCTCATTTGGTCCTCCATTTCCTTGAGCAAATATGGCTCAACTACTGTCCTATCAACTGGGTTATCCCAACTTACTGGAGTATTTCACTTTCTGTCGTAAAGTGCTTCAAATGGGCTCATCTTTAATGATCCTTGATGCCTAATACCAAGTGTAGGTAGTCTTCCCATTTCGATGGTTTTTCCATCACATACATTCTCAGTATATCTTCTATCACCCTGTTCACCCTTTCTGTCTATCCATCAGACTTAGGATGATAAGATGTACTAAAGTTCATATTTGTTTTGAATCCTTTGAATAATCCTTTCCAGAAATGAGAGGTGAATTCCGAGTCTCTATCAGATACAATTGTTTTAGGAATCCCGTGCAATCATGCCACTTCCTTCATGAGAATATCAACAACCTCTGCTTCCTTGTGCGTAGTCTCGAGTGGAATAAAATGGGCATCTTTCGTGAGCTTGTCCACCACCACCATAATCGAATCATGCAACTTGCCTGTTCTAGGAAATCCCATAATAAAATCCATTGTCACCATTTCCCACTTCCACTCAGAAATGGTTAAAGGTTGCAGCAACCCCACTGGATGCCTATTCTCAGCTTTCACTGTCTGGTATTCCATACATCTAGCGATGTACTCGGCGATCTCTTTCTTCATACCTTGAAAAAATTAATGGCTCTTGATCGCTGCCATGATTTTCTGATATCTAGGGTGTCCTGCATAAGGAACATTATGCATTTCATGCAAAATCATACATTTCAAGTCCTGGACATTTCGAACAAAATTTTTGTTCTGGCACAACAGTATTCCATCTATTCCCAACTTATAATTATCCACCTTCTAAAACATCTTACCCTGTTGTAGCATTGCTACCAATTCTTTGTATTTCAGATCGACATTTGCAACCTCCAAAAATTTTCTTTTAATATCAGTTTGGTACATGATAATGGTTGTAGCATGTAATTCACACACCTTCCTGCTGAGTGCATCAACCACTTTATTCTCTTTACCCTTGATATGTTTTATATCAAAATCGTATTTTCTTAGAAATTCTAACCATCTTTTTTTTCTAGCATTTAGATTTGGCTGATCAAATAAATATTTCAGACCATTGTGGTATGTTCTTAGCTCAAACCTCTTTCCCATGAGGTAGTGTCTCCATTTCCTCAAGGCATGCACTATGGCTGCCAACTCCAAATTGTGAGTGGCATAGTTTCTTTCATGGTCCTTCAACTTACTTGATTCGTAACATATGACAAAGCCTTTTTGACTGAGGACTCCACCAAGTCCTTCATTACATGCATCAGTGCATACGATGAAGTCTTCTTCTGGGTCTTCGATCCTTAATATTGGAGAACTTGTCAATAATTGTTTCAAGTGCTGGAAAATCTTCTCACAATCTAGTGTCCACTAAAACTTCACTCCCTTTCTTTGCAAAGAAGTGTTTGGGTTTGCAATCTTTGAGAATCCTTCAATAAATATTCTGTAGTAGCCTACAAGACCAATGAATGATCTCACCTCTGTCATATTCTTCGGTGCTGATCATTATTTAATGGCCTCTATCTACTTAGGATCCACTGCTATCCCATCCTTTGAAATGATATGCCCTAAATAATGAATCTATTTCTGATAAAATGAGTACTTGCTCAGTTTGGCATATAACTGACGCTCCCTTAATACTTGAAACACCATCCTCAAATGATTTTCATGCTCTTCCTCTGACTTGGAATATATAAGAATTTCATCCAAAAAGACAATGACAAATTTGTCCAAATACTCTCGGAAAACACCATTCATTAAGCACATGAAAACAACTGGTGCATTTGACAACCCAAATGGTACCTCTGGGAACTAATAATGACCATAACTTGTCCTAAAGGTGGTCTTATTCTTTAATTCTTACCTGATGGTATCCTGATCTGTGATATGCCTTTGAAAATATCTTTGCATCCTTCAATTGATCAAAGAGGTCATAAATCCTTGGTAGAGGATACTTGCTCTTAACAGTCACTTTATTCAACTGTCTGAAGTCAATGCACAACCTTAGTGTTCCATATTTCTTTCTCACAAATAGGACCGGGGGACCCCAAGGTGACACACTTGGGCGTATATATCCCTTCTTCAAAAGTTCTTCCAGCTACATTTGTAACTCCTTTAATTCTGGTGTACTCATTATGTAAGTAGTCTTTGATACTGGCACTGCTCCAGTCATCAAATTTATAAATAAATCAATGTCTCTCCTTGGGGCTAGTTCGGGTACCTCCTTGAACACATCTTCAAAATATTCCAAGACTTCATAATCCTCCAAATTTGGCACCTTATCTCTAGGTGTCTCTACCAAATGAGATGCAATTATTTGACATCCTTTTCTGTAACACTTCTTCAATTGCAATGCTAAAATTTCTCTAATGGTTACTGCCCTGGGAATTCCTCCTGCCTTCCTTGGTTTCCCTTCCTCATACAGGAAGGTAAATTCTTTTTTGTGATAGTCTAAGAGAGTGTGATGTTGGTCCAACCAATCCATCCCAATTGGACAGTCATAGGAACCTAAAGGCAAGATGTTTAAATCTTCTTTGGTGTTCAGTCCATTCATGTCTATGAGGCATGACTTAACCATCACATTAAATTTTCTTCTGGCTCTTGTAGCCAGTTGTACCAACCAGGATTTCCCATGCTTTATTCTTGGCAATTGCAAACTTTCCACCATATTAGGGTCTATATAACTATGACTAGCTCCTGAATCATTTAAAATAGAAAGGGTTTGGTTGTTGATCATACCTTCCACTTCAATCATGTGGGACTACTACTCCATTTGCTTGTTGTCCAGGGCTTCATAAATCCTTGGCACATATATGCCCATGTCCTCCACTACTTCAACTCACTGTACATTGTGAACAACCCTACCTTTTTCACCTCTGTGAGGACAATATCTGAACCTATGGTCCCCTTTACAAGCCCAACATTGCATAGGTGGTTGTCTTGGCCCTTGAATCCCTGTGTCAATCGTTATGGGTTCTTTAGGCGTTTGTCATCCTTGTGGATTATTTCTAAAGAATGGTGGCTTAGATCCCTTCTTCCTCTGATCCATATTGAATTTCTTATTGTCTTCCCAAGCCCTTTAGAAAGCTGTCCTTACTTTCTACTGATCATATAAGCATTTATATCTCCTTATGGTCTCTTCTAATGTATTGGGATCATCATACTGTATTTTGTCACTGATGAACAATGGAAATCCACTTAAATACCTTTGAATTTTGACTGTCTCATCCTTGATGAAAGAGACATACTTCAATAGTTCCAGAAACCTTCTCTCATATTCAGCTATGGTCATACTTCCAATCTTGAGCTCAAAGAACTCTTTCATTTTCTTTTCATAGTATCTCTTAGTCAAGTACTTCTTCTCAAAATACTTCTTGAATTCCCTCCAAGTAAAACTTTTCTCTACAATGTGTTGTACCTGCACAAGTTGATCCCACCACATGGATGCCTTTCCTTTGAGTTGATAGATAGAAATTCTACCTTTTGCATGAGAAGAATAATTATGCAATTGAAAATACTTCCTCATGCCTAGTGTTAAGCCCTAATATTGCCTCATTACCACTTAATTGGGGCATATTAGATTAGTAATGTTATTTTATTTATGTCGGCTTTAGGCCATTAAAACCTCCTAGTCTCCTATATATACCAAGGAGACATTTTCATTTTGAATCATCTTGTACTTGAACATTTAAGT
>SNQJ01S0009221.1:71280-132958 GCA_010110895.2 Picea sitchensis | reverse complement strand
TTTAGATTAGTAATGTTATTTTATTTATGTCGGCTTTAGGCCATTAAAACCTCCTAGTCTCCTATATATACCAAGGAGACATTTTCATTTTGAATCATCTTGTACTTGAACATTTAAGTGGGGTAAAAGGAGGTTGATGTTTGGTTCTTAACACCTAGCAACCATGTTTCTGCATCTTCATCCTTCTTGTGCTCACCATCAAATGTAGGAGGTTTGATTTTGTTCATTTCTCCTCGCAGTTGATCCACCATAGATCTCTTATACCTTCAGACAGGGGATAGACTTGAGCTGTTCCTTTCTCTCTTATGGGAATTCCTTTGGGAATGATGGTGATGTCTACTAGCACTTTTTACTTTTCTTTTCTCCTCTGAAGGTTTGTGACTCCCAGATTCACTTGAGCCACTCTCCTTAATCAATTTATTTTCTATTATGTTCAAACCCTTCAATAGCTCCATGTTGAAGTCATATTGCTACTCTTTGGATTTCATAAGCCTTTCATTATCATCTTTATGGATTTGGACATCCTTCTGCAAATTCTTAATGGTCTCATCCATATTCATATCTTCATTGCTTTCTTCTCCATGTCCGTTGGAGTTCGTTCCTTCCATGCCCAAATGGACATCTACCCCTCTGCTCTCCTCTTACTGACTATAATTCCCCTGTGCCTCTTCCATTCCTATGGACTCTTCACTAGTTTGATCTGATCAAGTTGTTGTTAATTCTGCAAAACACGCAACCATCGAAACTAATCAGGCTAACAATTCAACAATTCATGAGAATATGCACCATTTCGATTCAACATACACATCAACATTATCACTCCCGGTTTCCTAGTGTTATCACCACAAAAATTCTAGATAATACCTAAGTCTCGAAAACATAGACGCATAGTGCCTTTCGATATATGTTTTTGCAAGAAAGTGGTTTGTCGAAACCACTTTCACCAAGACGCGGTATCACGTGTCTCAACATATCAAATCAACCACTCATGGAGCGAGTGATAGCTTAGTCAGATCACCCTGCTTCACTCGTTTTGTACTTCACATCCATGTGACGTCAATCGAATGCCACCATGTAACGAACTCAAAAGCTAATCATTCGAAATGGATTGGCTGAGCATGGCAACCCAACGCTCTTGTATGTAGTCTATCTGTGCTTCATAAATGGAATTCTATAATTACCACTCCCCAAGTATGAAGATATTTGCGTATCCATAACCGAAGTAATCCCCAACTACTCAACTTTCTACTCTCTGTAAAAACACCTTTTGGTATCCACAACCTAAGATACATGGACAAGGCTAAATCGAGTGAGACTGGTTATTCAAGCAACATGCTAGGCTTTCCTACGAATACGGAGGAAAGGGTCCTCGTGCACATTCTAGCAACTAAGTTTCATACAGATATGGCTATAGACTCGTAGTTGGAGGTCAAGTTGAATCCCACTATAAAATATTTATTCATCAACAGGCCAACCGCTAAGAAGAAAAGGAGTAAGCGATATAAGAAGGAGGAATCTACGACTGAAGTGGCCGAAAGTGTTGGAGAGAATCAATCGGTCTGGTTAGATTCTTCCTTAAAGGCTGAGATCACTAATATGGAGTATGTCTTCAACTAATATAAGCATGTCTCAATGAATTTTGAATAGCTAGTAGCGGAGGTAAAGAGTATCAGAGATGATAGGCCTATTCTTTAAACGACCATTTTCACAACAGGCTAACTGCTGTCATCACCCTTTTGTAATTTTGTGATTAATACGACTATATAAATACAGAAGCGCATTTTAGAATGTTTTATTACAATTTCTATCTGGTGATGTTATGCATATTGTTTCCTTTTCTAATAAATTTTTCTTGTAATCTTATATTTTTATTTTTATCTGTCTAAATCAGAGGAAATTAAAACTCAGAATTCTTTTTAATTAATGCTTCGATGTGGTTATGTGTTTCTTTTTATTTTATTATTATCCAATTTAAAATCAGACTCATTGCCTTCCAAGTGACTTCGCGTGCATTAAACTTTGACCTATCCATTTATATTTATTGTGCATAGCAATATTACAAGGTAAAACGCTTTTCCGTCCACCTAAATCTACTGTTCATTTCTTCTTCGTCGCACCAACAACTCACATGCACTACTCTTGCGTTGTGTGCCAATATCCACTGCGCACAGTTTTGGTACCGCGCATCGATATTCCACATGAATGTTTTCCTATGCATGCACCATGTCAAGTTTAACATATTCCATAGTGCCCAATTATCTGTGCGCACTACTGAATAAACTGTTATGAAACAACTTATACTCATACTTATGCACGTACCAACAAAGCTCCTTTGCATTAAGAAATACTTGCGCACCCCATGTGCACATTACTATGTGTGTGCTCATTGCACAAGGCTAATTCAGTGCGTGCATCTGCACGTAATGATCTTCCACGTGACGCGACAATTTACCGCGCATATTGGCACACCAACGTTTTCCCACGCGGTGCCAAAATTTACCGCCTGTGCCAACACGCCAACCCTTTTCATGGATACTCCGTGACTCCAATTTTTGGTCACCTTGAAGTTACTCTTCTGTGAATATTCACTTCAACTGAACCCCTCTGGCCCATCCAAGATCAGTGTTGAACTAAATCTCTAATGCCAATCTGTAACATCCCCCCGACCACTCGCAGGCTGGGGTACGCCACTCCATAGCAACCACTCATGCTCTGACACCAGTTGGTAAAATTCTCAGCCTTAACAGGTCGGACCATGCTACTCTAGGGAACGCTTTTGTTCCCATACTGTGGAACATACAGTAACATACCCAATAGTCAACTGAGCAATGCCACATAATTTTACTCTTTAAACTGCATGCAATTAAGACATATACATACAACACGCTCGCGGAAGCTTTACATATCAACATAAACAAACAAGTACTTTCTATAGCATATGCCTTTTATACTAAAATAACAGTAACTATAGATATTCAACATTTACAGGGAATTACCCATAAACATACAGGCAATTATGATCACATATATTATAAACCGTAACATAGGCATGTAAATAACAAAGCAACATATCATTTTTATCATACCACTGGTACTTATCTTGGAAATATTGTCACCAACTACATATAGACTGTCCATGAACCTCCTAGCCATAGACTACATCGTTCATCACTTTCAATAGTGAATCACCCCCGAGCTGGGACTAAACTCCACCCAGGGTAAAGGGTTCCTATCCAGGCTAAGGCTCATGGACAACACGAAAGACTCCGTCTCAGGTTCTCACTCAACTAACCGCCTACAACCTCTCATTCCCCACATGCCTATCCCACCCAAGGAAGTGTGACCCTTCTCTTCTCAACAGTCCCTCGACTGCCCCACTTCCCTTCCAGGGCTTCAGCAACAGGCCAGACCGAAATTCCTAGAGCGTTGTAGTTGTAGTCTAGCACCTTCATGAATCAATCCCCATCAATTCTCTCGCTTAGAGAATTTCTCACCGGCCTCACAACCTGCTTCTCCAATCCTTCTTCAAGCTAACCAAGTACACCGACCTAAAGGGCTATGGGAAGAGGCTATGGAATGGTAAAATGGTTGTCTCAAGGATAACAGAATGCATGAGTGAAATTGTCATGGAATCATTGACTGGATAACTGAGAGTGGAAGAGATTCACTGTGAACTCTTTGTGGAAGTCCTTCCTCGAATAATGGTGGTCGGGTTGCTGGTAAGGTATCCATCAGAAGTCAACAAATGAGCTAAGTTTCCCCACGATATGAATGCATGTCCCGAACTTGACACTTGTCATATCGGAAGGTACTTTGGTCCACTTGTCCCCAACTTTAAAACTTAGGATAAAATAATTATCCATACTTTATGTTTTAGGAAATATTAATATAATATTCCCTTGACTTTTGGCCCTCCCTTTCCCTAACTACTGAAGTTCAGATCCCCATCTCTTTAATCATGGTCGGTCTACGCGCATCGATGTATTTTATATTAATCATGAGTCATGTACAAAGTAGGCGCACTAGCCTTTGATATCTAGGCATTTCAACCTAATACCAAAACATAAGCATCCCAGCTTATAATAACCAGCTCACCAGCCTATAACACATATCATATACACGAGGCTCGTTGTCCCCAATACTACGTGCACCTTAGTTGTTGTGCAAAGTATCCTAGAATGTACATATTACATCGTTTTACTGCGCAGTTCATGCGCGCACTATGCCACATGGCATGCATTACCAAATGAGGTCAAAACAACTCACCAGCTTAAGTACATTTATATTATATTTACAATTGGGTTTGTCTGAGGGATATTACAATCCCCTCCCCTTATTTATTCACTATCCTCAGTGCATCATATGCCCATATATAATAGAATTTTCAAAAATCTTCAAAAAGATGCGGGTATTCTGCCCGCATTGCATCTTCATGCTCCCAAGTAGCATCCTCAGGACCATACTAGGTCCATTGAACTTTTACAAGCCCTATGGCTCATTTTCAGAGCTGGTTGACTTTTCGGTCCAAAATGCACACTAAATGCACTTGAAAAGAGCCTTCTTGTTCCACCTGAATAACATTCCAATCAATAACATGATTAGCATCAGGTATATATTTTTTAGCAATGATACATGGAAGACATTATGAATAGACATAGATGAAGGCAATGCATTCATATAAGCAACTAGACCAATCCTCTCTAGGATTTCAAAAGGCCCACAAAATATGGCTACCAACTTGGTGCAGCTTCCTAACTTTAGGGAAATCCTGTTAGCTTTCACTTTCAGGAAAACATGATCACCCACTTTGAATTTTCTGTGGTTTCTGTTCTTATTGGCATAACTTTTTTGTCTGTCTTGGGCATCTTTTAAATTCTACTTAATTTTTGTCATTTGGTCCTCCATTTCCCTAAGAAACTCTAGCCCAACTACTATCCTATCAGTTGGGTTATCCCAACTTACTGGAGTATTGCACTTTCTGTCATAAAGTGATTCAAATGGGATCATCTTCAATGATGCTTGATACACATTGTTGTACGCGAATTATACCAAGTTTAGGTAGTCTTCCCATTTCTATGGTTTGTCCATCACATACATTCTCAGTATATTTTCTATCACCCTGCTCACCCTTTTTTTCTGTCCATGAGACTCAGGATGATAAGATGTACTAAATTTCATATTCGTTATGAATCCTTTGAACAATCCATTATAGAATTTTGAGGTGAATTTCGGGTCTCTGTCAGATACAATTGTTTTAGGAATCCCATGCAATCGTGCCACTTCCTTCATGAAAATATCAACAACCTCTGCTGCCTTGTTCGTAGTCTTCGGTGGAATAAAATGGGCAACTTTCGTGAGTTTTTCCACCACCACCATTATCAAATCATGCAACTTGCCTCTTCTAGGCAATCCCGTAATAAAATCCATTTTCACCATTTCCCACTTCCACTCAGGAATGGTTAAAGGTTGCAGCAACCTCGCTGGGTGCCTATTCATAGATTTCACTTTCTGGCATTCCATACCTCTAGCAATTTACTCGGTGATATCTTTCTTCATACCTGGCCAAGAGTAATGGCTCTTGATCGCTGCCACAATTTTTTGATATCCAGAGTGTCCTGCATAAGGAACATTATGCATTTCATGGAAAATCATATGTTTCAAGTCCTGGTCATTTGGAACAAAAATCCTATTCTGGCGCAACAATATTCCATCTATTCCCAACTTATAATTATCCACCTTCTGAAGCATCTTACCCTACTGTAACATTGCTACCAATTCTTTGTATTGCAGATCGTCATTTGTAGCCTCCATAAATTTTCTTTTAATATCAGTTCGGTACATGCTAATGGTTGTAGCATGTAATTCATGCACATTCCTATTGAGTGAATCAGCCACTTTATTCTCTTTCCCCTTTATATGATTTATATCAAAGTCGTATTCGCTTAGAAATTCTAACCATATGCTTTGTCTAGAATTTAGATTTGGCTAATCAAATAAATATTTTAGACCATTGTAGTCTGTTCTTGGCTTAAACCTCTTTCCCATGAGGTAGTGTCTCCATTTCCACAAGGAATGCTCTATGGCTACCAACTCCAAATCATGAGTGGCATAGTTTCTTTCATGGTCTTTCAACTTCCTTGATTCGTAACATATGACAAACCCCTTTTCTGATATCCTGGGTGTCCTACATAAGGTACATTGTGCATTTCTTTTAAAATCACACTCTTCAATTCATAAGAGTTGGGTACATAAACTCTGTTTCTATACAAAATAATTCCATAAATTCCCAATTTGAAATCTTCAGCGTTTTGCTGCATTTTACCTTGCTGCAATTTTGTTACCAATTCTATGTACTGTGAATCAACTTTTGCAGCCTCAGAGATTCTTCCTTGAAGATCCTTATGGTACATGTTGATCATTTTAACATGCAATTCATGCGTTCTCTTGCTGAGTGCATCAACCACTTTGTTCTCCTTTCCTTTGATGTCCTTGATATCAAAGTCATATTCATAGAGGAATTCCAACCATATACTATGTCTGGCATTCAATGTAGGTTGATCAAACAAATACTTCAGACCATGATGGTCTGTCCTGAGCTCAAACCTCTTTCCCATGAGGTAATGTCTCCATTTATTTAGAGCGTGTGCAATGGCTACCAAGTCCAAATATTGAGTGCCATAGAGCCTTTCATGCTCTTTCAATTTTTTGGACTCAAAACATATAACAAACCCATTCTAGTTGAGGACTACTCCTAGTCCTTCTTTACATGCGTCTGTGGAAACCACAAAATCTTCATTTTCATATGCAATATTCATAATTGGAGCATTGGTTAACAACTTATTCAATTGCTGGAAGCTTCTTTCACATTCTTTTGTCCATTGAAATGTTTTCCCCTTCCTTTGCAATGAACTGATGGGGTGAGCTATTCTCGAAAACCCTGCAATGAACCTTCTATAGTAGCCATCTAGACCCATGAAGGATCTGAATTCCGTTATATTTTTAGGTGTTGTCCACCCTTTAATGGCCTCAATAATTTTAGGGTCCACGACTATCCCTTCTTTCGATATGATATTCCCCAAATAGTGAATTATGTTTTGATAAAACGAGCACTTGCTTAATTTGGCATACAACTGATGCTCTCTTAGCACTTGCGACACTATACTCAAATGATTCTCATGCTCTTCTTCCGACTTGGGATATACAAGGATGTCATCTAGAAAGACAATGACAAACTTGTCCAAATTTTCCCTGAAAACACCATTCATTAAGCACATAAAAACAACGGGTGCATTTGATAACCCAAATGACACCACTGTGAATTTATAATGACTGTACCTTGTTCTGAAGGCGGCATTGATGATGTATTCCTCTTTAATCCTTACCTAATGGTATCCTAACTTGAGATCTATCTTCGAAAATATCTTTGCATCCTTCAATTGATCAAAGAGATCATGAATCCTTGGTAAAGGATACTTGTTCTTTATAGTCACTTTGTTCAACTCTCTGAAATCAATGCACAATATCATTGTTCCATCTTTCTTCTTTATGAACAAGACAGAGGCACCCCAAGGTGATACATTTGGGTGGATATACCCCTTCTTCAGAATCTCTTCAAGATGCATTTGCAGTTCCTTCAACTCCAGTGTACTCATTCTGTAGGGAGTCTTTGACACTGGGGTTGCTCCAGGTGTCAAATTTATAGAGAAATCAATATCTCTCTTTGGAGGTAGTCCTAGTGCCTCCTTGAACGCATCTTCAAAATCTCCCAGGACTTCATCGTCCTCCAAAATTAGCACTTTATCCTTAGATGCTTCCTCCATATGAGCTGCAAATATTTGACAACCTTTCCTGTAGAATTTCTTCATCTGCATTGCTGAAATTTCTCTAATAGCAACTACCCTGGGAATTCCTTGGACTGCCCTCCGATTTCTTTCCTCATCCAAGAAAGTGAATGTCGTGTTATGGCAGTCTAAAATGGCATGGTGTTGGTCCAACCAGTCTATGCCAATTAGGCAATAATATGATCCTAAAAGAAAGATATTCAGATATGCCTTGGTACTTAGTCCATTCATGCTCACTGGACATGATTTAACCGACTCAACAACTTTCCTCTTGGCTCCTGTAGCCAGTTGTACCAGCCAATCTTTCTCATGCTTGCTTATCAGAAATCATAATATTTCCACAACTTTAGGATCTATGTAACTATGAATAGCTCGTGAGTCTATTAAAATAGTAAAGGAATGGTTATTAATCATACCTTCAACTTCAATCATGTGTGATTGAAACTCAACTTGGTTGTTGTCCAGGGCTACATATATTCTTGGTACTATCCTTCCCATGTCCTCCACTTCTTCAGCTTGCTGAACATTGTGGAAAACTCTTATCTTGTCCTTTCTATGACGACAATCTCTATACCTATGATCTCCTTTACAACCCCAACATTCCATAGGTGTCTTATTTGGCCTTTGCCCACCTACTTTAGCCATACTGGGATCTCTCAAAACTGGTTGTCCTTGAGGACTGTTCCTGAAAAATGGTGGTTTATTTCTCTTCTACCTTCGCTCCCTCTTAAACTTCTTATTGTCTCCCCAAGATTTTTGGAGAGTAGGATTCTTTTTGCTAATCATATAAGCATTTTCTCTCCTTATAGTTTCTTCCATAGTTTTAGGATCATCATACTGGATCTTGTCACTGATGGAATATGGCAGCCTACTAAAATATGTTTGAATCTTAATTGTCTCATCCTTGATAAAGGGAACATACTTCAACAACTCCAAGAATATTCTTTCATACTCATCAATGGTCAGAGTTCCTAACTTGAGTTCAAATAACTCTTCCATTTTCTTGTCATAATACCTCTTAGTTAGGTACTTCCTTTCAAAATGTCTCTTGAATTCCATCCATGTAAAATTATTCTCTCTGACGTGTTGTAATTTCACAAGTTGATCCCACCATACAAATGCCTTCCCTTTGAGTTGATAGATGGAAATTCTTCCTTCCGCGTGAGAAGAATAATTATGCAATCGAAAATAATTTCTCATGCACAACAACCATGTCTCTGCATCTTCATCCTTCTTGTGCTCCCCATCAAATGTAGGAGGTCTGATTTTGTTCATTTCCCCTCGTAGCTCATCTTCCCTAGACCTCTTATGATTTCTAACATGGGATGGACTTGAGGTGTCATGTGCTCTCTTATTGGAATGCCTCGGGGAGTGCTGGTGATGCCGGCTAATACTTCTTGTTCTTCTAGGATTTCCCGATTTTCTTGAGCCACTCTCCTTATCCAATCTCTTTTCTATTCTTTCCAGGATTTGCATCAACTGCACGTTGAATTCTCCTTGTTTCTCCCTGGATTTCATGAGCTTTTTGTTATATGCTTGGTGAGGTTTTGCATCTTTCTACAACGTTTTAATGATTTTCTTCATGTTCTCTTATTTATCTATCTCTTCTCCATGCCCATTGGATTTCAATCCTTCAACTCCCAAAAGGATATCCATTCCTCTCACGTCATCCTCCGAACTCATCACGTGCCTCCTCCATTCTCTGCACTATGCAACAAATCGGTTCAACCCATCATTTGTTAACTCTGCAAAAATGTGCAGTCAACCAGATTTTTGTCAGGCTATCAGTATTTTATAATTTTTTTGGAGTAAACTGATCTGATTCAATAAAAACAATATTAGATTCCATTTTTTGCAGGTCTTGGTCGGTCAAGAACCCCTCGGGCTTCAATCTCTAATCCTAGTTCTTTTCTGCAACAAATTTCGAGCGCTAGCCCCTTTTCTTTAGCCCTTGGTTTGCATGTGACGATGACTATGACCTAGTGCTTATGATTTGGGTGCTTATCTGGAACCCTAAAACTTCAGGATCCAAGCTTTGATGGATTTCAAAGCACATCACAACAAATATCTCGGAGTGCTGGATTGGAGAACTCACGAAGTAGGGTGGATCAACAGTCCACGTCTCCGAGCATCCAATGACTGATACTCGCCATGGAACTTCGAAGCTTCAGGGCTCTGGGAATTTGGATGATTCCACCTTTTCTCAACCCAAACTCCCAAACCATGAGTCTCTGCATACTTCCACATCACCCTAGGGATGTCATCACGTCATTTTACTTCGGCATAGCGAAACTTTGAGGTTTTCTCTCTCCCATTCCATCACGAGCCATTTCTTCCAGAGTGTCCAGTCTCTAGACTTCACGATCTGGTGCCATGCATCCACTGGGGCCCACGGTTTCCGTGCTTGAACTAAAATATTTCAAAAATTCACATAAAACTTTAAAATTTTAAAATTTCGGGGACATGGGTCGACGATTTTGGAGTAACTCGGTGATCATTCTGCAATTGTCCCCACGCTGACATGTACCCCTTGTGATAACTGTGGTTTGGAATGCGGGACCACCTTGTATAATTATTTACCATGCATCTTTGATCTCCGCAATGCCGCCTGACCATCGATCTTGATAGATCGTGATTAATGTTAATGCAGGCCTGATCCAACTAGCTTCTTCACCAAGATTAACTGCTTTATGTCACGTTCTGACTATGTTTCTATCTTATAAATATTCTTAACTCACTGACACATGGCACGCATCCCATGTGTTGACGTCATCCTTAGTGACGTCAGCAGGACACGTTACTTCAGGACTTTGGGACTTCGGGCTTCAGAAGATTTCACCTTTTGATACCCCGTTTCTCCCAAACATTGAACTCTGAATTTTATTACCTTTCTCTCTTGTATTAACCCTATGGTTCTGATCCGTCCTTGGTCAAATCCAATGGTAAACACTCCCCCCCTAGATCTATAGTGTATATCCTCTTTGGGACTTCAGAACTTCTGATTCAACCCTTTCTGATCTATTACACATAAACTTCGTTGAAGTTGTGAAGTCTGAAGTACTTAGGGGATAATATTCATGAACCTTTCTCCAGATCTAATGGTTGTGAAGGATACTGCTTCTCCTAAACAAATCCCATGGCCCAACTTCAAACCTTGCGGTTCCAAAACCACGGTTACTGTAGGATCTTTTCTTTGCCACCATTCCATAAACCATTATACCTCCTAATATTCATAACATGACCAAAGTATTCTCTTGGCACTCTGGAATGCTCTGAAATTCAATTTTTTCCCTTTTGACAACAATTCACTCTGAAATCTTGTCTCACTAACCACTAACATGGCCCATCTAGGCTGAGTGTCGAAACCTTGGCTCTGATACCAATTTGTAATGTCCCTCGACCAATGACCCCAGCTGAGAAATGCTATAGAAGCAACTTTAACTTTTCCTTTACTACTTTGATACCATTTTTGTGACATTCCTGGCCTTAAACAATAGGCCAGGCCATGCCACCAAGTAACTTTGCAGAAATAATCACATATAAAACTTAACGAGAAGATAGAGATAACATGTGGTATTCATACATATAAACACATATCTATTTTATGCAATTAAATAGACGTCAATACTCTACTCATACACTTGTTCATGCGGAAGCAACATTAACACATTCATGCAACATATATATACATGCATTACTCATTAATTATAATTCAAATACAAATACACAACATACAATGAACAAAAAATTGATACTTATCTTTTAATAGATGACCACCAACTACGTACAGACCTTCCATGAACCTCCCGCCCTTAGACCACGCTGCTCATCAATCTCAGTAGTGAGTCACCCCCGAGATGGGACTAAAATCCACCAGACAAGGGAATTATAGGCTTGGAAAGGACAACAAGTAAATTGCATAGAACAAAATGAAGGATCTTTTATCCTAGGAACCACTTACTCCCACAACCCACAGACCCTCATTCCCCACATGCCTGCTCCACCCAAGGAGGGTACACCTTCACTAATACAAGTCCATTGTCTACTACACCTCCCCTACCTTGGGCTTCAACAATAAGCTAGACCAGAAGTCTATGAGTACTGTAGATTCTGTGGGACTCCCTCTAGGAGAACTTGCTTCCCAACAAACGCTCTCACCTGGGAGAGTTTCTCATAGGCCTGACAACCTGCTTCTTCAACTCATATCTTATGTCAAAAGGGCATAGGCGATGTCAACAATAGAATTTGGGTAACACATAGGTGAAGTCAACCAAAGAAAATGGGTATGGACACAGAATATGAAAACAAGCTAAGCTTAGCCAAAAGTGCGTTGGTAGAAACTGCCAAACTGCCAACTGTTACGACACAACACGACTCCAAAAAAATACAAGTTTGTTAGGATTTACAGGAAATACACAGGAAAACTCCAGTGTCTGTAGGTTACATAGGAATGTGCATATGTGGGGATTATGGATCTTTTCCAGGGTGGATGACCTTGCAAGAGTGTAGATGCAATGGTGAAGTATCATGACAGTCGTGAGAAATGTGAGACTCGTGAGTGACCCCCCCCAACGAGTTGAATTTTCCACTTAAAACGAAATCCACCCAGGTTGACACATTTCTCCATGAAGCTGCATGAACTCCACTTAACACTCGCCCTCATTTCCCCCAAGAACTTAGGGTGACATAGTTACATCAAATATTAGCTTCTAGGAAATAATAATATAATATTATTCCTTTATAGGTAAGCCCTCTAGCTTATCCCCCTTTCCTACACACTTATTCCCTTCCCCACCTAGAGGAGATTAGTTGCCCATAAATCTTTCTTCATGGAGGGTATACACACAACAATGTAATTTTATTAATGATATGTGTGTATTTACATATAGAGAATCAGGCTCATTGGCCTTAGCATCTGGCTCACCAACCTAATAAACACCTAAGTCTCTCAACTTATAACCACTCAACTCACCAGCCTATTAGTATAATTACAATTCAGCAGGGGCTCAGCCTGGGGGTGTTACACTTAGCAACCAGGGCCCAGGCATCATGTTTGACTACATTCCAACAATGATAGAAGAAGTCAGTTGGAAAGCCATTCAGGCCAGGAGATTTTTGAGGGGCCATACTCATAACAAAAACTTCCACCTCTTTGGGAGAAATGGGTCTCATTAGGATTGCATTCTGATCATTGGTAATAAAACATGGGATTTGTTGGGCGATGAATCTGATGATAGTTGAACGATCTAGTTGAGGTTTAGTGAGAAAATATTGAAAGAAAGAGACAATTTCCTGTTAAATATCATGATGATGGGTGAAATTGTTACCCCGAGATGAGGTGATTTGAGTGATGTGATGGGTGATCCTCCACTGAATTATCGATCTGTGGAAATTTTTTGTGTTTCTTTCTCCCTCCTTGAGCCAGTGAACTCTAGATTTTTGTCTCCATAAGGTCTCCTCTTTTTTTCTTTTCTCTTCAAGTTGAGAAGTGCTATTTTTTTCTCGCTAAGAGAGGTCTTTGGTATGGCCATCGAGGATGATCTGTTGTTGGATATCCACCATTCATTTTTCTAAAAGATTCTAGGATTGAAATATCATACCAAAAATAGTTTTGTTCCAATGTTTGAGATGTCTGTTGAGGTATTTTAAAAACTATTGGAAACAAAACATGAGAGGGTGTTTTGCAACATTAACATCATCCTACTATTTTCTAATGTTGCTTTGGAAGTTAGGGTGTGAGAGCCAAACCTTATCAAACATTAAAGGTCTTTTTAGAGGTTTCCCTTGAATATCTACCATTAGAAAGACATGCCAGTGGTATGATCCGATAGCTGGAAGAATACCAGCCTCCATGTATAATCCTTAAAGCATAAGGGGATTATAAATGAAGAAATGATCAAGTCTACATAATATTTTTTGTGCTCCCCCTCTGCGGTTGTTCCAAGTGAAGAGGCCATTGACTATTTCAATATCTACAAGTTTCTGATTTTGAATGAAATTTTTGAAAACCTCACCATCTATATCAATCTTTCGAATGGCCCTATTTTTATCCTCTAGGATGGAAATGAAGTTGAAGTCACCAAATAATATCCAAAATGGATTCTTTGTGAGTTTAAAAATGAATTGAATAGGTTCCAATAACTTTCACTTTTCATTTATATGTTGCGATCCATAGACATTAGTGACAAAGTCAGTCATGTCAGAGTGGATTGGCCTGGATCAGGTTGTGAGACTTCACTTTGTGGAAAATAAATTATCTAGGTGAAGTGTCGTTGGGTTCCAAAGGATATCCAAACCTCCATCCATGGCGCTAGAATCAAGGGCTATAACTAGACCTAATTTCCAAATTTTGGGCAGAATGGTGTTAAGGATGTGATCAACACACTTTGTTTCTTGCAAAAGGAAGATATATGGAGCTTTTGTATTGATCTTGTTTCATAAGAGTTGTTTTTTTTCTCTTACTGTTGATGTCTCTAATATTCCATGAGATCACTTTCATTAAAAACTTGGAGAGGGGGAAGGTTGATATGAATCTATGATAAAGACATTTTTCCCTGAGTTGACCAAGATGTCTCCAATTTCCTACAGAAGTTGTTGATTCGATTTTCTCCTTCTATACTTCTCTTCCTTAGGGGATTTTTTACTCTTTAACTTATTTGTTTGGATTCCAAGATAAATATTATATGAAGGGTTAGGATGGCATACTAGAGAGACTTTTTTTTCCTAATGGAGGGAATTATCGACTCGCTAAATGTGTTTAACTGGGATGGATTTCATGTCTTTTTATCGAACAAATCAATGATTTTCTATAGATATACACCCTCATGTTCCATATCATCCAATTTAGGATCTGATTTGTCCTCCCCTTCAAATGTCATGGGAAGATATTCAAAGGGAGGCATGTCTGAGGGGGAGAATGATTTGTTTGGATTCTTGGGACCTTCAGGGTTGGGGGTATGGTTAGGAGATTCTCAATGTTTGAGATTTCTTGGGGAAGGATCTGATTGAGAAACCAAAGGAGGTTCTTGGGGGATAGAAATGAGAAATTTAAAATTATTCTTGGTTTTAGGAGCTTTGGAAGACCCAGAGGGGTTAGGTGTCCTCCCATATCTGTGTTCACTAACAATTCTAGAGAAACCATGCTCATTAGTGTCAGGATCAGACTTAGAATATTTGGGGGTTGGAGAAATTTGAAATCTCTATAAATATGGTCATGCTCATGGAAGCACCAACAATAGAAGGGAATGAATTCATAACCAAGGGTTTGAAGAAAATATAGGTCTTGGTAAGAGAGATAGATGGATTCAGGGATAGGCACTGCAACATTCATATAAATGAAAATGAAATCATAAGAAGTATATCACCCATGTTTGGTAGCTTCAAATGTTTAAACATATGTACTCAATGTGTTTTTTATTCCTCCTAATATCTCCTCATACTGATATTCCTACAGGAGCGAGTATATCTAGACCAATACTATAGCATGGGAGAAAAATTTCTTGTGTAGGTTGAATTTCTCACTCTAATATCTAAGGTGTAGTCACATTGAGCAAAAGAAATAAGGACTATTTTTTAAGACTCATTCCCTATCACCCTTGTCTTGAAAAAAACGTCATGAATAACCCCTTCGATCCAAGCTTGAGATCATAGGGATGTGAAGGCCACCAACAAGAATTGATCCAAGAAACCAAATCATGATTTGTTGACCAGATACTAAGAAATTTCCTAATGGAAACATGGTCTCTCATAAACTAGATGTAGCTACTGACTTGGTTGAGTGAATTTCATAGTTGGGAATCATTGCTTCTTTGGAGCTACATTGCCCCGATTTCCATTCATGTTGATCAATGTGAGGGTAATGAGCATCTACCATACACTCATCAAATAGGAGGGTTTGTCATTGTCTCATTTCCTTGAGAAGAAGAGAGAGGGGTGGTTTCTCCATGGGAAGGAGTATTGTTTTTGATACCATTGTATGGTTTTAGTTAATTAACAAAATTTGAATTTAATATTGTTTGAAACTTAATTATATAAAGTTTACATTTTGAAGTAATATGTTTAAAAGAATTTTTAAATTCTCAAAATTAATGAAACTATTTTGATATATATTTTTAAAAATTTTGAAATCAGCATTACATGAATTCTTATATTGGCACTCAAATTCTAGGGAGAAATAGTGAACATTAGTGTGCTTTTTAGAGATGTCAAAAACAATTTGAATGTTTCCAATGCCTAGAAAAATCCTTTACCTATTTATAGTTCCTATTTAGTGGAGCAAGTCGAGGAGGTGTCGATGGTGGAGATAATAGTGTTATATCTTACTCAAATACATTTCTTATACAAAAAAGATGTGGTCATTTGTTGATTTAATGGGTAGTAGCCTCCTACTTCTACTTTATATCAATGGGTTCATTTATTTTGGACAAAGAATTATGACATCTCTCTTTGTTTGAAAGAATTTTTATTTTTCAATTCTTTGATCATGTTTATTATGAAATTTTTTTAGAAGGGTCCTTGGTTTTGGTGAAACGTCGATATTTTTATAAATCCTTAGTTGCAAGATTTTGATCCTAAATCTATGACAATTACTAGAATGCCAATTTGGGGTTTTATTCCTAAGTTTTCATTACATTTATGGAATTTGTTAGTGCTTGATGATATTGAGAACTCTTTGGGCACTTACATCGAATTTGATTTGGTGAGAGATCTGGTGGGATTATGTACATATGGTTGTATTTGTGTTGAAATAGACCTTAATAAGGATCTTCTAGACAATGTTCTTCTCAAATGGATAAATTTTCAACATACTCAAGCCTTATATTATGAGAATACAACGTCTCATTTCCATATATGTCATATCTCATGTTATTTACAAGCCACATGTCTCCAAGCTCGTGCTTAGTCCTTCTAGGGGAAAAGGTCAAAAAACAAAATAAAAAAGTTGAAATTTTTTAGAAACTGAAGATGATTAGAAGGATGATCAACAATCACAAGTGTTGATAGGGAACTCCAGTCCTCCTTCAGGGGCCAATGTTGAAGGCATGGATATCATTATTTCATCCACAAAGGCATTAGATGTCCCTAAAGCCTCTTTAGGTAGAACAAAGTGAATTCATGAAATTGATTTGTTGGATTCAGATAAAGAATTAGTTCTCTCTGTGAACTGTGATCTAACATATCCAAAATTAAAATTAGTATCTATGGATCCTTTTTTAGTGGAGTAGAAATAGGTTACAAAGAAGGGAAAAAATAAAAGAATCGATAAATATTTTGTAGAGGATAAGAAATGATCTACATATTGATTTGTGTACTTTCTTTATATACTCTTGTATAAGTGCAATTTTTCATTTGTACTCTAGTAATCATTGATAACATATGCACTTGTTCTTATGTATTATTCCATGTGCACCTTAAGAATGTGATTTCTTTCTTTAATGAATATAAATTACTTTTTTTTCTTGGAAAATAAAACCTCTTCACACCCTTGAAATTTAAACAAACCCTCATACATATTAGTCCCTAGTTACTAGATCCCCAATATTTGAAGTTTCAACTTCTTTTTCTTCATGTCCATGTAGTGTTTTTCCTAATGGTTAAGAGCACGTGTTTTATTCTTGGAGTTCACAGGTTCAAATCCAAACATGGGTAGTCTATGTACACCTCTGTATACTTTAGTAGTCAAGTCTCTTCGTGGAGGGGGTCTCATACACCAATTTCATGCGTGGAGGTGGTTCCTTATAACACAAACAAGGGGTTATCGTACACCAATTTGATGTCTATCTTGGATATGAAAATTAAATTACACACACACACACATAAACTATTATAACCTTAATTTACACCCTATAGTCCAGAAGGGAGTCCACACGAAAATGAAAGAAAAAATACATTCTTTGCTTGAGATTTGAACCATTTTTGGAGGTAATTGAAGGTATACTAGGGTACAACACACAACGATCATCGTACATCAACAATAATGCAACAAGAAATGGACTCTCAAACCTTCTAGATTCATAGAGTTACGAAGAGATATGCGAGGGATGAGTTGTATCTTCATGACATGAGCCTAGGAACTCGTAGAATTCGAGTATATAGTGGTCTCTAGAAGATCTAGAAGCTCTCCCAAGCCTCTTCCAAGGTTCTATATAACAAAGGAAAGTCTTTGGTAAGAGAGGATGAATGATTTGTAGTGTTATGTTGTCCATTTGTAGAGGAGATTTTCCTATTCAAAAAAACAATAAATTAGAGTTCCTAGCCTGATCAAGAAGCCAAGGAGAAGTAAGGAGCAAGGATTCAAGGGATATTTTCATCTACATCCAAATATATGAGAATTTGATGTAACTCCCTTATGATAATATAATAGATAATGATTTTTCTCCTAATATGTTTGTATCTCATTTGCAAATGTTTGGATCTAGTTCATTTCATAATAGAACAAGTTAGAGACAAGTAGATATAGGATTCTAGCACCAAGTAGAGAGGTAGAAGAGAATTATTTGTCTTTGGTGTGTAGGAAGCCTATTGTGGAGACTAAAGCTGGAACTTTAGATCTACATCAGCCCAGATATACAAAGGACAACCTATAGATTAAGGTATGATATATATACCACTAGTTAGGTTGATTGTGAATCCACTTGCTTGACTCTAGGAAAACCATATGAATCTACCCTTTTTTTCTAGGATCAATAAGCAGGTCCTATAGAGATCTTGTTTTTTATTCAGTGAGATCCCTATGATATTTTTTCCCATAACAGAACCGACGAATCCACTGGGGAAGAATCTTCTCTAGTTTGGATCTCTTTGCCAATACATCCTCTTCTTGTTTGTCATTTGTTTTTATTTCCTTCCTTATACTCCTCTAGATTTTAGATCTATCAAATATGATATATTTGACACAGATATAACAGGTCTGGAATAGATCCATATTTTTCTAAAAAACAACATTTTTTTTGCATCATCGCAGGTTGAGGTATACTGGTCACATTATGATCATCACCTTTGTCTAGCCTGTATCCCATGATGATCAATGTAAACTGTATAATTGTAGAGATACCCAGGCTCTTGAGATTAGATTGATCCCCTTGATCCTTGAAGTCTTTGAGTGGTCTATTCTGATAGTGATATTACCTATGTTTGAGTTATTTTGTCACATGATTTTCCTTCAAGTTGAGTTTGGAGTGTATTAGTGTCGATTTTTTTCATTTCTTGGATAGGTTCATTTTTTGTCTAAGATATCAAATGAATTTGGGAAGTGAACCCAAACATATCTTATACAAATCTGATAGATCTGAAGTAGATCTCTCTCTTTCAAAACTTTTGCAGAGCATCGCTTGTTGCAGGTCATCTAACCCACGATAAGACAAAAACTCATAATTTCCACTAATGATCACCGTGAGTTATAAAAGAGACAACAAGAGATGATAATCACTTTTCTAGTGAAGGGTTATCCACAACTACCCTTCCAAGTTCCACAAAAAAAGTCCTCTAGGGTGCAAAAAAAATCCCTTTTTTGCGAAATGTTTTCCGTTTTTTTTCCCGTGAAGCCTATGGTTCCTATTCTTGGGTAAGATAAACTTTAGAACTTATTTTTGGAAGAGATTTTTCATTATTATTTGCATGGCATAAAACATAATTTTTATTTTTTATTTTTGTGATCATCCCTTTTTGAGCACTTTAGGACCTCTTTTCAGAATTGCACTTATGAACTTTGGGGTCTGAAATTGTATTTTGGGGTGATTGATAGTCACATTTGGTTGAGTTTCCTTTTCAAATTTGGTTTAACATTCTTAATATCCATTCCTTGTGATTTTTGGGTTGAGATACTATGTAGACATTAGAGTTTGTTAGGGGGCATCATTACCAATATCACACTACCCTTTGCTTGTTGATTTTGTTGGTTTTTCTTGGGCATTTGTGTTGTTCCTTAGATCAAGATCATTTTTTCATTACATTGGAAAAGTTACAAAAACAACAAAAAAAATTCTTTATTGTGAGATTTTGAAGCATTAGAACAAGAGTGCATTACTAAATTGTTTGGCTTGAATTCTTGAAAAAAAAATCAGATATGAAATTTTTGTTGACTACTTTGTGTGTGTGAGGTTTCATTTTCAAGAGTACAAATAAAAAGTTTCTCTTTTCCCTCCCATAGATATATTTTATTGGATTGAAAGAGTTGCATTGGAATATTTTCATTTTCTTGGTTGGGTCAAGAGTCATAACATCACCAATATTTTTACCTTCTTCCCTTTGACTTAAGAAATAGCCATAAAAATAAAACGCATAATCTAAAATTTATTAGACACTTTTATTTCATATTTAACCAACACTAAATAAGCTTAGGGCCTTGGAATAGGATTGGAGAGTAATCTCTCCAATTCCACAAAAAAAAAACTTATGAGTCATTAAAGAGTGACAAATCCATTCTTGTAATCAGTGTGTTGATATCCTCCTCTAACACAAGAGTTAAGCATGAGGTTGCATCGGGACAAGTATATTACCCCTCTCTACTTGTTTTGGTTTTTTTGCTACCGCTTTGATTGATATGTATATGGAGGTTTAGTTGGTTCCATACCTTCAAATATTTGGGCTTACTTACCCTACCCTAACATCCAACTGGACGTACAAATTTTCACTCGGTCATTGATTATGAGTTGTTAGCCTTGGTGACCTTTCCTAAGTAGCCACATAGGTGAATACAGGTGGAACATGCCTATAGTACATGGGGAAGAAGTTTGTTCATGATATTAGTCCCCCTGGAGGGTGCCCTCCTTAATAAAGGGTACTTGCATTGGTCAAGGTTGTTTCCTATAGATCATAGTAACTACTCCTCATACCTTCACTAACCAATCTTGTGGGGACTTTATCTACCCGATAGAGTTGGTTTTCATAAGGTCCCTAGGCCAATTGGTTTTCTTTCTATTGTCCTAGTTTGATTATGGGTGTGCATTTTGAGTTTGAGTCTACGTCATCCTGAGGTTGAATTGTGTTTGTATTTGCACATATTACATTCACTGTGGATAAATCACCATGATGGTCCTATTGACTACAATTAATTGAGTCAATCATATAGGTGTGACAACCTCTAAAGCGGTGAGAGATAGGTGAAAAAGAATTTGAAGGGTCTCAACTTTGGTTTGAGGAGACTGGTTTTGTCGAAGTAGAAGTGGTAGATGAATGTCCTCCACCAAATTTTAATTCTCCTTTGAATAAACCAGACACACCTTTAGTTTTCCAAGTAAGGGAGATCTTTAATGAGCCCTTTTCTTTGTTCAACACCCCTCCCATCATGTCAAGACCGAGTGTTTCATCTAGTAAGTTGAGACATCAATCCCTTCATCATGTGCATATGGGGGAAATCCCCTCAGGTCATCCTCATGATGTCCATGTTACCATCCCTTATCACCATTGGAACTACATCGTCCATGCCTTTTTCTACAGGCCTCTCAATCTGGGGGATGTCGACTATGTCATCCTTTCCATCTGTTATTAAACCTAACATTGCTACACCCATCCCATCCATTTTGATGCCCACTTCTAGATCCTTTTCTGGTGGGGGGGGAAAGCCTTGGTTTTAGCATGGGAGGTAGAAATCCTTCCACCTTCGCCAATCCTATGAGTGGCTCAACATCATCAGGTGCAGATGTAACTTCTAGGTGGAATATGTCTAATGGTTTTGGGGATGTCCCTAGTCAGGATGGAGGTACTAGTACGTTAGAAGGTTTCAACTTTCCTTGGGTTAGCACACCCTTCCCTAGGGGCCCATCCCTTGGGGGGGGGGGGATTTTCACAATGGGGAGGATTTCCCTTTGTTAACACATCCAGTCCTGGGGGTTTCTTCCTTGGGACTAGTTTTGGGAATTTATTTCTTGTAGGATCCACATTTACATATGGGGGCATGTTTGGTTTTGGGTGAATTCATGCTCTTGGAAGTGCCACTATCCCTGGGGGAACTCACTCTTAGAGAGATCCTCAAATATCCAATAGTACAAATATAGGGGAACCACAAAGTTCATATGGGACAACATGAACTTCAACTCCATCCTAGTATTCATTTTCATATTTTCCTTTCCTAGCAACATCAGACTTACTTGATTTGTCATGGTTGATGAATGACCCTATTTCCCATGACCCTTTATGGCCAACAATTCCTTCCAAGCTTCCATCCGATATCCCAAAGTTCAATGGAAAGTCGGGAGAGGACCTCTCCACACACATCATGACATACCACTTATGGTGCTCATCCAACTACTTGATGGATGACAGTGTGAGGCTACATCTTTTCTAGAGATACTTGACTGTAGTGTTGTGCTAG
This sequence comes from Picea sitchensis, assembly GCA_010110895.2. Classification (NCBI taxonomy): domain Eukaryota; kingdom Viridiplantae; phylum Streptophyta; class Pinopsida; order Pinales; family Pinaceae; genus Picea; species Picea sitchensis. The sequence continues at coordinate 110,806 of SNQJ01S0009221.1, read as the reverse complement.
GAACTACAACCCTTCATTTTTCTATAATCTATTTGAAAAATCCTTCCAGAAAAATGGATCCCCTTATATTTTGTGACTTTGAAGACTCTTAAACTTATCTCTTGACAATGGATTCTTCCCTTTTCTATAAACATGCTCCTAAAGGTTCATTTAACAACTGATTTTTTATCTTTCAAATTGGAATACTCATGAAAAAGTTCCAATTTTTTTTTTTTTGGTTTTTGGGAAAGTTAATAGAAACTCCCTCGATGTACATAAGAGGATTTAACATAATATTCTTCGATGTACATCATAGGATTTCCCTCCAATGTTACCGATAAGAATCGAACAACCTCACAACCCAACACTTTGCCAACTCTTGTTAACAAAAGTTGTTTCCAACTCCTCCAATGCATTGAAGGAGTTCATATTAACTCCTTCGATACATTCGAGGAGTTCTTGCCACCTCTTCTGATGAAGTTCAACATACTTTGTGTCAAATTGCCTGGTGTGTATCAAATAATTCCCACCAAGTCCCTTGATACGCATCAGATAACTTGGTGCCAACTTTATCGATCTAATGTTCCCTACCTCCTTACATTTATTGACCAAAATCACTTGAATCTTATAAATAAATGCTCACTTTCGACCCTTATTGTTTCATTCAATGTCGAAGGAAGGATATTTCCCCCCAAGAATCATGCCTGAAGCTCCTCACCCTCAACCAATCAACATCTTACATGTGTTGGACACTCACCAGATAATACCTAACTTTACCTTATGCCCATTCTCTCGTTAATTAGAGTATTATAGGGTTAGGGTTTCTTTTTTTTGGTTTACATGTTTCCATAGAAACCCAATTATCCCCAAGACCTTTGATATAACGTTTCTCCCCCCTTTCCCATAACTTGCCCCTCTCTCATCCTCAGGTTCACCTCCTTCCTTTTCAGTTATATTACATTTTTGAAAGCCATATCCATAGGCTCACCCTTTCAAACCTGCGATATCATTATGGCCTACCCTTGATCCTGGCCTACCTTCCCTCCTCGACCCGTGCCTTCACAACTTCCACAATGCTGGCCAACAAACTAAACCCACTGTATGGTATCTAGTTGAGCCAGGCCCATAAACCATACCTCATTCAGCTTTTAATTCAGACATAGGATAACCCATAAAACTACCCTCTTGACGTTTTTGAAGACCCTCAAAAGTAGGAAGGATCAAACCTCCCACAGTCGCAACTTTCAGCCCCACTTTTCAAGTTAAAACATGTTTCCCTTGCAATGAGACTTAAAGAAAAATGGATACAATTTTCATGGAATCCGATGACTTTTCTGCGAACAATTTCTCTCCCATCAGGAGACTCCCCATGAACTAATTCGATAACCATCGATTAATTTCGCATAAAATCTCCATAATTGAGTTTTGTCTTGTCAGAATACTTCACGCCAATTCTGTCAATGTACTTAATATTCCATCAACATCCATCCCATTAAATTCCATGATGGTAATAAAAACCTTTTCTATTAACTCCTTCAAATCACCAAATTACCCATAAGTACATTTTATAAGAACTGCCTCGAATTTCACTCTGAAATTTCAAAACACTTATATCCAACTCTTCTGATATATTGGAGGATTTTGTATCGATTCCTCCAATATATCAGAGAAGTTAAAGATAACTTTGTAAATTCTCTCGATCCCTCACCTTCATCGTTGACCTTCTCATCAACTGACCTGATGTACACTAAGCATATAAGAGCCTTTCATACTAACTTTGTCGATGGATTTCGAAGGCATTGACACTATCTAATCCAATTTTTAACCTTTTGAACATATTTTGAATCAATTTCTTCTTTAACGTCTCACCAAATTGCTCAATATGCCTACCATTATACTTTCTTCATCGGATGAATATCTTCTAGCCAACCTTAGCTCAAGTGAATCCTCAGGTATTTGGAGATACTTAATTAGATTAAATTTTATGTCAATTATGATTTTATCTTCATATTGATCCCATATTTTCTTCGTGTGTGCAAAAATGTCTCCGAGAAAGAAAATAACTAGAAAAGCATCAACCACTAAGGATTCTGGAAGTGACCATCTTCTTCAATATGAACCAAACACTACCAGGGAAATGTATGATGACACCACTGGAATCCTAGAAAAGGAGGTTGATGCACTCAGATGGGGGAGACATATACCATATGTTCAAAAAGAAATATTCTCCACTAATGTTGAGGACCAAGATGAAATGAATATCTTCAAGAACATTAGAAGATATGGGATATTCAAAATAGTATTCCACACTATTGTGTTCTGTCGTGTTGACTCCATTACTTAGATCCTGAAGAACATAGATTTTAGGAACAAATGTATCTGTAACTATAGAAAGGAACCCATAGCATTGTTTCAGCCTAAATACTTAGAAAAATTCTATCACCACAATAAATGAATTAAGAAGTTGGAAAATGAACGTTTTGATGAGTTATAATACACATACAAGGAGTTATTCCCGAGATGGTACAAAGAGGACAAGTAGTTCAAACATAGACGAAAGGGAGGGTACACTATGGATGCACTAAGGAGTCCTTATCAATACATGGTAACCATGTTATGCAGGCTATATGAGGAGCTAGATGCCTCCCATTTCTCCCTGTCATACATGGCACTCATTTATTACTGCACAAAAAAAAGGATTGTCGTTTAACTATGATGACATTATATCATCCAACATGGCACACACCATCACTGCAATTGTATAATATCAACCAAGAACTTTCTTGAGTTTCCACATGTCTTCCTACCTCTTGTACATCATGTGCATTTCTCATCAATACCCAAATATAGGGTGGAAATGGAAACCATCAGATGAATCCATTCACATATAATCCAAATTTCTCTAGGAGCACAAATACAAGATGCACTATTAGAAAATCTATGAACACTTTTTTGCTCCTCTGTACATGTTCATATTTTACACACCATCCCCATGTATGACTGAGAAAGAAATATATATCAAAAAAATGATAAGGGATTGGTACCTTATGGATCATGGTACTTATATCAGAGTGTACGATGCCATGAAATCCCCCCATCTCTTCCCTTGTTTTGTACTAGATAAACTAGTACTCTAGGAGGTGGCATACCAGACAATGATCCATGGAGTAGGAGGAATTCTATACCTAGGAAATAAGAAAATATGGCCACCACTCCCACTGTATGTTGGGATTTTCTCATTTTCAAACACCAAGAAAGAAAAAGAAGTAAACACCTTGTTCTCATACCATTTTGGAGAGGATAGGTTTAGGAGACACGACCCTAAGGTAATTGTAAAAGAACATTTCAATAAGGTAGGCTTGCCTTGGGAATACACACCAGATGTCTGGGATGAAGAGGAGGTACAATGCATCGCAAGAAATTACAATGAGGTCACATTCAATAAATGAGTAAATCCCTTAGGAATTATTGTGGATGAATATAAAGCATGAGAAGAAGCCATAAAGAAAACAAAAGAATAAGCAACAAAAATGATGTCTCCCATTTTTGCTTCTGCACATTCAGTATCAATAGAGGAAGAAGAGACATTGGCGGATAAAAAGAGGATGAAAAAAGAGAATTTTCAACAAAAAAAGAGAATTTTCAACAAAAAAAGAATGAAATTGTGGAGAAAAATAGGAAGATCGATGAAGAATCCAAAGAAAAAGCTAGAGTAGAGGGCGCAACAAAGAAAACTTCCCAGAAATAAGATGAGAAAAAGGTAGCGACATAAAAAGTTGTTGCAGTAGTAGCGGAGAAGATAGCTAAATAAGATGTAGATAAAGTGGCTAAGGAAGAGTAGAGAAAGAAAAAAGAAGAGGCTAGAAACAATGATACTATCCCAATGGACAATGACATCCCTAATATATCAACAACCACTGCTAGCAGACTAAGTTTGGGACTCTGTACTCCATTCAGGCCAAATGATGTACCCAAACTGAGGAAGTTCGTATATGAAAAAGCATTAGGAAAAATTGTACAAGAACAAGAGAACATAGTTCCGGTACTAGGGGGAAACCTTATATCAGTCATTACACAAATCCCTGTGACAAAACATGTCTTCAAAGATCCAGTATCCATAGCCTCAATTGGATCCACCTTTTGTAATCCCATAGAAGACAATGTCTGTAATCTATGCCAAAATAACTTGGAACAATATCAAAGATTAGGGAGCTTGAGGAGAAGATTTGACAGGTAAATATAGATGATGGAAACCTCCTAAGTTTCAAGACAAGCACAAAAAAATTCAGGACCAAGGTCGAAGAAGCCCTTATCAATATATACACTCACCTGCACAAGTTCCAAGACTTAGCTACTTTTATCATAAACCATAATAGCATTGTGCAAAGGAAGATAACACAATTCAATATTATTCAGGAGGGAATGAACGACATTGATACATGGATTATAGAGAAATTGGATGCACCGATAGAGCTATATGATCCTTCATCTAGGGAAATAAAAACCAACACCTATGCACTAGTCCATTATCAACAAATGGGACAAAAGGAAGACAAAAAAATGACAATATCAATATAAATCTATTCACACATACACAAATCCACGCAAGAACTACTCAAGTTGTGCTGACTATACTAGCTAGAGGAGTTTGGAAAAAATATTTTAATGGAGGAAGTAGTCAATAAGGTAGAAAACAACACAATTCACAGACTAGGAGTCACCGAGGCATCCACCATAGTGACAACGGAACTAATATAGAAACACCTCATTCAACCAAAAAAGGCCCATACTATGGTTTAGGCATTCATGAATAAACTATCAAAGGATATGCACACCCTCAACGAGAGCATAACATTGCACACGACTGCCATAAAAGAGTTGACATACCATAGACTTGTATCTTTACATAATTAGTTGGAAATATGGGTATCATACCTCTAGGACAATAATCCATAAAAGGAAAAAATAAAAAAATTGAAATTGCTATTACTTTCTCCCTATTTTGACATTTCCAAGCTACTCCCAATTTTTCCCTTTCTTTGTACACTTGTCATCAAGAGGAAAGGAGATGAACAATTTTGTAACAACTTCTTTAAGGGAATACAAAGATTCACAAGAAAATTAGAAAAAAAAGTATAAATAGAAGAAGAGGCCCATTTTGGAAGGGCTCTTCAAGCATTGTATAAACTCAACAACTAATTCAAGGACATATACTATGTTGATTAATATTAAGAAGCCCTCAGGGCTATTTTTTGAAAGAGATAAGAACTTGTGTGTATGGATTGTTTTACTGTGAACTTCTTCAAGTATAATGTATGTTGATCGCATGGAATCTAAGAAGAATGTTTGATGATAGACTAATCTAATGCACAGAATGTTATGTTACATTATTGTTATTCTATCTCATATTTTCAAGTCATGAGCTCATGGGTTGTTAATGTATTTAGAAATAATTTGTACTTTTATGGTTATATGTATGTATACTCATGTTTCTGAATTTGCACCTTCATTTCGGCTATTTGTGTGGGGTTCTTGGAAGATTTTAGTTCCATTTACATCTCATTTGGTTTCTCTAGTTCACTCCTAGCTAGGATAGGATATGATAGATTAGATTTATTTTAATACATAATATTGATCTACATATTTCCATTGCATAACCATCCATTTTCACCCCCATAACCAACAATTTCAACTCGATCGAGTTATGGATAGGTTTCCTAAACAAAATGGTGCATAGTCTAATTGGGACCATGCACCATGGAGTACCTCTTACTATTATAGGGTGAATTTTTCCCTGTCAACACAATTGTCTCTAGAAGGAGGGCCAAGTGTATGGCTTACATAAAGTATCCACACAATAATTGTTATTCCTATGAAAGAAAACCTATTTTGACTCTTTTCCCACATAGTATTCCTCAATAGGATATTACCTAGGAAGATACCAACCCTAATTTTGAAACTGCCACATGAAGTCCCAAAACTAATATATAAACTATGTTTCTTGTACCACAAGAACAATTCTTAGAAACTAGCCATATCATCTACGCTTACACAAAACTAATTGGTAAGATACCAACAACTTCAGAGCTTCCAAGGAGGAAATATACTCACACAAGACGACCATATAGCCATCCAAATATTTTTGTTGACTTTTTAGAAGACCTCATCGAAACTGCGTTAGAAGAAGTTCCATTACCATTAAGTCATTTTCTCCCTACTCCTCTTGAATTCAAACATAACATCGAAGAAGAAATACCTAAAATTAACCTTGAACAAATCATGGGTGAACTTCAAGAGAGAAGGGAAGTGATACCACCTTGGATGTCCGAAGGAACTCTAAATTTAGCAGTTACATGAAATTCCTAAGAAATCTGACAAAGTCCTTCCCAAGTTTGATCCAGACAAAATTGGCTCACTAGAGGATCATATAAACCGATTATTCTTAACCAATCTATTTCTAAATGTCCAACATGAGGACATGGTTTGTAGATTTTTTTCTTATAATTTATTTGGAAGAGCATCTACCTGGTACTTTAGCCTGCCACCTAATTCCATAACCTGTTGGGAAGACTTTGAGAAGGTCTTTATCAGAAAATTGGTGAATGAAAAACAACCACATCCTTGTATAAAGAGTTAGGATCCATTAAAATAGATAAAAGGGAAAATTTGAAGGATTTCAATCAACAATTTCTCACGATCTTAACTAGGTTTACTGTTGACACCTATCCTTTGCATTCCTTAGCTATACAATACTAAACTGCAACTCTTATCCCATCTACATGCATGTTTGTCAAGAGATATAATAAGGACACTTTGGCTCTGAATTTCGATTAAACTGAAACTGCAGAAATAGAGTTATCCTCATATGATCATCACTCACACTCTAAGGAAATTAGGTTAGCTCGAAAGGAACCTTTACTGCTAAGGATATTGACAATGTGGTGAAATTGGTCAAAAATTTGTCGAATGAAGTCGTAGATCTCAAAAAGAATGTCGACAAAGGATCTTCAATACCTAAAACTTTCTTCCCTCTATTCAAGAGAAATGACAACCCTTCTATACCACTTGAAGTTCCTCAAGTTGCATTAAATCTATATACCTTCGGTAAAGATAATTTCTACTCATATCACCAACAAAACCATTGTGAGAAGAATTGTCCTGAGTGGGTAAATTTCATGACCTTGGTTATAAATAACCTATTAGATTAGAAAAGTATGAATGGTGAACAACCAAGTGACATAATGAATGGTGATGCCACTAAGGAGCCTCCCCTAGATGTTACTATGTTCCTTTGGGATTGTTGTATAGAATTAGATGATGAACAAATAGAAGAAGTATTTGTAGAAGATACACCAGTAATTAAAGTCCCACATAGAGATTACAATTTACATAGAAAAGGTCCAGTTCCAAATACCTCCTCTTCCAATGATGCTAATTTTCATCTCAGGAAAATTACTCCCCCTATTCCTACTCTGAAACCAAATGTACCAACCCAAAATAAATCCATATATAAATCAAATACATTTGTTTCGGATAACATCAACAAACCAAGTACATCCAACCTAATTGTAAAAAGTGATAAATTCAACACAATTGCACCCAATAGAAATACCAGTGGCACACTATCGAACCTTACAATAAGTAGACTAAAGAAGCAAGTTTTATATTACAACACCATAGAAGATATGAAGAAAAAGAAATTTAATATATCCATGTTTGATTTTTTCTCATTTCCACAATAGAGTGACCTTTTGCATTATGCTTTTAAAATTGATAATTGTCATAAGAAAATTGTGGCAACTACTAACAATGTTCCTAAAACTCTTGAAGCAAAAAACTCCACCAGGTGGAAATCAAAGCTACCATAAACACAACAAGTATAAGTGTGTGCTCAAAATATCAAGTACCTCCTTTCTTGGTTATGTATGAAATTTTCAATTTCAATGTACACAATTGATTAGATGACTTTGGTGCCTCATCAAACATCATGACTTATGCAGTCTTTCAAAAGATAAGAATTTTCCCATGGTTAAAAAAAACAAGATTCATAAAGTTAGATAGGACATATGTCAAAGTGAAAGGAGAACTTAAATATGTCTTAATTAGGCTTTCATCTAACCCTAGAGTACATCAAGTTATTAATATTGTTGTGGTTGATATACCTGAAAGTTATGTTTTTTTGTTAAACAGAGACTGGTCGGCTAAACTTCAAGGATATTTTTCAATTGATTGGTCCCATTTGTGGCTTCCTTATAAAGGTAAACTAAACCAGATCCATGTAGACACTAAATATCATATGAAAAACATGGTAATTGGGTTGGAAGGTAAAAGCAAACCCATCAACTTTTCTCGCACTTTTCTAGGTAACTATTTTTTGGAAATTGATCATGACTGTTATGAAGCATAAACATATGAAATACAACCAAATTTGAAATCAGAACTCCTTCCATGAACACATAATAATGCCTATACCATATTAACCAACTTATCTTTTAGTGAAACTAAGAAAACTAATATTACTAACACACGGTCCATGTTTTTTTATGGCTCCAGGTCACAAGAAGGAGCTGAGGTAGGATGTATGTTGATCAATATTGAACAATGTAAGATGTCCATATCCCGTCTCCTAGTATTTGAATGCACCAATAACACTACAGAATATGAAGCCTTAATCTAGGTTCTGAAAAAGGTCATTGACCTTAAGGTGAAGTGCCTCAAAGTATTTAGTGATTCATAAATAATTATTTGACAAGTAAGAAATACCATTCATTGGTTGTAACTATATCTAAAAGATTATCAACAAGAGGTATGGAGTCTACTCTACTCTTTTGACGCATTCAATATTACGTCTATACCTCATAATCAAAATATTGACACATATATATTGGCCAACGTAACATCTAGGTTTATTCCTCCTAATGATGGTTTTTCCGTTGAAATAATTTTTAGGCCTTCAATACCGAATAACATCACGAACTAGAGAGTATTAAATAATGATACTCAAATTATCAATCTTCTCACCAGCTTATATTTCTTCCAATATTCTATGATTGATGATGAAAATCATCAAAAATTTCTTTAGGATTATCGAGATGAAGAACGAAAATCAAAATCAAATTGCATCCTAAAGAATGTACTGACACTTGGGAAGCTATTTGATTTACATACTAAGTTTAGAAGGCCTGCTAATCCAAAGACCAATAGTTCGAACATGATGCATTTTCTGGTCAATCTAGGGACCTCAAAGAACCCAAGTATGTCAATCTAGGCACTTGTTGTTCAAAGGCGGAGAAGTATACATTTACAAAACTGTTCAAGAAGTATCACAATGTGTTTGCATCATAGGGGATTCACCTTGTTGATCAATATATTATCTCATTAATTCATGAAGTTTTTTTTTTTTAATAAGAAAGATAGAGTCAATATATTGTAGGTATTGGGGGGGATATGGGTATTGAGGGATTTATAATTATTGGGGGGTATAAAAAGGGATATCTAGTAAAAACAAGGTTTTATTTTGTTTGGAAATATGTATTGGGAGGGGGTTAAACAAAAGGATTTTTGGAGGTATTTATCAATATCTAGTGAAATTAGGGGTATTTTTGAATATCCCACGAATGCAGGTGCTATGTCATAGGTTCACTGGGTGAAGACCCCATGGTTTTCATGGAATTATGAAGATATGAATAATTAAGGAACCCGTATAATTTATCATGTGATTCCAATTAAAGAAGGTGTCAAACCATTCTAACAAAAGATAAGAAAAATAAGTCTGACTCTTGAAACACTTATCTAAAAGGATCTGAAGAAATTGTTATACTCCCAAATCATTTTCAAGGTTCGCCATTAAACTTGGGTGTCGAATATGGTGCATGTTAGAAAGAATTTGGGAGGAATTAGGATATGTATATATTTCTGGAACCTAAACCGAGCTTCCGAAAAATATAACTACCCAGTTACCCCCATGGAACAAATCTTGCAATTCATCTTTGGCTCCAAGATGTTATCTCTATCTAGATGGGTTTTCAGGATACAACCAGTTTCTCATGGAAGAACCAAACCGATAGAAAACCACATTCAGAACTAAATGGGGAAAATACACATATAGAAGGATTCCCTTTGGTTTGTTAAACACAAGCGCTACATTTCAAAGGGCTATAGATATTTCTTTCAAAGGATTAATTGGTCAAAGTGTGGTGGTGTATGTCAATGATGTCATAATTTATTCAAAGAAAAGAGGATATCACCTAAGACATCTCAAACAAATATTTAAATAGTGCAAAAAGAATGGGATCTCATTGAATCCCAAGAAGAATATTTTTTTGTTTCAAAAGGTATACTATTGGGGCATGTGATCTCCTAAGATAGAATTTATTTGGACCCGGAAAAAAAATTTCTATTTTGCAAATCCCTCCATTGCATAACAAGAAGTCAGTGCAGTATTTTTTTGCAATATTAACTTTGTAACAAGATTCATTCCATAATTCACCGAAATCACTAAACCGCTTCAACAAATGATTGAGAAAGATGTTCAGTTCAAATGGAGATTCATTGAGAAATAGGTTTTTTAAAATATCAAAGTCGCTATGGCCACTACACCATATCTATGAATTCCATATTTCACTAAGGAATTATTTTTATACACCTTTGTGTCTGATCATTCCCTTGCAACAATCCTCACATAGAAGGATGAGCAAGGAAATGAATACCTTGTTTCATTCTTGAGCACTGGATTACAAGGTGTTGAACTGAACTACCCACTGGTGGATAAGAAACCTTTTGTTGTCCACAAATAAATTAAACAATTTAGAACTTACATTTTGAAGAATCACACTAAATTCATCGTCCCTCATCTAGAGGTCAAATCCCTTTTTTTCCTAAAGGAGTTGGGAGATAGACGAGGTAATTGGATGAAAGCCCTACAAGAATATGACCTGGAGTTTAAACCATCCAACATCCTTAAAGGTCATGGAATTTTCAAATTAGTGACACAAGATAAGGATGATGAAAACCAATAAGAGGATGGATGGCAAGAGGAGCCAAATATGTACAAACCATAGGTTCCTTACATTCTAGATGTTAAAGGCTCATATTATAATGATCTCAGGTATTACCTTAAACATGGTACAACTCTAGAGCATCTCAATGACAAGCAGAAAAGGGCACTGATAGTGAAATATTTACAATATCAACTAGTGCATGGCATCTTATTTCGAAAGAACTATGATGGAGTACTACTATGATTCCTCAAAAAATAAGATGTTGACATAGTCCTTAAATACATGCATGATGGAATAACAGGAATCCATTTTTCAAGAGATACAACAACTCACAAGATATTGAGAGCTGGATACTACTAGCCTACACTATTCAAGGATTCTCATGCATATTCACAATGTTAAGAACCAAATATCAATATAGCATAGAAAAACCTCAGAAAAAGTACTCAACGCCTTGAAAAAGAGATAATTTCAGATAATAAGCCTCTTTGAGGGGACAACCTCCTTTTACCCCACTTAAATGTTCCAGTACAAGATGATTCCAAATGAAAATGTCTCCTTGGTATATATAGGAGACTAGGAGGTATAATTTCAACTAATTGAATAAAGCCGACATAAATAAAATAACATTACTAATGTAATATGCCCCAATTAAGGGGTAATGATCCAATATTAGGGCTTAACATGCCCCTCCCCTTGAGACAAGTGTTGTCCACAATGCTTGAGTAACTCTGGATGCTTCTGTATAAAAGACTCATCTTCCCAAGTGGAATCTTCAGCAGGTAGTTTCCTCCATTTAATGAGATACTCTGAAATGGATCTATTCCTCAGCTGGTGAATTCTTGTGTTAGTGATGGCTTCAGGATCCAATATGATTTTTCCTTCCTCGTTAAGTTCTGGCAATATAGTTTGAACTGGGATCTTGTTGCCTATGTTGTTCCTGAGTCTGTACTAAGGCTTAAAAGTACAGTGTCAAGGCATCCGAAAGTAGGTGAAAGGTGGGTAAGAGAGTAACGTCAACCTTCGATATAGGAAACTAGGGAAGATTTCTACGTTCTCGTTGTCTAGCTTCCAACTTTTCCTGAGTAGTGATATCTTGTTCAATGGCTGCCCATGAACGTTCCAGTTCCTCCCGGTTATTGGCAGTTCTCAAGATTATGTCAAAAAGATTTAAGGCAATATGTGTTTGATTCGATAGTCCGGGTTCAATGTTAGGTTGTATTGTTGCAGGAACATTCATGGAGTAACAGTAAGAGTAAGAAAGGTTTTAAAGAGATATTTGCTGTCTTGATTTGGTCGAAATAAAGAGAATTCTACGGTTTTTTTTTTGGAATAAAATAAAAATGTAAATTGAAGGCTCTTTCCCGTAACTGTATTATATTTTAATATAAAGGTGTGATATGAAAGAGAAACATTTAGCTGCATATAACGCAAGGTTCCTGTCAAAGAGAAAACTCACATATAAACAGAAGAATAAATTAGTAAGAAAATAATTGACATAGCAAAGAATATACGTAGAATTCTGAAAGTGCAGATTGGTCTTACACCCGCTGATAGCTGGTGCAGAGGAAAGACAATAAACAAATAAAGAAAACCAGAATCCTTTTGTTATTGTAGTGGTCGTACTAAAGTATAACAAAGCATATCAATTATGAATAACGGAATGAAATGAAACATGAAATACAAAGAAACAAACTTGTAACACAGTCATGACAGAATCGAGAATCTCTAGATTTGCTTATATTAACTTCTCGAATGCAAAAAACTCTATTACAATCGACACAAAAAAGGTCTAGCCCTTTCTTTCTCTTTTTGTGATATATTTATACAACTTTACATATCAGTTAGGATCTCAACGGTTTCACAAATTCGGTTACAACCGAGAGGAGCGAAATCACTCCCTTTTTACTACTCTATTTTCACTTGGTGCCAGGTGTTCATCTTCGTGTAGCTTCGGTGTAGGCAATACATCTGTCCACAAATTTAGATATGAGATGCGAAGGTTCCGCTTGATAGCTGGCCTCTGCGAGGTAGCACTCTCAGGCTAACTGTTGTAGCTTGTCCCCCATTTGTGCATCGATGATGTCGAGGGCACTTATTTGCGCTCTGGTTTGGATCAAATTCTTATCAACTCGAGCCATGTTCACCCTGTCTATCTGAGAGATATCTGCCAAATCTATCTCCTCCTTCTCTTTCAGATCAAGCGAGATCTGTTCTACATTCATTTGTATTAAAGTTTCGGCATCGCCTCCAGTGTCCATACCCAATAGTTCACCCTCTATAGAATTGAAGGCTTCTTATAATGAATTGGTCACTTTTTGGGCTTGTTCCTTGCCCAAGGTAATGTTATGCTCCCAATCCTTCAACAAAATGTTCCCTCTAGTTTGTTCTGGGAGAGTGAGTCCGGGGGAACCTGCCGAAACTCTGTCATTCGTGGCTATTACCGCCTCTTGGAAGGCGATCCGAGCCGCTCCTTCATCTCTTTCTCTGTCAGTCAGGTTCTCGGAAACCCGATGCATCAACAGACAATCCTCTCAGATTGTTCCTACTTTGGCGAGCAAACTCTGCTGTGCAGAAGAGATCTTGCTCCGAATCTGGGTCGCTCAGGATTTAAACTCCTCAACATCGATCACCCTACTTTCAGTGATCTCCACCCTAGCCTGTAGCTCTTCAATCATAGTCCTCTGCTGATCAACCTGCACCTAACCGTCTCGGATCACTGAATGCGCTTGTTCCAACTTGGCTTTGAGCACTTCTATTTCCTTTTTATCAGCTAGCCGGGCCAGTTCTATTTCCCCACTCACCTAACCTTTAGCGCTTTCTGTGGCCGAAGCTACTCTGGCTTCAAGAGTCTTGATCAGGCGATTCTTTCTTTTGAGCTGATTTTTCAACATCCCGACCGAGAATTGATTCGCCGATGCATATGCTCCTAGCGTTCCTGCGATCTCTGTGGCCAATTCCTCATTCTTTTTGTTTTTTCCATCGGTCATAACTTTAAATTTTTTAGCAGTTGATCCTTCGTCCTGGTAGAACTCCCTTTTCACCACCACTTTTCTCTTTTTGTCAAAGAAGAACTCGTTTGGAGGAAGTTATTCTTCTCTGATAGGCCTCAGTTCTTCATCAAATATCCATCCCTCGCTGACATTTCCCTGTGACGACTGCAAGGGTGTGACCGAGGTGATGGGATTTCCAATTTGTTTTGCCGACTCTTTTGGAGTATTGACAGGGTTCAGCTCTTTTGGGATACCTGGAGCTTCTCCTTTAGTATCAAGCATCTGTTTCCTCGGTGGGTCTGGAGTCTTCTCTTTTTCTTCGAGATTGCTCATTTTCTCCCTTTCCAGGTGTTTTCCAAGGCTGGACATTACGTCTGCAGAATCTTCGGCATCCTTCTGTTTTGTCTCGGCAGCAGCTGAACCTCCCAACACAGTGGGGAGACATTTTCATCTATTTTCCTGAAATTTTAATACAGATGCCATGTCTTCAGGTGATAACGATTGGATCCGAACTACCACTTCCCCATAAGATTTCGCCCCTCGAAAAATGTCATCCGAGGGTGAAAACTCGTGTTCAAACCTCTTCAGCCCACAATTTGCTAAATGGTTGCTTACAATTTTCTGGGGATCATGTTTTTTATATTCAATGGAGACCAAACTCAGGTCTTCCAGGGCTGTAGCCTCATCTTTAGCATGCCTGAAATCCAATAAAGAATAAGAATTTAGCCGAATAGGGAAAAACGACCATACCTTATTCGAAGATGCTTTGAGCTCTTTACTCACCCCACCAATCACTGTTTGTCAGGCGATCTCGCGACAAGCCAGCTTGTCGGGGATGAACAGTGGTAGCGCAAGCGGGGGAACAATAGCTCCGAACACTCTGAAATAAGAAAACTCTGTTTCTACGTACCAATACGCTATACCACTCAGATTTGCAGCAATACTATCCAAGATACGAGGTGGCGAGCGACCAAAAATGGTAATGTGCAGGGGCACCATCACCTAGTTGAAAATTTCGTAAATGAATTTGTCCGCTTTATTCTCCCACAGTTTGTCGTGATACTCATGCACGAGCTTTTCTTGGACTGGGTTCCAAGCCCAACTCATCAGGGGGAATGGTGTCATGGAACATACCGCATCCATGAGATATGCAGACATGAAAAATGAGGATGGTTGCCCACTTGCCTTCTGCTCCCGATACTCTGTGACCCTGTTGGCCAGACTGTCTGAGAGTATCTTTGCCCAATTGAACGAGCAACCTTCTGCAACCCGAAACATGAGAAGCACCCACACGATGTAGAAATGTGTTGTGTCTTCTCTCCCGAATAGCTGACAAGTCATCATTGCCACATACTTATACTGTGGTTCCAAAGAAGAGATAGAATAAACACTCTGGTCATTTGCTCTGAATTTCGCAGAGCGCGAAACCCAATCTTTGATCAAACCGGGCATGGTTTTGTCATACTGCTTACACTCTTTCTCTTTGAATTCCTCCAGGAACTCGACACCATATGTGTATTCAGACGTCGAAGGTAGCTTGTACATGGTTTGGATGTGGTCCGGTCTAAAAGGCCCGACCGCGACCCGCTGGTTGTTCATGATAGTTCTGGTGGGTAAGTCTATATGATCCAACACCTATCAGATCATATCATAATAGGGAAGCAACCGTGGTTTGGTTGCTACCTTGTGCATTCCTGATTGAACAACAATCTTGTATTTAGTGTTCAAGTCGTCCTTTTCATTGTCGTCGGAGTCTGAATAATTCACCAAATCAGATTGCAGAATATCTGAAACAAAAGACCATCTAGGGACTGAATCAAAACTCCAGGGCAAAGTATCGAAGACATTATTCGAGCCTTGCCTTGCAACCTCGATATTCGCCTTTGCTGCTTTCCGTGGAGCCATGGCGGAAGCTTGTGTTTCCTCCCTTCTGTGATAGACCTGCGTATACATGCAACAATTAGTTTACTCAGAAAATGATGAGCTCTGTGTGCTTATGAAAAATGTTTTCATATAATGAAATGAAACTCCTGTATATGTTCGAAAATTTTGTACTATTCGAAATAAGTCTGTCAAATCGCAATTAGAAACAAATTTATTGCGTAAAATCCGATTTTATTTATTCGTGGATTCACCTTAATTCTTCATTAATGTCATCAATGTTTGATGGTTTGACAATCAGTAAGAGTAGGGAGAGATATGGTTACCTCAGGAAATGTGCAAGCCTCGATGCGTGGGACATATCTCGCTTTATTTTAAATTATCAGAACTTAGCACGTTAATAACTTTCTCTCTGTTCGCTGCATCGTGAATTTCCTTTTAACATTTTGAGTCCCCAACTCGCGAGATTGCGAGGACTGAATTTGGATTAATTAACATTAATCTTGATTTGGAACTTCATTAATTTTATAATCAATTTATTTCGCCACATTGCGACTTCGGAACTTCGAAGACAAATTTCTGGGAGGTTAGTATGCCGAGTCGCGAAACTGCGAGATGGTGATAATTAAGACTCAATTAGGGGGAAGAAAAACTTAGATTAGGCAATTAATTAATCGCGCTATAATTACGTCGCGACTTCGTGAGTCGGGGTTTTAAACGTCATAACTTTCTAAAAGGTAGTGCCGAGTGGCGAAACGCCGAGAATAGATTTAACCATGGTTAGCCATTTTGCCTTTAATCCTTGACCAGTGTTAGCCCGAAATAACCTCGTGTTCTCGGCTCTCGGAGCTGTAAACATAAAAATTCAAACTTGGCGAACGCCGAGGCGCGAAACCCCGACAACGTCTAATCATTGAGTTAGAAGATTTGACCCTGGTTAATAGCATGAGTGAAAATTTTAAATGAGTTCACAGTTTTGCGACTCGGGACATGTGAACTCAAAGATTAAAGTATCCGACTTGCGAGATCCCGAAATAAAAAAAAAAGTGCGAACATTTTTACAAAAGTGGATTTGTTTTGAGGGTAGAAAAAACATCGCTGCTCATTCGACACAGTTGCAGAGCTTTCAAAGCTTCAGGAAGGGACAAAAAAAAAGGCCATGTTTAGATTTTAAATATCAAAAATTGAAAATTGTGAAGGGTAAAAATAAAGCAAGGGCGGCTCCAACAGCCTATAACCTTCTTTAAGCATGAAACATGGAAAACTACGTGTACTCGTGAAGATGCAGGCAACTCCAATTTGTATGCCATAGTACCAATCTTTTGCAACACCTTATAAGGGCCATAGTACTTTGGTGATAATTTATTATCCTTTTTGGCTTGCTTGAGGGACATCTATTTGTATGGTTGTAGTCTTAAAAACACCCAATCCCCTACTTCAAAACTTGTTTCACTACGATGTTGATATGTTTGTTGTTTCATGCGATTATGTGCCATGGTCAGGTTGTCCTTTAAGATTTGGAGAACTTGTTCTTGATTCTCGATGTGATCTTCCACTTCTTGAACCTTAGATTTTTATTTTAGAGAAGAAGTGATGGAAGGAGGGTGGTATCCATAAAGTGCCATAAATGGTGTCATTTTTGTTGCAGTATGAAAGGAAATGTTATACCACCATTCTGACAAGGGTAACCATTTGAACCATTGTGTTTGTTTATCATAGACAAAGCAACGAAGGTAGCCTTCCAGACATATGTTCACTACCTCGGTTTGTCCATCAGATTGAGGATGATAGGATGAGCTATGAGCCAATTGAGTACCCAAACAAGAAAATAATTATGTCAAAAAATGTTCAGTGAAGATGGGATCTCTGTCACTTACAATAATCTTTGGGATCCCATGTAGCTTTTGAACTGTCTCCATGAATGCGGTGGAGACTGTACTAGCTTTGAAGGGATGAGAGAGTGCAAAAAAGTGTGCGTACTTGGTCAGTCTATCAACAATCACCATGATGACACTCTTTCCTTTAGACTTCAGTAACCCTGTGATGATATCCATGGAAACCTCCTCCCATCACTGACTTTGGATGGATAGTGGTTGTAAAAGACCTAGGGTCTTAATTTTTTCCACCTTATTTTGTTGGCAAACCAAACATTCTGCCACAAACCTTTGAACATCAGTTTTAAGGCCATCCCCAAAAAAATCCTTCTTGACTCTATGGGAGGTTTTCAAAAATCCCAAGTGCCCTCCTACTAGAGAGGTGTGCAATTCCAATAGTACCTTTTGTTTGAGTTGGGAGTTCTTACATAAATATAAGCAATCTTGTAACATAGTGAGTAATTTTTCCATGTAAATGTATCTGATGCACTAGAATCTTGCTGCAACCTTTGAATGAGAGTTCACACTTTTTCATCATTCTTCCATTCATCCCTTACTTCTATTATCCAATCAGGTTGGATGATCGAGATAGCACAGAGAAAGGCCTCAACATCTTCATCCTTTCTTGAGAGTGCATTTGCCACAACATTTTGCTTCCCCTTTTTATAGACGATTTCAAAATCATAACCCAATATCTTGTCATGCACTGTAATCTCATTTCAACCTTTGAATGAGAGTTCACAATTTTTCATCATTCTTCCATTCATCCTTACTTCTATTATCCAATAAAGTTGGATGATCGAGATAGCATTTAGAAAGGGGCCTCAAATATCTTCTCTCATCCTTTCTTGAGAGCGTATCACACAACATTTTGCTTCCCTTTTTATAGACGTGATTTCAAAATCATAAATCAATATCTTGGTTACCCATTTTGTTATTATTCTGAAGATAGTCTTTGTCTAGCAGTTTTACTTAAGACTATCGTGATCTATTTTGACCTGAAGTGCCTACCTATTAGGGTGAGGATGCTAGCCTCTCTTCAATGCATGTAGTATTTTCTCATCATTTCCTTTCTCATAAATGGGTTTGTGTAAGTCCTTGAGTGGCTCCTAATTTTCAAAAGTCAGTGGTCTTCCTTCTTGTATTAGGAAAACTCCAATTCCATTTCCCGAGGCATCACATTCCACAACAGTGGTTTTCCTTTGTGAAGTCCGAGGGTCAAGATAGAGCTTTCAGACATCACCTCTTGGGTTGTTCAAAATCTTTAGTTTCCTCTGAGTCCATGAAAATGCATCCCTTTCCTTAGTTAGTGCCAGTTAGTGCTGCTATTCTCTCCGTTTAGTCTCTGAACAAACTCACAGAGTAACCTCGCGGAAGTTCCAAACTCTCTAAGATTCTTCAATGTTTTGGGAATCCCTCTAGTCATCATGGACCTTTAACTTGTTAGGTCTACCTCGAGTACCTTCATGAGATACACATGACCAGCCATCTACTCCCTTTACTCCAAAGAAACATTTGATGGTTTTGGCACATAGTTTTGCTCCTTTAGTAGTTGTAGTACCTTGTCAACATGTCACACATGATCCCTCCCAAGACTTGCCATAGATTAGTATATATCATCAAAAAATACTAACACAAATTTTCTCAAGGAAGGGCTTTGAAATGGAATCTACTCAACCCATCGAATGTGGAAGGTGCATTTGTAAGGACAAAAAGCATGACCAAAAAATTCATAATAACCTTTGCCATTGAGTTTGGAATGTTGTTTTGGATATCTTCTTTCCTTCATTCTCGATTCCGATGATACCCTTAATGGAGATCCAATTTTGTGGAATAGATTTCTCCATGTACTTCATATAACAATTCATCAATGACAGGAATGTGAACTTATGTTTAATAGTGATCTGTTGAGCTCTCTATAACTGGACACATACACCATGAGCTATCTCTTTCTTGAATACTACTACCACTCTGGCATTAGGTGTTGTCCTTGGCTAGGTCTAATAATGCTAGCTCCAATAACATTCTTCCAACCATGCACCAATTCTCACCTTTCCAGGCTTATGGCATCCTGTATAATCGATGTTAGGAGGAACAGTCCCGTGAATTAGGTGAATTTCATGATCATGATTTTGAGGGTGAAGACCTTTGGGAATATCTTCAACACTTTGAATGCTTATCAATGATCCTTTGAGATCTTGAGGAATAAATGTATTAGATGTTTGAACATCTAGTGGAGCATAGTTGTGCACAACACCTTGATGCCCCCCTTTCAATATTTTTTCATGCCATTAGAGCTTATCACCTTACTCGTGCTCTCTATGATACCTCTCAATTCTTTTCCTTCCAATGAAAATTTCATGAAAAGTTCTGAAAAATTAAAATCCATTGTTCATAATAATTGTAAACTTACTGATTCCCTAGTGTACAACATCTATAGTAATCTACGGTATAGCAATCATTGGACTCATTCGATTACATTTTCCATAGTAGTATTGATCTTATTTCATTTTCCGAGAAATTGATAGTTCCTCCATCCTAATCATTACTTGAAACTCTCGCACTAGATATACAAAGCAATCGGGAGCTTTGGCTTGACTTCTATAATGAATGAAATTATGAGTACCGCCGTAATCAATTAGACTATTACCTTTTCTCTTTGATGTATCCTTCTCGACCCGGAGGTGTTTGAGGAGTGTTAATTCCAAACAATGCATTACAAGACATCGCGGGGAGTCAAGTCTCCATAGATGAAATTGATTCCTATCGCTTTCATCTCTTCAGATGGTTCCCCGTTCTTTTCTTCTTCCTCTTCACAATCTATCTAGGAATAATTTTCTTCTCACCACACTTTATGTCCCTTTTACTGCATTCTTGTTGTCACAATTAAAGCATAAACCTTTTCTTTTCTTTCCTCTACCTGACAGGTGTCAACCCTTTAGGTTGAGGTGTTTTAGAAAAAGCTGAGTACTTGCTCAGAGATGTTAGGATTGTCCCTTCTAGTAGCCATATCCATATTTTTACTTTCAACATTTCTTGCCACCTTAAATGCATTCTCCAATGATTTGGGTTCCCAAGGTGAACCCTATGTTGAATGTTATCCTTTGAAGTTCATATGAATACATCATCATTCAAGTGCTCATATGGAATATTGCGGTTACCTTTATATTCAATCTTTGGAAGTTCTCAATGTGCTCGGTAACTGAACCCTTTTGCTTGAGATTTATCAATTGGCTAAAGAAGGTATTTCTCCTTGTATCCTCATAGTGTGCTATCATTTATTCCATGAAAATTGTCCTAGTGACGAGTGATTTATGAGAACAAAGACATCGATACCATACAAATTGATTAGGTTATAAATATAAAGAAGCAATTCGTACCTTTTATGTATGTGGCACATTATGTAGATCAAAGAATTGCTCCATCTGAAGTATCCATGTGATTGGTCCTTGACATCAAACTTCCTCATATCGATCTTAGGAACGTGGTTTGTCTTCAAACCAAAGTTAGAGTTTCTCCATTCTTGATTCACCTTCCTTGTGTCCTCATCATGAATTTCATGGGATGCATTTTCACTTTCAGGTGTCTTCTCTGTTACGAAATTTTTCAATACTTCCATGATCTCCTCTTTTAAACCATCCATCTTTGCCTCCAACTTAGCTTCCATCTCTTATAGTTCATTTTTTGTTACTATCTTCTTTTGTAAATCATTTATGTCCCTACGCATTTCTTCACCTTCATCAAGAGTCCAAGTAGGATTGTCTGGAGGCTTATTTGGTGTAGAAGTTCCCTTTTTGGGCGGCATGTTGGCGAAGTATCACTTTTGAACCTTGATTTTGAGGTGGTTCTACTAGACAATATTTCTTCTATTGTGTCTCCTAAGTTTTGTCCCTTCTGGGTATGAAAACATATTTTATTTAGTTCTCTGATATTTCGTATCCACAATGCCACAGGTCTGATCAAAATTGGATGTGCCAAGTGGAATTTACGGTAACTTCCCCACAACTTGCCGAGTTTTTTCCTTTCCAGGAGATCTCACTTGTATAGAGTGCCCCACACAAAATAATTAATATAAAATTTTGAATATCGTACCAGAAATACTACATACTGTCCATGATCTAATGAAACTAGTCCCACTCAATTTGGATACTCTAGGAAGAAGTTGTGATTGTTTTACCTGGAACACCTTCTTGAGACTAGTCAATAGGACTAGTCAGATACCCTATACTACACAGGGTGTGTATACAAATTTAAGATGACCCAGAAGATGAACATTCTACCACAGATACCTTACTAATTTATGTCAATAGCCTCCAGAGTTCAGTGTCTGAAATGTTATAGAAATGGTTTTATAGCGACAATTCCGCAATGACTAAGTTCAGGATGATTCCAAAACCCTATCTTGTACAGGCTGTATCTCCGAAATTATACGGCCTCAGGAGCTAAAATTTTAACCCAACGTACCTTGATCCTTCTACTAAATATCCTCCAAGCCGTGTCTTCTGGAACTTTTTAGAAAAATAGTTATAGAAAAAATTCTAAGGTGTCTCAGATGTAGCAATGAAACCCCATGACCTTGAGCTCTGATACCATATGTTAAGAACCAAATATCAATATAGCATATAAAAACCTCAGAAAAATTACTCAACGCCTTGAAAAAGAGATAATTTCAGATAATAATCCTCTTCGAGGGGGAAATCTCCTTTTACTCCACTTAAATGTTCCAGTACAAGATGATTCCAAATGAAAATGTCTCCTTGGTATATATAGGAGACTAGCAGGTATAATTACAACTAATGGAATAAAGCCAACATAAATAAAATAAAATTACTAATGTAATATGCCCCAATTAAGGGGTAATGAGATAATATTAGGGCTTAACACACTAAGCTGTGAAACATGCCAAACATCTACAAGAAGAGAATACACGACAATTGTTCCACTCTAGCTGGTTTCTGTTGAAGAACCCTTTGAAAAATGGGCATTGGACATCATTGGTTAGATCAATCCCTGTTCCTCCACGAAACATGTATATCCTAACCGCCACTGATTAGTTCACTCGTCGTACTAAAACAATATCTCTTAATAAAGTGAATGATGAAGTGCTAATGAATTTTCTTGAACATTACATTATCACCAAGTTTGGAATGCATAACTCTCTTATTTTTGATAATGCAATGCATTTCGCATCCCTAAGACTGTACAATTTTTCTTTCAAAAAGGATATTACTTTGAAATACCCAACCAACTATTACTCTCAGGGAAATGGTTTTGTTGTTCATCCAAAAACAAGAACCTGATCTAAATCCTTAAGTGAGCTATAGTTGATAACCAAATAAATTGGCTTAATGCTTTACCTAATTCCCTATGGGTTGATCACATCACCCCTAAGGCCTCTTTAGGTAATTATCTGTATTTTCTTGTCTATGGGAAAGAAGCCATTTTACCTTCAAACATATACCTTCCTTCCCTAAAACTCACTCAACAATATCGTGGGAGAGAATGTCTTGTCATCCAATGACATATTGATACCTTGCTAAACTTTGAAGAAAATCATGTGATGGAAAAACATAAGTTCGAAACTCATCAGTAGACCGTTAAGCGTTGTTTTGATAAGAAATCTATTGATAAGAAATATTTCCGAGTTGGAGATCTAGTCCTAAAATGGGACAAGCTTCATGAAGATAAAGGAACAAATTCAAAATCCAACAACTATGGCTTGGGCCATTTATGATCAAAGAAACAATTGGCCAAGGAACCTACTAGTTACAAATGCTTGAAGGGGAAGATGACCTCCTCCCCATAAATGGCCAAATCCTGATACACTACATCAACTAGCCTCCATGGTATCCCCCCTCATTTTACATAAATAAAAAGTTTGTTTTTCACTTTATTTCTTGTTCAGCTTTTACTTTGATTTCTGTTTGTTTTTTGACTCAATGTTTTCTAGTTTGCTCAATTTTCAGGATTTACATTTTTCCCTCTGGAAAAACTGTCTCCCTGAATATCTCAAATTCTTAATAGCTTAGTATTGGAAATGCTTCTAAATAGTAGCACATTTTGTTCCAATATCCTAACAACTATGTGACCTGGCTTCTAGACACAATCCATCCTTAGTTGTATATTTGTGACATGCATCACTTTAAGTTGGATCTAGTAGTGGAACATAGCTCATCAGTATGCAGATATTGTCCAATTAAATACGACAAAGTAAGGAACCAAGGACTCAACCTAATAACATATTGATATATTGTTTGGACTAAGAGTAAATGGTTTGGGAAGAGACATTTGTACTATTCTAGAGAATGTTACTCAAGGAGTTCACTCATCTATAATCAATCTGAAAAATATCATTATCATAGGTGTCATCCCTAATGCCTTTAAAGGAAAATAGGAATTCCCCTATCCACCTATATCTAAGCATAAGAGAATTAAATTTAAAAGGAAAAGTCTTGGGAAAAGGAATTCCATATCACGTGGGACATGCAAGTATCTTTGTTGTGGCTATAGACGCTCACTGGTAGTGGAGCAAGGCTTGTGACACCAAGGTGACTCCATTTGGGCTATGGACACTCGCTGGCAGTAGAGAAACACCAGGGAAATGAATTAAAACTTGTATTCTCAATATTCTTGATGTTTCATTTCCCCGTAATAATCCTTACACCTACCCGTAGGTCATTTTTATATGAATAAGTATGTGGTAAAAAAGAATGTGATATGAAGCATATTCCTAACCTCCCCTTTGTATCATACAAAAGTTGTCTCATCAAAAACTGAGTTCTAGGACCTATTCTCTCTCTTGAGTTATGCATGATAAAAAAAAACCCCTTAAAGATATATGTTTGGATACCATCAAAAATAGATTCAAGGCTTCACCCAATGTGTATCTATTTTTTGTTCTTGACACTAAAACCCTCCATTTTTATATAATCTATTTTCAAAATCCTTACATGAAAATGGATCCCCATGTATTTTCCAACTTTGAAGACTCTTCAACTTTCCTATTGACAATGATTTCCTCCCTTTTCTCTAAACACGCTCCTCAAGTTTCATTTATCAACCAAGTTGTTATATTTCAAATTAGAACACTCGTGAAAAATTTCAAGTTAATTTTTTTTTTTTTTTTTTCTGGAAAGTTAAAAGAAACTCCCCCGATGTACATCGAAGGATTTCCCTCCAATGTTGTCGATAGAAATTGAGCATCCTCACAAGCTGAATCTTTGACAAGTTTTGTTCACAAAAGTTATTACTCTTGAAATATTGTAACTTCGAAGAATATTCTACCTGAGAGAGAGTGTTGAATAATATTATTATATTATATTTATTAATTAGGCTCTATTGTTCCTTTGTAAAAGTCGCCCCTTTTGTTGATTGAAAATTAAATTTAAATTAAGAGGGTAAAGTGATAGGTCGGCCCAGACCTAATTTTAGGTTGGCCAGACCACTATCTAAAAGGGAGGCTAGCACTTCATTTTCTCACTCACTAATGAGCTCTGCCAAAAGAGGAGAAAGTGTGCAAGTCTTGGAGGAGAATATGTTGCAACTGGGGGTGACATCAAGGAGGATTTTGGTCTATATCTTGGTATTTCTTGGTTAAGTGGTGTGCTACTCTTCCTAGTGAAGGAGTAGATGAGGATATTTTGTTCGGTCTTTGGTCTATATATATTTAATAAGTTTGTTGGATTTTCTTCCCCATGAGGGTTTCCCATAATAATATGTGTGTCTCTATTGTTTCTTTGATTGCCTCTCTTTCAATGATCTTATTTATATAGCTAATGTGATAAATGATTGTAATAATAAAGAAGAACCAAAATTACTAGCTATATAAGTAAAACTTGAACATGGTATCAGAGTAGGCCTAAAAGAGACCAACTCACAGTTTATAAGAATTGGCTAGCTTCAGTGCACCCTCTCCAAGATTCATTTTCAGTATTTTAGCTACTGCAAAATTAGGGTTTCTACATAAACCCTAAGTGTCACCTTTGTTTTGTTTGAGAAGGACATTGGAGAAAGTAACCACATCTAGGAACTCACCCTAGGAGGGCACATCTAGTCCTTGGATCAGAATTACAAAAATTGAAGTTTGATAAATTAGGGTTTCCTCATAAAAATGTAAGTTGTAGTTGCAGTACTAGTTCTAGTTGTAGTTACAATGACAATTCCTTCGTGCCAATTCCTTCATTCCAGTTGCGGCACCAGTTGTAGTGCCAATACTAGTTGTAGTACCCGTTGCCGTGAAAATTTTTGTGAAGTGTTGGGATTGATTTTTATTGTCCTATTATGCCTTACCCTAGCAAATCTCCAGCTACAAGTTGCAACACCTTTGAATTTTTAAAGGTTTTTTATTTATTGTCGCTTCTGTCAGATGGTGCCACTACCTTCCAATGTTGTCATGGGTATGTACTTACATATGTTTAAAACTATATCATTATTTTAAAGGGTATTTTCGTGAGAAAGGATCTCGTTTCTAAACAACAATTGTAGATCCAGAGGGATCTCAGATCCAACACTTTCAGAGGAGCTATGCACCCCAGGTTTTATTATTTTGATATGCCTCTACTTGTTATGGAATTATTGGAATATTATGAATATCTAGGTTGCATTTTGAGTTGTTTAAGTTATCATACTAACCACTAGTCAAAATTAAAGTCAAAGTATTAGATTGTTTAAATTTGAGATTATAGAGTTTAGTCCCTAACTCATATTTCTATCAAGATAGCATATTGTCTTAGTACAGAGGACAGGTTGAAGAAATTACTTGTCATCTTGAGTGAAGGAGATTCGGAAGAAAATCAACACACTCACACTTGAGTACAAGACTCCAGGTTCTAGTTTTTATTGATTAAATTGATAATATTCAAATTTACACATATCAAGTTTGATAACTTCTAAACAATATAGTTGTGATAGAAATATTTGAAATTTTTTGTTATTGAATACTTGGTAGCATGTGAGCACTATTGAGATACATGATTATTGTAATAATTTACTAGATATCACTAACATATCCTCTAGGATAAACTTATTTTTTTGTTTCCAGGTTACCATGGAGGAATGATTGATCACAACAATAGAAGAGTGTTTCTCTCATTTCTTATTATTTTGTTTCTTAATTTTGACCCTTGTTTTAGGCAGGTCACAAGTGATAGCTCTGAAGGAGATACTATGATTATTTTTATTGTTATTGATTTATTATTATTATAAATAGTATTATTCTTGTCTGTTGTTTCTCCCTTGTTATTCTTTTTCTGGGCAGGTCACACGTGATAACCATGAGGAAGATATTGTGACGATTGCAAGAGGAAACATATTAGATGAGACACGGAGAACACTATCCAAGTTGTATACATGACCGCATACATCCATTTACCAAAGAAGATGAAGAAGAAGATACTTTTGAGATACAAAGTATCTCATATGGATATTGATTGTAAGGAGAAAAAGGCTCCAAAGATGACCAACCATTAGAATAGAACTCACAATAGACTTGGTCAATGGATAATGAAGCCACCTTGACAAGAAGCAAAATTCATTTGAATTCCGACTCAACTTTTCATATTAAGACTTAGTATTCAACACCAAGTATATCTTGCAGAGACTATGAAGTTTTTGTAGACTCAGAGTAAGCCTGATTTGTGTCCAAAGAATTCTCCTAGCAAGAGGGAGAAGAATATGATGAGAGAGTTTCTCCAGTAATAAGAAGAAGTATATATAGAACAAGCATGATTATTAAAATAAGTCGACACTATATAGGATTCAGAGGGAGCAGGTATGAAAATCTTTGTATTTGAGATTGAGTTATCTCCAGTGCCAGTTGGTGTAGTACATTAGTCGGGAAATGGAGACATGACTACAATAAAAGATTGAGTTGCCTCCAAAGAAAGAGGATACACCACCCTTAGTTTCAATCATTGAGCCACTCTCAGTTTCAGATGAAGTTGTTGTCTTGATGGAGTATCTCAAAGTTCAACAACTATAGTGAGAATAGAGTACCGATTCTCATATTCAAAAATAGAAGTCGTAGGTGCAGAGTCCCGGTTCCAAAAGGAACAATTGTAGAAAAAATAGAGGACATACTCTCAGACAGTGAGGCAAATAGTTCTTTGAAGAAAGAACATAGAACCAATGCATGATTATGCGTATTGAGTTGCAACTTATAAAGTGTACCAGGTTGGTACAATGTGATGTGAAAATTTGGTTTCAAATTAAAGGATAGGACGACTCATGTCTTGAAGTTGAAGCAAGCTCCAAGAGCTTTGTATGGAAGTATCGATAGTTTTATGATGAGCTTGGGCTTTACCAAGAGTAAAGTTGATCCCAACCTTTACTTGAATATTAGGAATGATAGATTAGTTATATTGTTGCTATATGTGGATGACTTATTCTTGACAAATGAAGAAAAACTCATCACATATTGAAAGAAGAATCTTGCGTTTGAATTTAAAATGAAGGACCCCGGCCTGATGCACTATTTCTTAGGTCTTGAAGTATGGAAGAGCCTAGAAGAGACTTTCCTTAATCAAAGGAAGTATGTTGTGGAAATTATGAAGAGATTTGACATGATGGAATTTCGATCCATGTCCACTCCTATGGAGACAAATCTAAAGTTATTGACTCATACTTCATTATAAATAGTTGATGTTACTCTATATAGACAAATTATTGGTTCATTGATGTATCCAATAAATACCCGACCAAATATATGCTTTGCTTTGAACACATTGATTTAGTATTTGGTGGAGACCAGACATGTTCACCTTGTATCTACAAATCATGTGATGAGATACCTTAATGGTACATTGGACTACGACCTCTGTCATACTGGATATTGTGACTTAAGATTGTATGGATACACTAATTCAGATTGGGTTGGAAGTGCTTTAGACATAAGAAACACTTTAGGATGTTGTTTCAGTTTGGGGTCAACCATGACTTCATGGAAAAGTAGGAAGCAATCCAATATTTCTCTCAGTACAACAAAAATAGAGTACACTGCATCATGCTTCGCCAGTTGTGAATCCATATGGATTTAGAAGTTGTTGACAGGTCTATTCAATCTAGAGATGGAAGGTGTCATGATATTTTATGATAACTAGAGTTTCATAAAGATGACAAAGAACCCACTATTCCATGATAAGATGAAGCACATTGAGATTTGATACCACTACATTTTTGACTTGGTACATAAGGGAGCTTTGAATCTCCCGTATGTTGGAACAAATAAGCAGGTAGCAGATTTGTTGACT
Organism: Picea sitchensis; assembly: GCA_010110895.2. NCBI lineage: Eukaryota > Viridiplantae > Streptophyta > Pinopsida > Pinales > Pinaceae > Picea > Picea sitchensis. Next base: position 81,833 of record SNQJ01S0009221.1, on the reverse strand, counting down.
AATCCTCTTTATTGTGTGAAGTTTGAGTACTTCCGAGACAATCTTGGTATATTCTAAAAGGACCTCCCTCAAAAGGGGGAGTGATGTTGATGATACTATGGTATCCTGACCAACAACATGTAGCTCAGTTAGGATTTTATATCCTATGGGATTGATCATCCCTAGGAAGATCCCAAAGGTCTAGTAAGGATGGTCTATCAAAGTACCTGTGCATGTATATGCCAGCTGTGGTCAGTGGTTGTAGCTTAGTTAGTATTTTATATCCTAGGGAATCTTATGATTCCTAAGAAGATCCCAAAGGTTCGATAAGGATTTTCTGTCAGAGTACCACGTGGTAGCTCAGTTATGATTCTATATCCTACGGAATATTATGATTCTTGGGAAGATATCGAAGGTCTGGTAAGGATGGTTTGTTAGAGTACCATAGATGTTGTTGTTGATGCACTTGCCTCATTCTATTTCCACATATTGATGATGATGTTATTCCAGCTTCATGGTGTTGATGTTGATGTTCCAACTTCATGTTGATGATGATGATGTTGTTATTCCATCTTCATGTTGTTGATGTTAATGTTCCAACTTCATGTTGTTGATGATGATGATGTTATTGTAGATTCGTGTTGTTGATGTTGATGTTCCAACTTCATGTTGTTGATGATGATGATGTTACTCTAGCTTTGCACTGCAGATGATGATGATGTTTAGTTTCTACTGATGTTGATGATGAGAAAAAATTCCAATGATGTATATATATGGACGATAGTGTTCCTTATGTTTATGATGATGTCCCCTCCTCTTGATGATGTCTTGATTCCATTCAGTTGTTATTAATGTTGTCAATATAATACCCTTCTTGTTAAGGGGGAGTGTTTAAATATTGTAACTTCGAAGAATATTCTACTTGTGAGAGAGTGTTGAATAATATTATTATATTATATTTATTAATTATACCCTTTTGTGCCTTGAAAATTAAATTTAAATTAAGAGGGTAAAGTGGCAGGTCAGACTAGACCTAATTTTAGGCTAGCTAGACCACTATTTATAATGGATATTAGCACCTCATTTTCTCACTCACTAATGAGATCTGCAACAAGAGGAGAAAGTGCACAAGTCTTGGAGGAGACACTTCTGCAACTGGGAGTGACTTCAAGGAGGGTTTTGGTCTATCTCTTGGTATTTTTTGGTTAAGTGGTGCACTACTCTTCCTAGTGAAGGAGTAGAGGAGGATCTTCTATTCAATCTTTGGTCTATCTATATTGAGGAATATTTGATGGGTTTTCTTCCCCATGAGGGCTTTTGAGGATAATTTGTGTGTCTCTATTTTTTTTGTGATTGCCTCTCTTTCAGTGATATTATTTATACAATTGATGTGATAAATGATTGTAATAATAAATAATAACTATAATTATTATCTCTATAAGTAAAACTTCAACAGTTACCAACTCCTGTGATACATCAAAGGTGTTCATATTAACTCCTATGATACATTGGAGGAGTTCCCTCCACCTCTTCCAATGAACTTCAACATACTTCTTGTCAATTATCCCAATGTATATCAGAGACTTTCCCACCAAGTCCCCCGATACACATCAGATGACTTGGTACCAACTCTGTCGATTTAAAATGCCGTACCTACTCAAATTTATTGACCAAACTCACCCAAAGATTAAAAATAAGAACTCACTTTCGACCCTTATTGTTTCATTCAATGTTGAAGGAAGGATATTTCCCCCCAAGAATCACACATGAAACTCCTCACCCTAAACCACTCAACATCTTACATGTATTGGACACTCACCAGGTAATCCCTAACTCTACCTTACGTCCATTCTCTCATTGATTAGAGTTTTATAGGGTTAGGATTTATTTTGTTTGGTTTATCTATTTCCCCAGAAACCCTAGTTCTCCCTAATACCTCTTCTATAACATTTCTCCACATTTTCCCATACCTTCCCCCTCTCTCACCATCGAATTCACCTCCTTCATGTTCACTTAGATTGTATTTTTGAAATCCATAGCCATATTCTCACCCTTTCAAACCTGTGATATAACTATGGCCTTCCCTCGATCCTGGCCTATATTCCCTCCTCAACCCCTACCTTCGTGAATTCCAAAATGATGGACAACAAAGTAAACCCATTGTATCGTATCTAGTTGAGTTAGGCCCGTAACTTGTACCTCATTCAAATATGACTTCAAATATAGGGTTGTTGGAATACTGAGAGGGGGGCTGAATCAATATGAGGAAAATTAGTACTTTTAATCACAATATAAAACCTCCAATAATGTTCAATAGTTTATCATTATCATTCAATATATCATCATCACCATAATTCAATGCATAAACATCACATAAACATAGTAGACCAAAATTTTACATGGAAACCCAATGCGGGAGAAAACCACAAAATTCTTATCTTATTTATCAAAGAGTACATTCATTGGAAGCACAATCTTCCTATTTCTCTAGCTACAACTGAAAGGAGGCTCCAACCCCCTATTTACAGGCTTCAACTTGAAGGAAGCTCCAACTTCGTAATTTACCGGTTCCAACCGGAAGGAGTCTACAACCCCCTTTCCTTGCCTATCCAACCGCCCTGAAATAAAAATGTACACCAATATGTCTCTACCTCTGCCACTGATAACCTGTTGATGTTGTTTTTTCTGATACTTTTGTTGCTGCTACTGATATCAATATCTCATGAAGACTGCAACCACACATACCTCATACTAAGATCCATAAGAGAGTTCTCCAAATCAAATTATTATGAATCACTAAGACATATCTATTCCTGATTTATTCAGAATACACACCCTAACATACACATTAAGACATACCTTCAACCTGTAGATGACCTGGGTTTTAAATATTTAATCCTCTCCACAACCCATATGCTTCCTGCTTATGGATGTTTGTGGTTTTCCTCATTATATCTCATGAATGTCTGCACTCTTCCTCCTGAAATGCATGGATTTACGCAAAGAACCTGGATCTATAACCTTTTCTCTATATGCTCGACTCCAACAAATTTCTTCCTTCAGTGGACTTCACTAAACTCCTCTCACTACCTTAGATATGCCAATTAGTATTCACATAAGTCATCTTCGAATTGAATCTTCTCTATGTTTTAATGAGAATATCATAATGGCATGCAACTCACATAGGATGTCATGATGACATGAAACTCACATGCAACTTGTTAACTTGTGTTTACAGTTACTTTAACATGAAAAATAATAACTTCTTTTTTCAAATACTTTATCTTGGCATGCAACTTGTTAACTTCTTGTTTAATGGTTGAAATCAATGAAAACCAATCTTCAACAATTCAATGACAACCAATATTTCAACAACTAATCTTTCAAAAATCTCCCCCTTTGGCATTGATGGAAACACTTAGACACAACAATGGAAACACTCATTCTCATGTTGGCTCCCCCTGTCTTCATGCCTCTTTTATTCATTTCCATGCCTCTATTTTTCTCTCCCCCTTTGACATCAATGGAAAAGAGTGACTTCTCCTTGGGGCTTCTCCCCCTATCTGTAAGTCTCTGATATCTATTGTTGTTTCTCTTCATGGTGCTTCCTCATGTAAATATATGATAAAATAATTCAAAACTCATTCAATTCTTTCATGATTACTGCTGCTATCCCCCTATCGTACTATGAAAAATTCCACGTGGATCACTGTGGAGCTGAAACTACTCTAAGTTTCTGTCGAAGATACTCAAAAGTCTCCCTCATAAGAGATTTGGTGAATATATCTACAATTTTTTATTTTGTCCCAATGTACTCTACCTTGATGTTCTTCTCTATAACTTTTTCTCGTAGAAAGTGAAACTTGTTTGGAATGTGTTTCTTCTTGGAATGAATCACTAGATTCTTAGAGATACTTATAGCACTAACATTATCAAAAAATATTTGAATAGGCTCGTCATATTCCACCTGTATGTCCTGCGAAGTTTGCTTCATCCAGAGAACCTACGTACAACATGTTGTTTCTGCAATATACTCTCCTTTTTCTATGGAAAATGATATTGAAGCTTGTTTATTGCTCAACTAGGATACTAGACAATCACCCAAGTAGAAGGTTGCTCCACTTGTACTTCTTCTATCATAAAAAATTTCTTCCCAATCTGCATCTGTGTATGCAACTAGAGATAGGTCATTCCCTTTTGGATACCATAATCCATAGTCTTCTGTTGCTTTGAGATATCTGAATATTCTCTTTATCACCATAACATGTTTTTCCTTCGGTGTTTCTTGAAAACTTTCCACCTGTCCAACTGCTTGCATCACATCTAGTCTCGATGTTGTCACATAAAGTAAACTTCCAATCATGAATGTGTAGAGGATTTTCTCTACATCCTTGTATTTATCATCTTTTCTCAATTTGAAACTAGTATGCATGGGAGTACTTACGATATTGCAATCTACCACTCCAAACTTCTTTAGCATTGCTTTTATATACTTGGTCTAGGATATGAAAGAACCTTTATCTTGCTGACATACATGAAGTCCCAAAAATAAAAACAAATCACCAAGTAATGAAATTTTTAATTCTTTCTGCATGTATTTAGAATTTTTTTTACTCATCCTATCATCATCACTTGCAAAAATAATTTCATCAACATAAGCCTCAATTATCAATATACTACCTTGATTTATCTTTATGTAGAGATAGTTTTCTGCATTTCCTTTCATGAACCCTTGTTATTGTAGCTAACTGTCTAATATTGAATACCATGCTATGGGCGCTTTTTTTAGTCCATACAATGCCTTCTTCAATATACAAACATAATCTTCCTTTTTTTATAGTAGAAACCCTTCTAATTGTTTGATGTAGACTTCATCTTCTAGTTATCCATTTAGGGAGGTTGATTTTACATACATTTGATATACTTTGATTTTATTAGAGAATTCATAAGCCAAGATCAGTCTAACATCTTATGATCCAGGTGGATATCGATGGCCACCCACATCTTCCAATTGGCTAACATACACTTTCATCTTGGCAGTGTTTTTTAGCTTTTTGGGTCCTAAACTTCCAGGGTCGGTTTGAGGCCCTAAACAACGTTTTTTTGGCCTGCCACAATCACACTATACACAAAGTCAAAGTGTGATGGAATAATGTGTAGTCCTCGGATATACCTTTCCAATGGGCTATCGTGCACCTAAAACGAAGATCATATGAAAAATTTACGAAACTGGGAAGTTGATGTACCAACTTACCCTATCGGGGCTCACATGATTTTTGGCGCTTCATCTCCTAGGGTTAGGTTTTTGGATTTATAGGGTTTTCTGATAACTTATTGATGCTAAAATGACTTGGAGGCCTCATTGTAATGTGCTCAAATGAATGTGCGTAGCCTCCACATCTCTCCTCATAGATTAACTACCACCATTCAAGCAAGATTGTTTCGTTTTTCATTTTATAGTTTCAACATATTTATTTATTAAATATAAGTTAAGTTTTGTTGTATCTCTATTATTTTGCTTTGTATATATTTGTTAATGTTATATATATGTGTTTCATTTCATTCTATTAGCACTCCAGGAAACTCTCCTAGGCTGTAAGTTAGAGATGCCTAGTAACTTAATCTTTTGGTAATTGTTTTCTCAATAAAAAGTGTGGGTTTGGATGAAGTCAGAGGACTGAATCGTTTCTCACTCAAATCATGCATAAACACATTTATATGGAAAAGGATTTCAACCACAAATGTTCAGAGAGTTTACAAATAAAGGGATGTATGGATAAATAACTATTATATCTGCAGAATCACATATAAAGCATATGTGAATAGCCAATTACAGTAATCACAGGAATACTTGCAAAGTTTAACTTATGAGTGCAATGATAAGATGACAGTTATCGGGCATAAAAAAGCATAAGAGCATGAATATAATATCCAAGTGCAAGTACAGAATAGAAAAGAAGATGAAATCTGAACAAGTTATGCCAAAATAAGCTTGCTTTACTCAATATGAAAATGAGAAGTTTTAATACATAATATGAAAACGTCTCCAAAGTCGAACCCTTGGTTCCTATTCTACCTTTAGCTTTATAGCTTTACAATGCAGTTTTGAGATCCTGAAAACATGGATCAAATATGCTAAAGATAGTAAATCAAAATTTAGTTGCAAAAGATGTGGAATGATCCCCCAAAATGAGGTCAATCCCAGATTTCATGGTCTTCCTCTCTTGTTGAGTGCTGGTGCAGTGTAGGATAGCCTCCCAAGGTTGAATGATGACTCTCCAAGAGAGACAAATTCGAATCTATTGATGTGAGAAAGTGTCCTGATTTTCTGTCTTTTTCAAAGATACCAAAAACCTTTGAAACACCTTCTCTTTCCATAATCTATCAAAAATAGCTATTGGATTTGTCTTGACAATTCATCAAATGTTCATTCGAAGAGGTTTCAAACCTTTCCAGCTCAAAAAACTTCGATCTGTGTAAAAACTTGATCATTCTGGAAATGACAAGCTTTCGGTGGTTAACTTAGAAAGATCCTGAGCGAATTATCTACTAAAAGTCCTATTTTCAGTGGTTAATGAACAGTCGTCCTGTTCGCCTAAACCACCGAAACTTTAGCTTTGAGAAAACTTCAAAATTGAAAAAATGCTTACCTTGGATCCCTTTTTGATGTTCAAGGTTTCTTGGATGAGGCAGCCCTTGTTCGTGCATATTTGCAAACTTCTGCTGGCTATGTGGAAGGCTCTGGTGTGTCTACCATGGTCGTAGCTAAGTTAGCCAAAGTTTCTAGTCCAGTTTTCTCCTGTGTTGGTGATTGAAAATCCTTTAACTTCAACCTCAGAATTCTAAGCTGTCTATACAGCTTCATGTTTTCCCTAATCAATACCCTGTTTCTGTCTTTAATCTTGTCATGCTTCTCTTTGAGGGTTTGGTTTATTTTGAAAATCTTTTCATTTCTGTCAGTCAGGCTTGTATTAGATTTTTTAATCACCCTTTCCAGGACTTCCATTTCATAGACCTGTTGCAGGAGTTTGTTGTTTTTCCGTGATCTAGCTGTTTTAGGCTTACTTGACGAGGCTTCTGCCACTGGTGGACTGTGTGCCTCTGGAGGAGTTGGTGAAGGTAAATTGGAACAATAGTCTGCACCTTGTTCATTTTGTACATTACCCTATGTCTCAGCCAATTCTTGTTCCGTTTCTGAATCACTGTAAGGTAGGTTTAAAGGGTTATTTTCTGTAGCAAGGTCCTTGGACTGCTCACCTTCAAACTGCAGTTTTCTTTTGATTCTTTTCTTCTTGACAGAGGATAATTCTATGGGATCTCTTGGTGGTGAGATACCTTTCCTCTTCCTGTGACTGCTTTTGGGGGTAATTGTCTTTCTGCCACTGGTCTTTTTAGTTTCAGCTTCTGGTGGTTTCTCTATTTGGAATTCATTCGAGAAAAGAAAGAAACCCCAATCAACCTATTTCCTCTGCAAAGCTTCCTTGACAAGAAGAGTAATAATCCCTTGGTGAGATAGTCTGCTAGCAACCTTAGTAGGCTTGGCTTTAACTTGTCTGGCCATTTAAGCAAGAGTCTTGTGGAAATAGAAAGGTAGATTTATTGGTTCTCTGCTTGTAAAATGGTTAATAAGTTTAAAGTGATAGTACATCACTCTGTTATACCACCCTTCACAAGTAATATATACAAAGATTGGTTTTAAAAAAGATTGCCACTATGGTTGCAAGAAGTACATAGGGATATCCCTTTTCCAGATCAGATCTTTGTGAATGGGCAATAGATATGATCTAAATTCAATGTTGGATGGCACTGTATATTTAAACCAACAATCTCCCATCCATGGAAGACCTATAAAATCTGCTCTAGAATCTTCATCTATGATAAACTCTTCTTTCCCTATCTTGGCAGACCTTCCATCATATACAATTGCAAAAGATTCATCTACTTGTTGATGAAAACTGGTCAGTTTTTCACAGTATGTGAATACCCCTACTTGTTTGAAAAACTCTGCTACTTCTGGGTGCGCCTCCAAGTACCAGACTCCATCCACCTTAGACCTCAAAACTGGCCCTGCTTTCGGCATTGGTCAATGTTGATTGTATCTGTGATTATGGGAAACTGAGTGTCCAGGGAGACAAAGAATCTAGAATTTAGGAACAAAGAGAGTATAACTCATGGAAGAGCCTGTGGGATAGGGTGACACAAAATTCGGATCACCGAGCTCAAACACTAACCAAGTTTCGGGCGACAAATTGACTGAGAGCATGCCGAAATTTTAGATTTTCGGTAGTATATTCATTTAAATTTGAAACAAGATGAGTTTTGGACTTGCATGATAAATCGACCTGGCTTAATTAACTTGAGAGCGATCACTGGACTCTAATGGCGCTTTGACAATCACCAGGGGAAACAGGATTACGATCTCTGGAAACACGTTTAATTTGATGAAATCACGAACTCATGATTATCTCAGTAATCTCCGGAATTCAAAATAATAATGAATGAGGCTTTAATGAGGGATTAACGAGATCATGATAGATCGTGTACTTGTGACTGGAAATGGAGGGAGGTTGCGTGACAACATGCATGAATTTCAGTATCATAGTCGTGTTCTAGATTTTGAAAAGACAAATGCGGCTGAAAGGACAATAGGAGCTTCAAACTTTCAAATAGACACCATTAGAATGTGCATACCTTCCAACTTGACGAGCTTTCAACAGTTACGTTTTCATCATTGCACCAACTTGACATCTGGCTCATGCGAAATCACAGGCTTTCCATTTTTACCGTCGAAATGCTTTCGGTGGTTAACCGCATTCTTGCTTTGACCTCTTAACTGCCGGGAACAAAGGATTTTGGTGGTTAATGAGTGCATTTCAGGCTTACCTAAACCACCAAAACCTGAGATTCTGACTTTTTCTTGACTAAACCAAATCCAAAATTTCTTTTGAGCTTATTTACAGAATACAGACTCTCTAACCTACTTACAAAAATTTAAGAATAAAATTTAGACCACAACCTATCACCTCAAAATCAAAATTTCCACCAATTTATTTGAGGAGATAACAGTGGCTCCTATTGGGGATGAACACCTCCCTATGAGGTTTCAAGAACCATAGAATCAATGCCTTTCCTGAAAAAAGAAAATTAAAAACTATCTGCTAGTGCTTCCATTGGGCATGGAGTTATTCTGTAAAAAATAAAAACTAAGACTAATATTACATTGTCTAGGCTTCACAGCCTTAGACAAAATAGAGTTTTAAAAATCGCCCGTTTACCGGGCCACCGAACATTTCTTCACCTCCCAGATTCTGCAACATGAAAGTGTTGTTATTTTGTACTTGGGTTATCATGAAAGGACCGATCCACAAAGAATCGAACTTGTTATGGTTGCCTTTATCCTATCTAAGAGCATCCCATTTTAGAACCCAGTCACCAATATGAAAATTTTCCACCTTCGCCTTTCTGTCAAAAGTATTTTTGATCTTATTTTGATGAGCCTCTGATCTGTCCACTAACTGTTCGCGGGCTTGGTGTAGTTCCACCAAATAAAGAATTCTTCTTACCATATCATTTGACTCGGTTTTCTCTTCCTGAAAGAATATAGCCACTGGTAAAACTAACTGAACAGGAAAAATAACATCAGTCCCATAGACCAATTTGAATGGAGAGGTTCCTATGGACTTTTTGATAGTTACTCTGTTTGCCCACAGAGAAAATTTCAGTTTAGAATCCCAATTCTTTTTGTTTTCCTCTAACAGTTTTCTGATGATTTTGATTAAGCTCTTATTGGATGATTCATCCAAGCCATTACCTTGAGGGTAGTAGGGGGTTGAATGTACCAACTGGATGCCCATTGATTTACACATGTGTTGGTTGTAGAGCCTGATTATATTCCTAATTCAGAGGTCCTTGCTTTCAGCCGTGTTTATACCCCATGAAGTATTTACACCCCAGAAGTATGTACACTCTTCCATGCAGGGGAGTGCAGAAGGGGGGTACCCCCTCTGCGGGGTCCATCCCCCCGGCTGGGGGGTCTGGGGGCAAGCGAGCCCCCGAAGAAAAAATTACCTTGTAAAAGTATATTGTAATTTCATTGTAAATCTGGACCGTCCATTATAAGGTCACAGATCTAACGGTAGAGATTATGTTAGGTTTTTTTTCCCTAAAAGGAAACCCTCTTTTATGAGGGAAATTTATTACGGCTATGGATGATGGTGAATATTGTATTCTGAGAGAGGATACTGTGAGAGAAAGAAGAGGAAGTTACAGCGGGTTTTGCTGTAGGTTGTATCCCTTCATTTGCTGGATAATAATAAAGGAAGGACTGGCAATTTCTCTGGTGGACGTAGCCCACACTGGGTGAACCACGTAAATATGTGTCTCTCTTGTATTCTGTGTCTTCTGTGTTTTGTTTCTGCATTTGTTTTATTTTATTGCTCTGCGGTCGTGTTTTTCTAACAACTGGTATCAGAGCATAAGGTAACTCGCAGGAAAAGAGGGTTCCTGGTTCGAGTGGGAGCAATGTCGGAAGATGGAAAGTTTAGGGTCGAGAAATTTAACGGCCAAAACTACCA